>JAULUF010000015.1:29187500-29425000 GCA_031834385.1 Semotilus atromaculatus | reverse complement strand
AGAAACCAATTTGAAATGATTCGAGCTTTTTGACATGGTGCATTATCCTGCTGGAAGTAGCCATCAGAGGATGGGTACATGGTGGCCATAAAGGGATGGACATGGTCAGAAACAATGCTCAGGTAGGCCGTGGCATTTAAACTATGCCCAATTGGCACTAAGGGGCCTAAAGTGTGCCAAGAAATCATCCCCCACACCATTACACCACCACCACCAGCCTGCACAGTGGTAACAAGGCATGATGGATCCATTTTCTCATTCTGTTTATGCCAAATTCTGACTCTACCATCTGAATGTCTCAACAGAAATCGAGACTCATCAGACCAGGCAACATTTTTCCAGTCTTCAACTGTCCAATTTTGGTGAGCTCTTGCAAATTGTAGCCTCTTTTTCCTATTTGTAGTGGAGATGAGTGGTACCTGGTGGGGTCTTCTGCTGTTGTAGCCCATCCGCCTCAAGGTTGTGCGTGTTGTGGCTTCACAAAAGCTTTGCCACATACCTCGGTTTTAACGAGTGGTTATTTCAGTCAAAGTTGCTCTTCTATCAGCTTGAATCAGTCGGTCCATTCTCCTCTGACCTCTAGCATCAACAAGGTATTTTCGCCCACAGGACTGCCTCATACTGGATTTTTTTCCCTTTTCACACCATTCTTTGTAAACCCTAGAAATGGTTGTGCGTGAAAATCCCAGTAACTGAGCAGATTGTGAAATACTCAGACTGGCCCGTCTGGCACCAACAACCATGCCATGCTCAAAATTGCTTAAATCACCTTTCTTTCCCATTCTGACATTCAATTTGGAGTTCAGGAGATTGTCTTGACCAGGACCACACCCCTAAATGCATTGAAGCAACTGCCATGTGATTGGTTGATTAGATAATTGCATTAATGAGAAATTGAACAGGTGTTCCTAATAATCCTTTAGGTGAGTGTATATACAGGTGTGTATATACATACACACTCTTTGAGGACATATAAATATATATATCTATCTATCTATCTGTCTGTCTGTCTGTCTGTCTGTCTATCTATCTGCAAACACAAAGGCTTATATAGATATATTGGCTTGCTTAGTTGGGGACATTTAATCTGTATTGTAAAAAGTGCTATATAAATAAAGGTGACTTTATAAACCTACATACAGCTTTAACTAAAAAATATACACAAGCTTAATAGAAATTATTCTGTATTTTACAACATAACGATGGAAATTTTAACGTGTTTAAAGCTTAATTTTTCATCAGGCACTAATTTTCAGACTCTCATTAAACTACAACTCTCGTAAACTCATCAAACTTTGCACACGCTTCAGAAGTGGTGAAAATGTACGTGTGATGTGGGTTTCAGAATTGGCTGGGGCAAAATGGCTTAATTGCCAATACCAATACCAATACCTACAAAAAAGTCTCTTAACACTTAAGCGTAGCCCTAAACACAAGAGGAAGTCAGCTATTTTGAACTTTTTGTACAGTTTTTTTGCCAGTTCCAGACGTTGTACTTTAACGAACTCCTCCTACAGTTTTGATCTGATCCTCTTCAAATTTGGTGAGTTTAATCTTAAGGCCTTTGTGACATTAAATTGCGAAGATCTGGAGTTTTCGTCGAAGGGTGTGCCCTTGGTGGTCTGATAAATGTACACCCAATTTCAGCCTTTTGGTGATTTATGCATGATCAGATAAGTGCAATATTGCTTGCCATTCGGATGTTGCTAGGCAACGACAGACAGCCTGCAGTAACTCAGGCATACAGTGTCCGATCTGCCCCAAACTTCACATGTTTGATAAGAGTCCTGTCCTGAACACATAACCATGCTCATATTCGGCTATAGCAATAGCGCCACCTGCTGGTAGCAGGAAGTGTGGCAAATACAAATACTTTGACATAGTCATTCTATATTTATTATCATTACATACTGCCCACCGTGCTCTTTTTTCCTAAAACCGTTGGGTGGCGGCGGCACGGGTGCGAGGGCCCTAGTTTTGCTCACTTTTGGAATTTGAGTGTAATTTGAGTAAGGGTTAATGCCCGACAAGGTGTCCATTGTCAGGTATTAATGAACGACAGCGAGGCGTGAACAGTCCGACGCTCAGCGGATCTCCGCCAAAGTCCATTAATACCTAGACAATGTTAATTAATAGACATTAATACCCAGACAATGGACAACTCGAAGGGCATTAACCCGCTTATACCAGGGTCACTTGCCAAATAACAAAACAAAATTCTTAAAACAGTAATCGAAATCTTAAGTTTTTACAAACAATAACTTGGTTTCCCTGGTTACGCCTGACGTTTTTTTAGCAACCGGTGATATTTATAGTCTGCTCAGCTCGTAGAACCCTTCAGTTTAGCTAACTTATGAGCCAGAAAGTTAACGTATTTTTTCATGTAAGTTAGGCTTGTCTAGCCATGGGCTTTACACTTTCGTTTTCAAACTAGATGTTTGTTTTGATATAATAAATTGTAAACAAATACTTTGACTGCCTGTTGCTATAGTTATCAGAATCGAGTATTCACCCAGACCATGGTATAAGAAAAGGATAATGAACTCAATAGGCTCTATGCACAAACGCTGCTGACGTATTTCCGGAAGAGTCTCAGCCAGCGTCTTTACTTCCACATAGCGTGTTCTATAGTGAAAAAAACTTTAATAAAATTAATTTTCTCAGACACGGAGACAACGATTTTAGAACTGATTCGCTAGTCGGATTTAGCATGATATGAGAGAATACTCACCCTCAAAGTTGTTGATGTAGCTCGAAATATATATATTAAAGCCCTTCTCTTTCTTACTCTTATGTGTGACAGAGAACTGCCTCACAATATTGTTAACGTCATTCACATTAACCGCGGGAAGTTCTTGTAAACAGCGAGTGTAATTTGACATTATCTTCTGTGACTAGAGCTTTTAACATTCATTGCTGTTGGAAAACATTTCCTGTTATCTGTACAAGTAGTTCAAACTAATATAATTTATAGAATATGTAATGAAATGATATCTGACTGTAAAGCCTAATTGTTAAACACTTCAATAAATATGTATATGAATTTCTTTGAATTTTTATTAAATTACAATTCTGCTTCCTTTAATTCAAATTCGAATTGTAATTCCTGATCCTTTTTTTGACATCAATTCAAATTCAATTCAAATTCCAAGAATTGAATTGGAATTCCGGAGTCATTCTCAATTCACTTGTGAATTGTGCACAAGCCTGGAACTGGCACACGTACGTCTCCAAGATTGTCTGTTAAAGATCACTTTATCTGGAAAGCATCTGCTGTTTACTAACATCTGATAGTCGTGTTTAAGATTTCAGTTTTACATACATTCTAAATCTAAATTATAAACATCTTAAAGACATTTTCTAAACGTCTATTTGACATTTGACAGGAAACGTCTTATAGACGTATTGCAGATGAGCAAACACTCTAAAAAATACATCTTCCAGATGTAAATGTGCTGATGAACAGCAGAAATGCAGTGGTTACCCTGGTAACCCTGTAAACAAATCAGTTGCGCTACTACTGTATTTAAAAGTTACAAACAGCCATTCAGATGTTTGTAACACGCCATGATGTTCATCACAGCATCAAATACTTACAAAGGATATTTATTTTCAAACTTAAAGATTTGTATATTTTAATCTGGACTACAACCTGCCCTAGATGTTGTTTGATTGTTCTGATTCTTTATTGTTCAGTCACACTTTACAGCTCCATTATTTATCATTAGTTAATTCATTAGTTAACATAAACTGACAATGAAAAATACTTATTTATTTAATTTATTTTATTTATTAATCTTAGTTAATTTACTTTCAACATTTAATAACACAAAGGCTGTACCTGTATTATTTAATGGATCTGCGCTAACATGAGCTAACGGAGTAGCCTATTTTTTAACTAACTTTAACAAAGAATGATAACTTTTGTAACAAATGTAGCTATTGCTCATTATTACTGTGTTAATGCATTAACTAACGTTAACTAATGAGACCATGCATTGATGTCACTTTCCCGCCTGAACACAGTGGAAAAAGAGATTAAAACAAACGATTATCAGTTTAAACTAAAGGTTGGACTTGATATAGTGTTCCTTACAACTTACCAAAGTTGACATGCAGCAGGAATCGTGTTTCCTGACATGTATATATATGCCTGATTTCGACGGCGGGGAAATAAATAAAGCAAATTTGCCTGTGAACGCTTTATATAAATAATATAGGTAGGTCTAATCCGGGTGATCACTCATGTCAATGTTTTATATATATATATATATATATATATATATATATATATATATATATATATATATATATATATTAGGGCTGTCAAATGATTAATCACGATTAATCGCATCCAAAATAAAAGTCTGTGTTTACATAATAAATGTGTTTGTACTGTGTAAAATTATTTTGTATATGTAAGTACACACAGTTGCATTTATATATTTAAGAAAATTGTGTTATTTATATATAAAATATTTATATTTATATATAATATAAATTATAAATCTATATATAGTACATACATGCAAATATTTCTTAAATATATACAAGCATGTGTGTGTATGTATTTATATAAAATAATTATACACAGTACACACACATTTATTATATAAACACAAACTTTTATTAATTAATCATTTGACAGCCCTAATATATATATATCATATCATCCAGCTCTAAAACTTGTAGTTTTTTTAAAGTGTATAAAAAACATCCAATTATGCAGAATATAATATCATAAATATTTAATTGATGAATTCTCAATACAATATATAATAATACAATATAGGGTATGATTTTACCCCAAAATGCAACATGATAACTGCAATGCAAATCCACCTTTCGCTGTCTGGATTCAGTTGTTCCTGTGAATTGCAGCGACCCATTTGCTTCTCTGTTCTGTAGCTTTCAGCAGTCTGTAAAATATACCTCAGATTCCTTGTCAAATCTATCTTTAGTGTTTTGTGTGTTTTCCGCGGCATTCACACTGAAAACCGATGCTGTCCGGCCAAGGATGACGTCACACATACATTGACGTCATTGTTCTTTATAATTCTTTAGCACTTTAATCTGTTTGAAACATTTGTTTACTTTATACATGTTTGTGTATTGCTTAATTGTATTTAAATGTTCAGCTCTTTTAGTTACAAGAAAAAGTTATTAAACCTGTTATAGTATGACACTTTTTTGCAACTTATTTCAATATCGTAATAGTACCTCATACCACCGTGATAAAAGCTTCAGCAATTATCTCAACATGAAAGTTTGATACCGTCACATGCCTATGTGATGATTGAGTGTGGGTCGGTAGCGGGTGTATAATTCTGAGAAATCATAGGTTCGTGTGGATGGTCTATTTTTAACAGAGGATTCTTATTTCACTGTACAGTGCATAAAGTATTGAGTAAGAAAGAGTACAAACAAATTAGCAGCTATATTTGCAGAGCTGTCCACATCATCTGGGAGATTCTGTGTGACAGGCATGTAAAGCAACCAACCACAACCACAAGCTGTTGGGGCGTTTAAATATGAAATTCACCACAATAATAGACCTCTGTGCAGTGGAGGTTAGCTTGTTTAAACAGTGCTGCAATAGTCAATGCAAAAGTTTGGAATTCCCTCACAGAAAAGAGGAACCATCAATGATTTAATGTCACTAACAAGTGATCTTTATGGCCTGTTTGCTTGATATCTGAGCCTGAAATTATTGCTTGAAGCTGTTTGATTGTTCACATCAATCTAATCAGACCCAATTTCACAGCTAAACAGAACTCAACTTGATTTTATTTTATTTTATTTCACACTTTTTGAGATAAACTTTCTCACAAATCACAAGTCTGCTACGCTAAAAGAGCCGAATGTAAGAGAACCAGAGGGAAAGAAACCGTGTGTGTGTGTGTGAGCCGGAGGGTCCAGGAGCAGACTGTGGGAGTGCGGGATTGCGGGATTCTGGCTGTTTTTCCTGGTCAGCTGACGTGGAGGGCGGGAGCTGATTGGTGCGTCCAGCTGTGCACAGCTGCAGCTGATCTGTGTGAGACAATGTTGTCAGTGTTTCCTGGTCTCCACTTCTCCAGAAAAAGAGAGAGAGAGAGAGAGTGCGGTTCAGGAAGACACTCGCAGGATGTTAGTGGATCTGCAGAGGCGGACCGATATACCAGAGGACACAATGGCATTAGGAGAGGATGAGGGACGCAGACTTGATCAACATGATCTTGATACTTTATTTTAATATAATTCTGATTCTAGGCCTAAAAAACAAGATAAGGTCTAGTTGTGAACCAATTTCAAAAGACTTCAAGGAATCTTGAGGGAGAGAGAGAAAACAGAGTGGTGTTTGTGCTGTTGTTCACTCTAAGAAATAGTCCTCCAGGGGATGCAGCCTCAGGCTGGAGTCTCCTGAAGCTCTTGGCTGGGTTTGGATCTTCAGGCATGGGCTGTACCACTAGTCTACTGCAGGCGTTACACTCTGTAATGAGAAGAAACCATTCACACATCTTTGCATGCCAGCAGGAACAACTTTTCTTGGAAATCACACCACTTGAAGAGGGGATGGTCACCAGCAAACCTCACACCGTTATCATCATGGTAACCAGAGCTTCTTACCTTATTTTGATAAGAGCAGTTTAAGGCTACTTAACGTTTCAGGAGTGACAAGCGCATTTAAATGCTATGATCGTTGTGTTTGTGCAGGGAACACGAAATTGACACAGTGGTAACCATAGCAACATTCTGGCATCTGGAGTGTTCGGTATCTACTATTTTGACCAAAGTAATGTTATAATGGCCAAAGAGATATTCTGCAATTTAAACAAAACCACTGTCGACAAGTGTCACGTTTTGTTCATGCTCGAAAGGTTGATTTGCAGAGCACTCTCTTTAAGTTTTGCCACTTATTGAAAGCTTGTTTTTGGGCTTGTTTGGGTTTTGGCTCATAAAGAGATCAAATTTAGTAAGTTATTAAAGTAGGCTGGTGGTGCCATTTTCGTTGCGTAATTTTGGTCTTGGTCTCAATGTAAAGCACTTGGATTTTTTTCAGTTTATAATTGGCTTGTTCTTGTTCGCTGTTTTTCTTGCAAGATCTGGCAACACGATTTGCTTTCATCGTCCAAACAGAAGAGGGACATCACTGATGCGTGTTTAAATTAACAACTAGTTTTTCAGATCAGTTTTGCACACACTAGAAATTTTGTGAATGCTGTTGTCACTACCTGCATCTTTCAGGAGTTAATTCAGTTGTAGAATGCGGTTGTCACCCGTAAATGACTGAACTGTGTGTGTTTACACAGTAAAAGGTGAATTCAGCTGCAGAGAATACTGGTTCTGCTTCCAGAGGTCTAAAAATATTTCAGAACTGCAGATTTTTGATTATTAACAGATGTCACATGCTCAGCACCACATATACTAAATTGTTTTCTATAATGCTGCTTCTGATATACAGCAGAACAGTCTGATAAATTACACTCAATGATTTTAATCTAATTTAGTTTAACATTTACATGTACTATATGTAGTGTTGACAAAATCCCTATTCGGATGGTAATTGTTTCTCATGTGGATGTCCGTAAAAATAAATTTGCATGGCACCTCAGTGATAAAACTCATGCATTCGCATTCACCTTCTGTCTTCGTCTGCACTACACTTCCCAGAATCCTCCTTGTCTCCTCACCTGAACTCACTCCCTCATTACTCACCTGTTCATCGTCCTCATCATCCGTGTCACCTACATGATACATTGGAATTTGTTGTGGTCATGTGAATTCGATAATTTTGATAAGTTAACTTGATAAGTTACTATGGCAAGTAAAAGGTATTTTAAAGGTCAGTAGGTAAAAAACAGTAGATAATTCGGCCGGGGATTTTTAAACTGACATTCTAGTTTCGGACGGCAATCAAATCACCGACTAGCCCCTGCTAATGTTGAAAATACCTTACGTTCCCATGAGAAACAATTACCAAATAGGGCTAAAAAATATGGAAACAGAGTTATATGTAGAATGATTTTTTTTCTAGTTTAGTTTTTGAAGTGATATGGACAAGACTGAAAATACAATAATCTTCTGATATCATATTATGAGGATGCTGAGCCCTGTGTTCAACTGAGTTAAATGTATGTCATCATAAGCTAAAACAGAAACAGGAATAACAGTGATATGTTTAAAAAGAATCGAAATCTGAAGTGAAATCGACAAAATAATTTAGCACAGCCTGACATTATGCTTTTTTCATGTATGTATAAACCATTCGAAAGGCTGAAATACAAAAAGAAGTGTAAGACAATACAAATGGAAATAATAAAACACTTTATCCTAAATTAACTTTATACCACCTCTTTCTTTTGTTCGCTTGGCTTATATAGAGTCCAGAAAATCTGTGTAACCTTATGGTTGTCTGGTGATAAGTTATTGTGATGTATAATCCTTTTTATAGTACAAATTTAATAAATGCCATTAAGAAATGCTGCATTTTTACAATCTTTATGTGGTATGTCAATGAAACACAAAGTCATCGTAGTTGTGTAAATTTCTATAGTTGTGAACTGAAACTTTCACAAGTATAATTTGTGTTCCCATTTGCTCCAATAGAAAAAATAATCTATAGTGTTTCTATAACTTTCCAAAAAAAGGAAAAAATATCAAGGACTTGATTATAGTGGTCAAAAGAGAGAAAGATGTAAAATTTGCCATCACTCCCTCGGCCATTGTACTAGAAACACTCTGCAGTCTTAACTAGTTTTCTGGAACTTAATAATCCCACATGGAACAGATTAATCTAGTGCTTTCCATATTATATGGTTTCATCTAGTGAAGATGTCGTTGTGTGTGTGTGTGAGGTTTAGAAAAGAGGCTGTGGGCTTTGATCCAGACCTGATGCTGACCGAGCGCAGAGGAAGAAAGACACACCCATGGGAAATGGAGCTCCAGAAGAAATGCTGGGATCTTTGGGAAAAGCCAAGCAACAGCTGTGCTTATGTTCTGTAGTGAATCGGAGACAGATCTGAGATCTGTGGTCATGAGAGAGTGAGGCGATGAAAGAGACTTGTGCTGTGTTTCATTTACTATGTTTAAGTTGATATGGCTCATTCTCAGTCAACTGAGCAGGGATACATGTGAACTTGAGCAGTGATTTTCCATGTAGGTCAGCTGAAAGAGAAAAAACAAGCTTGAAAACAGCTCTGCATCTGGAGTTACTTATGCCTTCTTTCATTCAATTCTTTTTTCTTTTTTTTTTCTTCTCTTACTCTGCTTTTTCTAACTGTCTGTTTTAAAGAACAATGTACACCACCCCCCCATTTTTTACCATAGCGGCAATTTTTCTTAACTTTATAACATGTATACATCTTTTCATCATGTAAAATTCTTAAATGTAATCAATAATTCAAATTAGAATAAGACGACACTAAATGGCTGTTAGTTCCAATTCAATCAGTATCAACAAAATCCATTTTTGCATTTGAAGTGGCATTTAGGTATACAATACAAAGATGCTGTTTAATGCAACTCAGATGTGGCTTGCAATTACAATTGGAGTATAATTAAATGATAAGAGTTATTTTTAGATTAAAATGTAAATATATATTAATAAGAAATTGGTGGTCTTATAGAGAGGGTCATTAAATCATTCAGTCAACTGATCAAAAACGGCTGCCAGATATACTGACTATCAAAGCAACGTGAATGAATGAAATGCCTTAATTAGCCTATACACTAAAATATAACAGATGTACAGAACTCACTCCTAACCTAGTGTTTCTATACATAACAGTGAAGACCTACAGTGTTAGGGTTGCACGACTACTCATTTCTTCTAGTTGAATACCCGAGTTACACAAGCACTCAAGGTTTATATTACCGTTTTTAAAAAAGACATAAAAAAATAGTTATCCTCTATTCATTTTCTCTCGTTAACGTTATGTGATTGTGTTGTAATCTCTTAAAATGTAATCCCAAGAGAGAGATGCGTGATGCAGAATGATCAATAATAAGAAATTTTAATAAACACTGAGATTACAACACAATCACACTGAATAGAGTGTCTTTTGCTGGTTCGTTGTTTTGTGATGATGCTTGTGTTCTTGTCGGTCGGTGCCTGTTTCCATCTCCCTGTTTTGCTATAGATATATAGTTTTTCCCTACCATGGGTCTTTTGTTTTCCATCCCTGTTGGCTGAAGTCTGGCCTTTTGGTTTTAAGCCTTGTTTTGTGTGTTTGTATTTTTCTTGTTAATAAAGATCTATTACAGTAGTTCTCAACTGGTTTGAACACGGGACCCACATTTTCCCATGGTCATTAAGAAGCAACCCAGTTTTTTTTTCTTTTTTTTTCAGATATTTGACCTAATTCCTAAAAAATATAAAAAAAGTGACATAAATACTTCTCCTGATGAATAAAACTAACATCATACCTGCATGCAAATCCTACCAGTTATATCTTTTATTGGTACTTTTTGGTAATTTCGTTCGTAAGTGATATACAGCGCTAAGAGTGAGTGCTACAAGCACAGTATAACAGCTGACAGGACAGGAAAGTTAGTTTTTTTCAAGTGGTGAAAGACTTTTTATTTCATAACAAGTTATGAAAATAACGTTTACTTAAGCTGCGACGGACAGCTTTCACACACGTCTTTCAAAATTAAAAATCTTGCATAAAAAATAAACCGTGACCCACCAGTTGAGAAACACTGATTTATTATAAATTCTGTCCTGTCCTCAATACCTAACATCATTAGACTAGATTTCCATTTGTTATTCATGAATCATAAAACACTTGATTTGACTGGACTAACTTCATTTTACAAATCCATGCCGGACACATGAATGGTATTTCAGTTTCATGCAGGAATTAGCCAGGGACTAACAGGGGAATCTTTGCACAGCTGTTTTTTGGCCGGTCTACAGAAGGCACAGATGACTTCAGGTATTACCCAAACTTGCCATCGGTTTCACACAAAGGTAGATTTATTTCTTAAAGGCCCAATTGAAGTGCCTTGAAATTAAATAATTAAAGTTCCCTTTGGAAAAGGAGAGGCCAAATCATTAATTAGAAAAGCAGTGAGTGATGTATGGCAGAAGAAGTGGGATACAGACATTACTACAGCATACAAAAATCAATTAAGGGGAAGGGTTTCAAAGGTAAATGTAGAAGAGATGAAGTGCTATTTTCAAGATTAAGGTTTGGACATACTGGGTTAAAATCAACGCTTGTATTTAATGGCAAATGTGTGTCTGATAAATGTGAGGTTTGTAATGTGCCTGAAAATGTCGAGCATGTCATCATGAAGTGTAGCAAATATGATGCTGAGAGGAACATCTTACGTGACAAGATATATGAATTAGGATGGGGATGGAATTTAGAAGGGATTTTAGGGATGAGTGAAGAAACATGGGAGTGCTGCAAAGCTGTATTTAAATTTCTCAAATATACAGGAGAATATCATATATATTATTATTATTAAAAAAAAAAACTTTACTAAGTACTAAAACCTTGATATTACACGCTCCGGTACTGTAGGTGGTGGTATGCACCTGAACAAAGTTGGTTGCGACCCGCCATAAATCCTAGAGAAGAAGAAGAAGTGCCTTGGAAGGCGCAGCTTTGTTTGATGCATTGACGTAATTTCCACTGAAACAGGAAGCTGAGGCGGGACATATTGAATGGCTCCTCCCTCTTCTCAAATAGCCAATAGCGTTTAGTTTACCTCACAGACTGCAGTCGTACTTGACGGCACCATGGAAGTGAATCCGAGCGCTGATGATACGCTGGATTCAATAGTAGAGGAGTGTGTATATTCTAGCCATTTCATTCTTAACCAACGTACAGATGGAAAACGAAATAAAACTTGAGTGTTTGAGCAACTGAACACACATCTCTGACCCATATTGCTCTGTGACGTGTCAACGGTCGCTTTGGCCAGGTGGTGTTTATACCAGAGGGGGCGGAGCTTTAGATTCTAGAGAGAATTTGATTGGACAGATGATGTGACGAGAAGCTGAAGTCCGCGGTGATGTCATACAAATCTGTGATCCATTTTAGACTAGAAAATAGAAGTGAGAGACTAAGTTTTATAATAACTGCACACTATTAATCATTAGTTAAGCATTAGTAAACAGTTAATTCATCATTTATAAAGCATTAATAGACATTAATAAGAAGTTTATAAATACAGCTATACATGCCTTATTCTTGATTTATAAGCATATCTATAATGTGTTTAATAATTGTATTTTCAGACATTTCTTAATGTTCAATTTATCATTTCTAAATGAAGTATTGCATTATTTACAAACCAGTTATTTTGGAGTTGTCAGTGATTCATAAGATCACTTGTTCAAAAGTTGAGAACAATTGTTTCTTTTTCTAGATTGATATTTGTGAGATTGAGTGTGATTTGATGTTTGGCTCTATGTTTGCACAGACTGCCTTCTTATCTCCCCTTTTCTCCTGTCAGGTTTTATTAACCAATAGTGGTCAATATTAATGCATTTATTAAAATTAAATGGTTTATTATTTTATGATACAAGACACACTGAAATTGTGGGAAGTGAATGTGCATTTATCTAAAAAATATTTATCTCAACATTCAAATTGATGTTGAAACCATAAAACGTGCATTTTGCACTGAAGCACTTTAAATACATTTTGAAACACCAAAGGTGAAACTAAAAGCTGTAACTACAACTCATGTTAACCAGGTGAGCGGGCAGGGTAACTTCTTGATGCCTATGATCTCTAATCTAGTCTTTTTAATAGAGTGTTGCGGTGATGTGATAAAAAAACAATAGGGTTTTTTTGCATTGGCTTTTCCAATCTTGCAGAAAACATTTCAGAATTTTGAAGCCTAAGTACAATCATCAAAAATAAAAAGCAAATTGTAGGCTATAAACAAAATATGCATAAACGTCCCACAACGCTTTTAGTCTGTATTAAAGGTGGGGTATGTGATTTGCAAAACGGCCGGCAGATTTTGAAAATACACAACTCAAATGGTCCTACCTTCTTTCCTCCAACGCTGGCCCTGATTCGCGTGAGGGGGATGGGGGGAGGGGGGTATCGTACGACCGTTTGATTGACGGACTTACTGTGATTCTAGGTGGTCTTGGAAATGATTGGCTGGAGTTTTTCGAGTCCTGCCCGTTCCACAGATGATTAAATTGCTTAATTTTCATTTCAGTGCTTCTAACTCAGTGGCTGTAAGTGGGTTATGAATAGGATTTCAAGTGATTTTGAACAAATGGACAAAAAAGAGAATCACATACCCCACCTTTCAAAAAACAAAAACAAAAAAAAAACAAGTTAATAGTAATTAGCAAGAGCTCGATTATAAACACAGCGAGGAAGTGACAGCGAACGAGTGAGTAGATTCACCTGTTCGGCTGATGAACTTTAAAAGTGCCCGACAACCTCTATTCCTTTCAGGCACTTGTGAGCAACCACCCTTTTTCAAGACAAGTAAAAGCTTTTAAAAAACAACAAGGGTATTACATATGTATTTTATGTTGTAGAATGAGACATGAAAATATCTCTAGCTTGTGTTCACCACAGATCTTATTTTAGGCATTTAACTAAAAACCCATTAATTGGCTTCGGGACAATGGAGCCAGAAGCGCTAAAATGTTTCTGGATTTGGATCTAAATACGTCATCTCTACAACTTTATTGGCCTGGCTGATATACAGAATCAGTCTCTCACCATTGAACAGCTTTCATTGAATGACTGGTATGGAATATTATTACTACTTCTGTCTACTTGCTGATATATAAAAAATACATTTGGATTGATAAAAACACTGACAGTGTATGCGAGCCAAAACGTTTACATGCACGTTTGATGTATGTATTTGTTCATATGACTGCACTGACAGTATTGGATGTGAACAAAACTTGAACTGAACTGAGCTGGATGATGACATCTCTGTTTTCTGCAGAGCTGCTTTATAGCTGATTCGGCTTTGTTTCATAACTGACGATTTTTACAATATCGACACTGACATTAAAACTGAACTGAATCAATATTGAACTGACTCAAAGTGAATATAATGACAGTATTGTCTTCTGTAGAGCTGCTTATTGCTGAGTTGAGCTCATTCCACAACTGATTAACTTTACACAGTTATTGAACTGAACTGAATCAACACCTTTGTCTTTTTTAGAGCTGCTTTACAGCAGAATTGAATCTGTTTGGATCATTGGTCATTACTTTCCTGTTTATGACTGTAAAGCTTCTTTAAAGCAATCAGTATTTTGTAAAGTGATATGTAAATAAATGTGACTTGACGTGTATGAACATGTTTTCTTCCTTGCTTTATGTCACTCTCGCTCTCCATCTGTCTCTGGTGGTGAAGTCACATGTAGGTCTGCTTCCCCCTGACCACGTGCTCCGTCTAACAGGTTTCACTTGCTCTCAGGAAAGTTCTGCTTCTCTCGCAAAGGTCGACTTTCTGTGGCATCCGCATACAGTCTGCTTATCAGTGTGTCTGTGTGTGAGTGTGAATCCATGCAGAATTATGAGCTTTAGGAGTAAAATCACATTTCGGAAGAAGATAAAAAGCAGACGGGTGCGGGCTGACTGCAATCGAGTGAGCTGTGTATGTATTTCATCATTATTAATTTAATATTTCAACTCTGCTTTGTGTTTCACTTTGGCAGTGCGCTCGCATCAGCCAAGCCATGCACACTGGGATCATTTCTTGTTTTAACTCAATCGCAGTACCTGTCCTGTACATGTGTCAGTTGATTTCCCTGCTTTCTGGCTTTTTTAAATTGATTTTTTATAGAAAAATGTCTGTCCTCTGGCAGTTCCCTTTATTTCTTTCATAAAACATGCGAATACAGTTGTTTCTTCTTTGAGTCAGTGTTTGAATTGAACTGATGATAACTGGTCAATTATTTATGAACCTCATGTTGAGACTGTTGGCAGGTGTTGGTACACACAGCCTGATTGTTTCACTAACGTACATGCCCTCGACTGATGGACAATATTGTTTGTTGCCATGGAGAAAGACTTTCCTGTGTGTTACGTATAGTTGTGGCTGTTGATGTTGATAATGACTCTTCTGCCCACGATGAGATTATTTTGGTGGATATTCTTTACTTCTTCTTTAGCAACCACTAGCCACTTTTTTTTATTATCCTGAGCTGTGCAGCTGTGCAAACAAATCTTACTAATTTGCTAAATTAATTTATTTATTCGTATGTATTCTGTTAACAGTGGTGCAATCTAAATATAGATCAAAATAAAGCCATTAGTCTCTAGTTCCGGGGTTCAAACCTGTGGATGCAGTTGTTTAAATATAAATAAATGTAAAAAATAACTGTTCTATTAATAATAATAATAATAACCTTTATTTTCTATAGCGCCTTTTCCAATCGCTATGACAGTTTTTTCAATACATTTAACAAGTTTCCTAAACTCTTAACGCACCAACACACCTGAAACACACAATTGGCAAAACGGTTAATTTCATGTTCAAAATCACACATTTTAAACTAAACTCCAAAACTAATTTTCAAAATACAATAATACACTAACACAATACACTATGTCTAACAAAACACTGCAAACATGTTTCAAAATCAAATAATTATTCATAACACTAACACATGTTCTCTTCCAACAGGAACATTTAGTCAATCATAACACAATGACAAAAAAAAAACACTATCATCAGCTGAAATTACAGAAACTGCATTATTTTATGTGTCAGGTCTGCCCTTATACAATAGACAGTATATTGTATTGATCATAGATTGTGTTTTGCACTGTGGTTTCTTTTGATGCCTCTCTACATTTTTGTTTTGTTGGATTTAGTAAATGCATGCATTTAGTTTCTTTTGCTGCAGAAATTCAATACAAAAAATGAATGACCATCTCAGAGTAGCTTTATAGAATGTACAGTTTATGAAAAAAAAAGACTGAGACAGAATTGCTACAATACAGTAAAGACTTTATTTGCAAAAAGACATTACTGAAATATAACAAAATATGCAATATAGCTGCCATTTATATGTGAAAATACTAAATATACGAACAGAAAAAGCACAAGAAGATTAAAAAAAAGAAAAAAAAGAGTAATCTTCTAATCTGCCCGGTCTTCTGCATTTGGCCACATATTCTCATCCACATCACACCTAGTATGATATCTTCTCTGGCAAGGCATCGTGGGAAGAATCTTTTGGCATGCCTTATCCACCCCTGGTAGTGTTCAGCTGTGATGTCTTGGCATGCAGCATCCATTGCATCCAGGAGGGACATTTGGTCCTGTGGATGATGGTCAAAAACCTTCCATCTCCAGGATGAGAAAAACTCCTCAATGGGGTTGAGGAAAGGGGAGTAAGGAGCAAGGAAAAGGGACATCATCCTAGGATGGGCGTCAATGCTGTGACTGCACGGGAATGGTGGAATGGCACATTGTCCCATGTGATCACGTATATTGGCAAGTGGTCTCTCACCTGTCCCCTTTCTACCTCTGGCACAAGTCCTTCGTGCAGGTCTTACGTATTTCATTACCCTAGCTCTGGCCCTTCTTGGAGCGCCACCACACATTCGAACTCCTCTCCCCTGTCCTGGTACACGTCGTCCTCTACCTAGTACAGACATTTTTTTTGTTAGTTTTTTTTTTTGTTGCTCTATATTGTTCTCTTTCCACAAAAGATCAGCCCAAAGGTCCTCTTTTGTACCATATGGTCATGCGATTGAAAGAACCTCAACACCTGAGTGTGTTTAGAAATCAGCTGTGATTTATATATTTGCAGAATTCAATCAGCTGTAACAATAGAATAAAATACAGAGGATATATTTGTGCTTCAATTCACAATATAAACAGCTGTTTACCTTGACTTTAGCCTGTAAGGTTAGGTTTAGAACATGGTGTTATCTGTTTTGACATACAGTGTTAAAGCATTGGTAAATTTGGCTGTAAAAATCCATTGTTTTGGTCTTGTTTGAGCTTGTGTGTAAAAGAAGTTCAAGCATTTTAAATTTGTGTTAATTTTATGCATTTTGTGTTAAAGCAACAAGAAATGCGTTAATAGTATAGCTTACACAGGCAGATGTAGTGCTAACTGTGTTAAGAGTTTTGGAAAATTGTTAAAAGTATTGAAAAATCTGTCATAGCAATCGTAAAAAACTGTAAATGTACACCTCAAAGCGCTGTACAAAACAATAAAAACAGCAAAGATACAACACACAGAGAGACATAATGCACAGTAAAATAAACATAAAAACACTAAACAAAATATAATAAAATCAATTAAAAGCTAACCTAAAAAAAATAGATTGATTTAAAATGCTGAGATTTAAAGATTCCAAAAGATTTAGCTTGCCTGATCTCAATCGGTAGAGAGTTCTAAAGTTTTGGAGCTAATGAAGGAGCCCTATCTCCCATTAATTTTAAACGAGTTGAGGGAACAGTTAAAAGACCAGTTTCCAAAGAACGAAGATCACGTTTTGGAGTACATGGAGTTAAAAGCTCTGTCAAATGTTAAGGTGCCAAACCATGCAGTGCCTTGTAAGTAAGCAACAAAATTTTGAAGTCCATCCTAAACCTGATGGGAAGCCAGTGCAAAGACTCCAAAACAGGAGTAATATGGTCTCGTATGCTAGTTCTAGTAAGGATTCTGGCAGCCAAATTTTGCAAAACCTGCATTCTGTTTAAGGTAACTTTTGACACGCCAGCTAACAAGGCATTACAGTAATCAATACGCGAAAACACAAAAGTGTTTGTCAATCTCTCAGCAACAGTAAATGACAGCATTGGACGCAATCTGGCAATATTTCTAAGATGGAAAAATGAAATTGTAACAGTATTCAAAACATGTGGCTCAAACGTTAGATTGGCATAAAAAATTACTCCTAAATTCCTTAATTTTGTTTGAAACTCCACAGTAGAGCCATCAAGAGCTAGAGTGATCGGCTCTGCTTTGCGTAGTTGGTGGGGTGAACCAACAAGCATAATCTCAGTCTTTTCACTGTTAAGACAAAGAAAATTATCTGTCATCCATTCCTTCATCTTAGAAATACACTCAGAAAGAAAATTAACAGGCATAATTTCATTAGGTCTAAAATGAATGTAGATCTGGGTATCATCTGCATAGAAATGAAATTTTTGACCAAGTGATCTCAAAAGCTGGCCAAGAGGATAAACATAAATATTAAAAAGAAGCTATTAAATTGCTGTTAACATTTACAGGAATTTTTTTCATTAATTAGGGCATTAGTGGCTTCTACAGTATCTACGAAATGACTAGACAAAGCAACATACATTTTTTTTATTAATTACTTAATTAATTAATTTTTTGTGAGGAGGGTCTGTAGATGGTATAGGGGAGAGCGGGCACAACCTAACACTTTTTGATTTTCTCAGTTTGTGTAAATCCACTTGAGATTCACAGTATTTATTTATTAATTTCACACGTCTAGTACAATTATGTGGTTTTGTTTCAATTAAAAAAACAATACAAGTTTGAACTTTTTTGTTGCTTTACCTCGAAAGAATGGAAGTGAAATGTAACAACATGCCATATAGTACATTGTAACATGATATGACAGATTAAAATGTTATCTGATATAATAAAAAAATACAAGACCAACTAAAATATTTTGTCAATAAAATATAGTTTGACAGCAAACACACCGCAAAACACAGCTGAATTTCTGAACATTGACTTTCAGTCTTTATTCACCTTTTACTCATGGTTTCTCAATAGAATCCATAAAAGTATAGAATAGCATAGTTATACAGTAGTACAACATGCCCCGCCCGAGCAACTGGGATTTAAACTTTGTCTTCTGCTGGTTAGATCAACATTAAAAAACATCTCAGATATAAGATTAAAATAATATGTTTTAAAACTGAGATGAAAAATAACTTACATTTACTTTAGCTATGGTTAAATAAATGTTCAGTGATATTCATTTTGGCGCAATTTTATCTCTATATAGTGTTGATATGGTAACATCCTGGTTGCGTATGCAACCCACCGTTCCCTGAAGGAGGGAACGGAGGACGTAGTCGACGTCGACTGAATGGGGATCACGTTAGGGAGCCAATCGTCTTTGATTACTATTGAACGAGCCAATGGAATTGGCGTGCGTGACTTGCATCACACACTTCGCCCCCGCAGCGCGGGTATAAACACGGAAGTGGATTCACGCACTAGTTCACCTTTGGAGCCGATCGGCCCCCGGAGTCAGCGGTGGTCCAGCAGTAGTGGTGAGGGGACTACGTCCTCCGTTCCCTCCTTCAGGGCATATGCATATGCAACCAGGACGTTCTCTTTCAGTCGAGAACGTCAGACGTAGTCGACATTGACTGAATGGGGATCTATTTGAAAACACCACTAGTGCTGCCATCTTCCAGTGCCTAGACAGAGCCACCTGATCCCCCCGATTTAAGGGAACGGGACAGAGCTTAGGCCAGGGAAGTCACTTCTGTTCATGCAGGATCACTGGGAAAGCGTTCCCTGTACATGGAAGGAAGGGTCGCTGCGGAAGCCACATCCTGCACAAGGAGGTAACATGTGGAAATACATTTCTGCGGGGCCCCGGGGTCAGCTGAGAGCTAGTGTCTGTCCAAGGGATGTCCGCTTGTACAGAAAAATACAACTGGCAGAGGAACGAATCCGGAAAGGCAAACAGATGTAACTGTGCGTCCCCGAAGTGGTCCCTGCCCAGCTGGACTGCCTGGACCCAGCTGGACTCTCACTGGCCATAGGCTGTCGTGAGGCTCGTTGGCTGAGCTGATTGAGAAGGCTGGAAGTAATAGTAGAATAAAGCGACCTCAGAAGCTTTTGACTCCAAGGAGGAGGTGACGGGCTTGTAACATGCGAGGGAAGCGTAGCGCAAGAAACAACAGGTCTGTTACGGACTGAGGGTTTGGCAGCAGGCCAGGGTGCTTTCACACGGAGCGTGCCACTCTGCCACGGTCACCTCGGGACTAGGCTGTGAAGTCAGTGCTGAAGCGGTATTCATATGGAGGAAGCGAGTGGCTGCATCTACCATATGCCCCAGGAGCCTCTGAATAGCACTAACCAAGAGTACTAACCAATGTTTTTTCTAAGAGATGCGGCGGCCGAATCCATCTCCAAACTAGAAAAGAGATCTCAGCTGAGGACCCAACTGGCTATGAGCACTTGAAGGGTAGGACTTTGTACTGATACTACACACCCCTCGAATGCACAAACACAGGATGGCCTGTGGTGCGGAAGGATACAGATCTGAAGTACATGTCTCTCAGGTCGAAAGCTGCAGACCAGTTTTGGGGACGGAGCATCTGGAAATGCATCTCTGTGTAACAAATTAAACGGAGGCCCGTTTCAATTAACACAGGACCAAGAACGTCATGACCCACCTCTCTAGGGTACAATGAAGTACGGGCTTCATATCGGCTGCAGGAAGAGGCCACATTGCGTCCTTCACCAGCAGACAGCGATGGGCGCACACAAGACAGGAGCAGTGCTCAACACTTAGGTGTGACAAAAGTCACTATTTTTAGGAGGATATTTGCTCAACACCTAGGTGTGATGAATATCACTGAGCTTGGGCGGAAGCCTGTAGCGAAAGGGAATCGTAAGCCGAGTCTGAATGGCTTGCCATCTGGACCGGTTTGGGAAGCGTTTTTGACTTCCACGAACCAGGCTAGGGACCACAGACGTACCCAAGGTGGGGCAGCAAGGTGGAGGACAGGAACTGGCTCGGAAGGCCCAAAGGCACCCCAAAGCAGGGTCTGAGGGTGGTGCACGACACTTACCTGTCTCCATGAGACGGCCAGAGATGCGTGAGAAGGTGGACGACTGGGTCCTCGAACCGCACCCACCCGGCTTTACAGGGTCACACACCGCCAGACTTGCCCTCTTGGGACCCAGGAACAGAGGAATTTGCTCTTTCTTTGAAGTGTGGGTACCGCTTGCTGCCCTCTTTTTTTGGGAACAAGCAGTGGAACAGACACACACACCAACAAAGACTCCACCCGGCCCTCACCCAGGGGAGGGAGTGACCAACTCCAAGAGCACTCTCCTCCATCCCTCCATCCCAGGGATAGCCTCATAACCCTTCACCGCTCCTCCGTCAAGGGTAGCGAGGGAGGAAGAACCACTCAGGCAGTTTTCTGCAGTAAAAGGTGCCGTCCACGACCTAGTAAGTTCTCCATGCCTTTCGGAAAAGAAGGGTATGGGGCTGAGAACCAGCATGGCCCGTCCCGAGATACCAATCATCCAACCGAGACTGAACAGGACACGGTGGAGAGTTCCACTCGAGCCTGGCAGCCTTGGCTTTCAGCATAGCTGACAGTTCAGGATCTAGCTCTGGCAATGTTAGGCTCCCTGAGGGAGATAACACAGTTCATCATCACAGTTCATCACAGTTCATAACACAATTCATCATCTCCAGAGGCCAGCTCGCCCTCC
Source organism: Semotilus atromaculatus (assembly GCA_031834385.1). Classification (NCBI taxonomy): domain Eukaryota; kingdom Metazoa; phylum Chordata; class Actinopteri; order Cypriniformes; family Leuciscidae; genus Semotilus; species Semotilus atromaculatus. The sequence goes on along the minus strand of JAULUF010000015.1, from coordinate 29,403,600 downwards.
AATGCTGCATTCGGCTTCCTGTCCTCTGGGGGAGCCCCGGATAAAACGACTGTCCCACCCATTACAGATGGACCAGCACGCTCCACGGGGAACTCCAACGGCTGCGGTGGAAGGAAGGAGTGAGGAGCCCACAGGGAATAGTTACCGGGCGAGACATCCACACTATCCTCCTATCACCCATCCCATGCGGCACCCATAGGGCGATCTCGATCTCAACACCGCGACAGTCATATTACTGTATTATTATCATGTTATTATAATAAGCATATTATTATTATTATTATGGGAACATAAACCGACCACAAAAACTTGCCTCAGCGTGCTGTAAGCCCAAACACGTGATACAACAATTGTGACCGTCATAGAGGAACCGGGAACGACCGCATCCAGGTCGACGTACGTCGACGTCAACTACGTCTGACGTTCTCGACTGAAAGGGAACAAGTAAATACACTAAGATTTATCATGCTGGCATGTGTGGAAAGTTTTAAACCATGTGTGTTGCAACTATACAAACAATAGGACAAATACAATAAACATTCACTAAATGAATTAAATATAAATTGATCCTTATTAAATATACAGAAGAGCAGTAAGTTATTTCGTCTTTTGTTGTTTGATTAACATTACTGTCACAGTCAGCAGGTTTATTAGGCTGCTATTACTGTAAGACCTGATGAACGGATCTACTGACACACATCCGATTTTCACCCAGTTGTTTACTTTCACTTAAGACATAACCAACTGTGTTTACATGAATACGCTACATGATTGGGCATTTTAATATAATTGTGTGTTCATGGTTGACCATTCAAGCTCAATAAGTCAAGTCAAGTCAAGTCACCTTTATTTATATAGCGCTTTTTACAATAGAAATTGTTTCAAAGCAGCTTTACAGAGATAACAGGAAAACAATGTTGTAATAGTATTGTTAAATTCAAAATTAAATGTTAAATGTCCCCAACTAAGCAAGCCAAAAGCCAATGGCGACAAAGGCGAAGAGAGGCGAAAAAGGCAACAGTGGCAAGGAACCAAAACTCCATCAGGTGACAGAATGGAGAAAAAAACCTTGGGAGAACCCAGGCTCAGTCAGGGGGCCAGTCCTCCTTTGGCCAACGAACGAACAGTGTATGATTATGAGTTAGGCAGCATAATGTCAGGAGTCAGATGTGATCAGAACTTTCACGATATTTATCCAGTTCATCTGGTTGGAGGTTGGGTCATCCGGCCGGTGAGAAGATGAGTGTGTGTGTTGAGGTGTCCATGGGCCTTCACAGTGTTGATGGGGCTGGCTCATCAGCGATGCGTTGTCGTCGTGTCCATGTGATGGTCCTTCCTCAGATCTGGATATGGCCTGGATCCGGCGGTTTGCGGTAAACCTCGGGATAAACAGAGAGACTAATATTAGCGTAGACGCCATCCTTCTTATGATGTACAAAGTACATCAGGAATTATGGGAAGTGTTCCCGGTTCCGGCTGATCTAAACTATGCAGCCTAACATTGAATTATAGAAATCTATAATGCGTTATGTGTATGCTAAGCCAAAGAGATGTGTTTTTAGTCTAGATTTAAACTGACAGACTGTATCTGCTTCCCGGACTGTGTTAGGAAGATTGTTCCAAAGTTTTGGTGCTAAATAGGAAAAGGATCTACCGCCAGCAGTCGATTTTGATATTCTAGGTATTATCAACTGGCCAGAATTTTGAGATCGCAATAGACGTGAAGGACTATAATGCGTTAAGAGCTCGCTCAAGTACTGGGGAGCTAAACCATTTAGTGCTTTGTAAGTAATCAGCAATATTTTAAAATTTATACGATGTTTAATAGGCAGCCAATGCAGTGTTGACAGAACCGGGCTAATATGGTCATACTTCCTGGTTCTGGTAAGAACTCTAGCGGCTGCGTTTTGAACTAGCTGTAGTTTGTTTATTAAGCGTGCAGGGCAACCACCCAGTAGAGCATTACAATAATCTAGCCTTGATGTCATGAATGCATGAACTAATTGTTCCGCATTTGTCAGTGAGAGCATATGACATAATTTAGATATATTTTTAAGATGGAAAAATGCGGTTTTACAGATACTAGACACGTGACTTTCAAATGAAAGATTGGTATCAAAGAGCACACCCAGGTTCCTAACTGACGACGAAGACTTAACAGAGCAGCCATCAATTGTTAGACAGTATTCTGGGTTATTACGTGTGGCAGTTTTTTGTCCAATGATTAGAATCTCTGTTTTTTCAGAATTTAGTAATAGGAAATTACTGGTCATCCAATTTTTTATATCAGCTATGCATTCCGTTAATTTTGAGAATTGGTAAGTTTCGTTAGGTTTTGAAGAAATATACAGCTGAGTATCATCAGCATAACAGTGAAAGCTAATTCCATATTTCCTAATGATATATCCTAATGGTAGCATGTACAGAGTGAACAGCAGCGGTCCTAGTACTGAGCCTTGTGGTACGCCATACTGAACTTGTGATCGATAAGACATCTCTTCATTTACTGCTACAAAATTAAAACGGTCAGATAAGTATGATTTAAACCATGCTAGTGCAATTCCACTAATGCCAACATAGTTTTCTAGTCTATTTAAAAGAATGTTGTGGTCGATAGTATCAAATGCAGCACTAAGATCAAATAACACTAACAGAGAGATACAACCACGATCGGATGATAAAAGCAAATCATTTGTGACTTTAATGAGAGCAGTCTCAGTACTATGGTACGGTCTAAATCCGGACTGAAAATCCTCGCAGATATTATTTCTTTCTAAAAAGGAACACAGTTGTGATGATACTGCTTTTTCTAGTATCTTTGACAGAAAAGGCAGATTCGAGATTGGCCTGTAATTGACTAATTCTGTAGGATCAAGTTGCGTTTTTTTAACAAGCGGTTTAATCATAGCCAACTTAAAGGTTTTTGGTACGTATCCTAGAGACAAAGATGAATTAATGATATTTAGAAGAGGATCTATGACCTCTGGAAGCATCTCTTTCAGTAGCTTAGTCGGTATAGGGTCTAGCATACAAGTGGTCGATTTAGATGAATTAACAAGTTTGCAAAATTCTTCCTCTCTTATAGCAACAAATGAATCAAAATGTTCCTCACGGAGACTACAATGCACTCCCTGATGCGCTACTGTAGTAGACGGTTGCATAGTTATAATTTTGTCCCTGATATTATAGATCTTATAAGTGAAGAAGTTCATAAAGTCATTATATATAAGTCAATAAGCTGAGAAAGAGTTCAGAATTCATGCTTTCTGATCGGTGGCTTTATTAATGTGCGGTTTGGTTGTCTGTCAGTGCGAGTCTGTGAGTTTTCTCATTCATGCATGTTTCTTCATGACTTTAATGTGTCAATGACTTTACGTCGTACTGTGTTTAATATAAATGATATAACAAAATCTCTAATGATAGAAACTTACCATTGTCATTTGGTACAGCCCAGTATAATAATTTCTAAACAATATATTTCAGAGTTCAGAAACAACTGTTGAAGAAGTTGTATAAAAATAAATCAATTAAATATGTTATATTTTATATTGCAGTCAAAATATACAGGACAATTTGTCATTAATTAGGGCATAAGTGACTTTTACAATATCTACCAAAAGACTAGACTGAAGAAAATTCTCCTGAATTTTTTTTTGTTTTTGGTGAGGAAGGTCTATAGATGGTATATGTCAAATTTTGTGTGAGGTGGCTTCTAGACCAGGTTTTAAAATGTAGGTTCTGTGTATAATTCAAGGTGTGATGACAAAAAATTTGTTATTTGCACGTGTTTGATTACATTTTTAGCATTGCCAGCAAGTTCTTAGATTTATCTTGTTAAAGCTTTTTAGTTGCTGAATGCACTAAGATTAGTGTGATGTCTGCAACACAGGAAACTGTTGTCACCACGGTATTGTGGTTTATTTAGGAAAATGACTAATATCTCTTTAAGGTGATGATACACAGGGTAACTTTTTTTGAGCAATGTTGCTGAGCAGTGTTGCTTGGGGCCTTTCCCACAGAATGGGCAACAAATTTCTATCTGGAATTTCTAGAGCAGGATAGAGTATAGAATTGGCTATGTGGACAGTAGTACAACGAACAACAACTCTTGTTTTTTTGTTTTCTACAGATTATTTAAAGGTGCCCTAGAATGTTTTTTATTTTTATTGTATAATGTTTTCTGGGTTGCCCTTATAATTTTAGTATGTTTTTTAGATCAAAAATAGTCATAATTTAGAAATGAAAGGCATTTTTCCTAGCCTGATTTTAGCCTCTGATGTGAACGCTCTGTTTGAAGGGGCGTGTCTGCTGTGTGTAACCGGCCTCTGCTGTGATTGGCTGACATGCTTGCATAGGAAATAGCTACGTACGTATTACATGTGAACTCTCTCGAATACTTTTACTACAGATATTATACGTTTTTACTATTACAGCTATCGAGATTAACGAATCGTGAGATGTTTTTAAAGTATTTAGATCTATTCCCATCACATAAAATGTTGCCGTGATGAGCATTGAGCAAACAGATGACAGTGTGTTGATTGCGAGAATAAAGATCTTATCATTGCAACGCAGTTTCTGCACTCTCATGCTTTCAGCAATGCAAACACGATGATGTAAATACAGTATTGAACGATTTTGAGAGAAAAATAACCTGTCTGAACTTGAACAATTACACATCAGAAAGTGTTGCTTGGTAGCTCGATCGATTTATTTTCATCGTTCATCGAGGCCAGCTCTGTATTGGCCCAAGTTGAGGAAACAGTCTAGTCTGTGAAATGTTTGGAAATTTCCAGAGAAAATAAAATTAACCCATTGTTTCTTCAGAGGCTCGGGGGGAAGGAACTAAAAAATACTCAAAAACGAGATTTAAAGGTGGGGTATGTGATTTTCTTTTTTGTCCTTTTTTTCAAAATCACTTGAAATCCTATTCATAACCCACTTACAGCCACTGATTTAGAAGCACTGAAATGAAGTGCTGGAACGGGCAGGACTCGAAAAACTCCAGCCAATCATTTCCATGACCACCTAGAATCATTGGACAGTAAGTCCATCAATCAAACGGTTGTACCACCCCCCCCCCCAAGAGGAGATCAAATTAGCGTCTGGTTTAAAACATGCTTTTTTGGGAGGTAAATAATGCCGCAAATAATACCAGTACATTGACTAGTATTAACCTTAGTAAATCACCTTGCGTGATTCATTTAAATACTCTAATCCCATAAATGTTGCATCTGAAAGGGAAACTTAAAATATTGTTTAATTTTATATGTCTGATGTTTGAGGATGTGGGGGTGAAACACATGCCTCAGTAAAAAGGAAAACTATACTTATAGTCAGCAATATTTATATACACCATAAAGTGGAAAAAAATTGGACATTTCTGAATGCACAGTATTATAAAGGCTCCGATTATAAAGCACACAAAACCTTGATAAGAAGATACATCTATATACACCTAAATGATTTCACAGGTATTAACATATCCGTCACATAACTACAAATTACATCTGTTACTTGATCAATTTCTGAACCAGAGTCCATAAAAACAGTCCAATCTGTACATTCCAAACACCCTTTTAAATGTAAAGTAGCATCTTCAGACCAGTCTTTTATCTTGATTAATTGTGCCTTCTCACGTTTCAGAACAGTTTTATATGTAGGGACAAGTAATACCATATTACGATTTGAAATTCCCAAAGGTGGTTTACCAAATGACTTATAAGATCCTTTAATCCATAATCACAAATCCAGAATTGCAGCCTTACGTATTGGGCAAGTTACATACTGATTAAAGCGGCCCAATGATTTATCCAATGTACAATTATAACATTTTCCCAGAATAAATTGTCCAGAGCGATTTATTTATTTTTTTGCTTGAAAGGCAAAAAACGTCCCAAATCAGGATAGCCACATTCCACGGGTTGCTTCACGCTGTTGGGCTTATGCCATTGAAAAAAAGAAACTCCCGGGAGTTTTGAATTCTTGCCGACTCCTGAGATGATTCGAACAAACACAGACTCAGGTGAGTCAAGTCAAGTCAAGTCAAGTATATTTATATAGCGCTTTTCACAGATTGTATCAAAGTAGCTTCACAGTATCAATCAAAGCAACATAACAATGTTCGTTTCTTAGTGGAAAAAAAACATCCACGTTTGGTAGGGCAGATTAATGATTGGTTAATTAATTTGAATATCCCCAACTGAGCAAGCCAAAGGCAACAGTGGCAAGGAACCGAAAAACTCCATCAAGTGACCTAATGGTGTCCAAAAACTCCATCAAGTGACCTAATGGTGTCCAAAAACTCCATCAGGTGACTCAATGGAGAAAAAAAAACCTTGGGAGAACCCAGGCTCAGTCGGGGGCCAGTTCTCCTCTGGCGTTTATGAACTAGAGGCCGGATTTACAGTAACTGTAAGATAACAAATGTATATGTATGCCTGGCTGAAGAGATGCGTCTTTAGTCTAGTTTTAAACTGGGAGAGCGAGTCTGAGCAACAAACAATATCAGGAAGGCTATTCCAGAGCTTCGGAGCTAAATGTGAAAATGCTCTCCCTCCTTTGGTGGATCTGGATATCCTAGGAATGACCAGAAGCCTTGAATTTAGTGATCTTAAAGAGCGCGATGGATTATAGGGCGATAGAAGGTCCGTTAAATACACTGGAGCTAAACCATTTAGGGCTTTATAGGTCAGTAGCAATACCTTGTAATTAATACGGAACTTTATAGGTAACCAATGTAGTGATGATAAAATCTGTGTTATATGATCATATTTTCTTGATTTAGTAAGAACTCTAGCGGCTGCATTTTGGACTAACTGTAGCTTGTTTATTGAAGATGCAGGACAACCAGCTAATAAAGCATTACAGTAATCTAGTCTCGAGGTCATGGATGCATGAACTAACTTTTCTGCATCAGAGACTGATAGCATATTACGTAGCTTAGCAATGTTTCTAAGGTGGAAAAAGGCTGTTTTTGTAACATATGAAAAATTCTTTTCAAAAGACAGGTTGCAGTCTAATATAACACCCAGGTCTTTTACTGTAGAGCAGTGGTCACCAATCCTGGTCCTGGAGGGCCGCTGTCCTGCAGAGTTTAGCTCCAACCCCAATTAAACACACCTGAACCAGCTAATCAAGGTCTCACTAGGCATACTAGAAACTTCCAGGCAGAGGTGTTGGACCTGGTTGGAGCTAAACTCTGCAGGACAGCGGCCCTCCAGGACCAGGATTGGTGATCCCTGCTGTAGAGGATAAAGTTACAGGGCATCCTACTATGTTAAAGTTGTGTTGTGAGAGGTTTTCTGGACGGTTTTTAGAACCGATAAGTACTACATCTGTCTTTTTACCTCTGAAAATTACTCGTCGAGTGTCATCAGCATAACAATGGAAACTAATAACATGTTTCCTTATAATATTACTAAGTGGCAGCATATATATTGAGAATAATAGAGGGCCTAACACAGATCCCTGCGGCACTCCATAGTTTGCGGAAGTTATGATAGATTTTTCTCCATTTAAATAGACAAAATGGTAGCGGTCAGATAAGTATGACCTGAACCAGCCTAATGCTTGTCCTTGAACACCAGTATAATTTTGTAGTCAATGTCTATAAAACAATTACCCCCTTTTTCTCAATTTAGCCTACTCCTTAAGTTCTTTAGGAAGGTATAGGATAAATCTCCGCGTCCAACAGTGTTGAGGAAAAAAAAACATTAAAGAAAAAAAGGAAACAACAAACAAAGCACATACAAAGCACACCGACACCTGTACCTGCGAGTCGCCGCGTGCGCATGCGCCTTCACTTCTACTGCACTGTATGTAGCCTTCAGAGTCAGAGACCTCTCCCTCCAATTTATTTTCATCTGGTACTTTTTTACTTTTTATCATTGGCTGCACTGTTGTCAGGACTATCTTAGTAGCCGTCCGATGCAAAGGGGCTGATAACTCCTAGGTTCAGACATATGGTTCAACCCCCATCGAGAAAAGCTATAGTAATTAAATGCCGGTTGCTCTACAATTTACACTCTACATCATTAAAGATGATCCAAGAGAAAAACACTACCTCTCAGCACAACTAGCAACACTGTTTTTGCATTCTGACACTGTTGCTGATGATGAGATGGTTTTATTTGTGTCTCACAGCAGGAGAAGCCCAAAGTGATTGACCCCCTGGACTATGAAGCTGTGATTTCAGAGCTTGAAGCTGAGTTCAGGGAAGATCCCCTTCAAGATCTACTACTATTCCCAGACCTTGACTTCACTGTGAGTACTTTGTTCTCTATTTGTGTGTGTGCTTTTGCAAGTGTAATGTGTATTTATCTCTGGTGTTCATTCAGTTTCACATCTCATTAAGATGTGTGTTTTGGACATTTTTAAAAAGTGAGTGCTCTGAAAAGCATCTATTTTTTTGAGTCTGGGTATTTTACAAAAAGACATGAAGTAGGTGTTAAATGACTGTGTGCATGACTGCATGTGTGTGTGTTGACACTTCTCCCTGTACACTGCACTGAAACAGCCAAGAAGAGGCCTGTTCAGACCACATCCTCTTTCACACACAGATCTCGGTTTTACATGGCACAAATATAAACACTGCTTGCACACATTTGCTCCATGAGCACACACAAACATATGACACCTCGTATTGGCAATGGCCTATTGTGTTCATGTTAAAATGGAGAACTCAAAAGCAGAAAGACAGCAATGCAGGCCAACAAATATAAATCAGTTATAAAGGTGTATAATCCAGAGAAACTGGCAATAGGCCATTGTTAGGCAAAGTACACTGAGTGAGCATAGTGAATATATAAACGCTAATGAATTGCAGATGCAACATATCAAGAGTCCATGTCCGAATGCAGGTGACTAAGACCTCTACTGGTGGGTGGTGGAAGTGTTAGGAGGAGATTTTGCTGTAGATATTACAACAAATTGTATGTACTTATTTTTTAATTGATGGATGTGGTCACTATGAACTTTTGTGTGGGAAGAACTGGATATTTTTTTTCACAAAATAACAACAAATTAAAAAAGAATTATACAAGTCACAAAAAAGAGCATGATGGGACACCACTACATTTTACACAGCTTAAAGAGATAGTTCACCCAAAAATAAAAGTTTTATTTATCCTCATATTGTTCCATTCATAAATCCTTGGTTAATTTTTGAAACAAAAATAAAGATATATTTGTTAATTAACTAATAATAAGTATGAATCAAGCTGTTTAATCCAAGAGATATGAATGCTTTAAATGATGAACTAATTGATTTAAAATGATGATTTAATTTAGGCCTTTATGCCTCATATATTAAACACAATATACTCTTAACATCCACTTTATTAGCTACACTATGCTAGTATCCGGTTGGGAACAAGGTTCCTCAGAGTTTTTCTTCCATATTTACATGAAATCATCACTCAGTTGCAGCAGATTTGTCGTCTGCACATCCATGATGAGAATCTCCCGTTCCACATCCCAAAGCTGCTCTATTTGATTGAGATCTGGTGACTGTGGAGGCCATTTGGGTTTAGTTAACTCATTGTCATGTTCAAGAAACTAGTTTGAGGTGCTTTGCTGCGATATCTTGCTGGAAGAGTCCATCTGAAAATGGTACACTGTGGTCGTAAATGGATGGACATGGTCAGCAACAATACAACAAGGCTGTGGCGTTTTAATTATGCTCAATTGGTACTAAGGGGCCCAAGTGTGCCCTCACATTAGTACCCCAGATGTTTGTTATAAGAACATTCTCCAAGTATTCAGTGTTCCAAAAAATGTTCAGTTTTCTTGACGTTAGAGGAACGTGTTTTAAAAGGTGGGATGTTCCTCAAACGTTCTTTCAACTTAATTTTGATTAAGAATTCAACATAATAGAAACGTTGATTTATAACATTCCAAGAACATAAAAATATCCAGTTTCCAGAATGTTAATAGAATGTTATTTCAATGTTAGTATGATGTTCCTGAAACATTCTTTCAATCATTCAAACAAATGCTGTGAACAAGCACTGAAAGAAAGAAATAAGAAAATCTAAATATTTAGATTTGTCTTACAACACCCATTATTAGCCTCTACAGTCTAAGTGTACATGACTAATGCCAATGTGTTAGTCAGATCTCTAAAACTTCCGTTGGTGTGCTCCTCTGTTCCACCCAAGCTGTATTTAGTCTGTTATCCTGAATATAGAATTGTGGTTTTATGGACTTTAAACAATCTACTAGAGTTAATAATTTCTGAGTAAGTCAGAATAAGTTCAAACGTAACAATTTATTAACCAGGTAAAGGAACAATAATTCATAATCCAATTCAAAGAATAAAATAATTAGTCAATCACATACATGTACAATATCAACAATTCGGATATCAAGGAATTTAGGAATATTTACCTGGCAATGGAAACTACACACAGTGATCATGTGGGAGATATGTCTACAGATTCCCTCTACTCTTTGCCACCTTCCTTTAAATATCCAGAAAATCCATGGATTTATCATGATTCATTCCATAATTCATTGAATGCTGTTGTTTATTATTACATAAATGTAGCTGCTTCACCCTGGGGGTTGTGAGTTAGTTGTGAAGATTCTTTTTTGATTTCTTTGGGAAGATGCATTTCATTTACACACATGAGGTAATTTGTGTGGGAGACCCGAATGGAGTTGGTCTCCATTAGCATACAGTATTTGTTCCAATTTCTAGATCTTCGCAGTGTTTTTTCCTATGGTTTAGGTAATGACACCTTTTTACCCGACGCACTGAGCCCTTTAAAATGATACCAAACATTAATTATTACACTTTTGCTCATCCTGGTTGCAACATTTGACTTTAGGTGAGTGTCCTGAGTTTAGAAGATGAGGAGGGAGAGAGAGAGAGAGAGGGAGAGTGAGTAAGGGAACAGATGTTGAGTGAGGTGTGACTCTTCTGTCTTCACCCAGTGGGGTGTGCTGTCTTGGATGTGGATGTTAACATCCTGAGAAAGTGTTCAGATGTTGATTCTCGTGAGAACTGTTTGTTTTCTCAGAGACTGGTTCTCTCCAGGTTCAAAAAAGTGTTCATTAGATGCTTTCCCTCCTTGTTCTTGCTGGATTATAATGGGTAAGCCAAGTCACAGCATGATATTTTACATAAATAACTAAAATGACGCTGCCAAAGTGAGCGTGTAAAGTGAATGAGTGAATGAAAATGAGTCAAGCGCTATCAAATAGACCTGTTGCAGTTTCAGGTGTGCAGCAGTAAGTGTGTGAAGTCTAAAGACTATACCTCATGTTCTAGTTATCGCCCACTCTCTCTAATTGGTACAGATGTCAAAATTTAAGTAAAAGTTTTAGCCTGCCATCTAAAATGGTTTAATGACCATCAGGATCACATGTGCTTCGCATAATTTAATCAGCAGAACTCTTCTGCAATACTCTTTAGATGCAATGGAAGCACTCGACCATTTGGAGTGGAAGTATTTGTGTGCAGTGCTATCACGTAGCTCTAACTTTATAAATATGATTAAAATCTTGTATGCTAATCCCTCACCTACTGTTCTTACTTGCCAGGTGTGTTCACAATCTTTTCTGATTGGAAGATGCACTCGTCAGGGTTGTCCTCTTTCACCTTTAATATTTAAAGTATTTTAAATACTCAAACTGTACGTCAGTCAGAACTTATACTTCCTACATCACCTCAAATGTTTTTATTTGCAGATGAAATATCGCTTTTCTAGACAATGCAGATCAATCTGTCCCCCACGTTTTAAAATGATTTAATTAGTTAAAGCAACACTATGGAAATTTTTTTACCTTCAAATAATGTTTTCAAAATCTTATCAGTGGTTCATCAAGTCGTAACAGGGTGAAAGGCCATTCTGGATTCGCTTTGCGGTCCAATATCTGCTATAACCACGTACCATATGCAAGTTTGCCAGATCGGGTCGTGTTTCTGTAGTCCGAATGAGACATGAGAAAACTACAAATTTGACTTGCTTTACGTCAAGCGTTACAATAGTCATTATTTCGTTTTTCTTCGTTTCTGATGTCGCAATACATCATACTTTCATGAAATCATGTAACATGCAGCTTGTCTGTGGACATCGTTCACTCTAAAGCGGGTAAACAGCGAGTGTGCAACATTGTGAGGAATGAGGCATTTGTCTTTAGATCAAGATGATTGACAGGCCAGTTTATGGTGACAGGATGCGACAGAGAGCAACCGCTAATAGGCGAGTTGAGCTGCAGCATATGACTAATGCAAATTCCCATTGTTAGCACATGTGTAGGTTTCTGTCTTGGTCTGAGTATTTAAAGAAATATTTCAAGAGGCTTGGGGCGATTTGTAATGCCCACAATTCTGAATGTCTTTCAGTCTTTCAAGTTGACAAGTAGTAGCAAAATAACGTATAGTTAGAATGTCTAAAAATGGACCATCAAAATAGTGTTAAACTGCCAGATGCACTCCAGAAGTCAGCTTAAAGGATTAGTTCACTTCAGAATAAAAATTTTCTGATAATTTACTGATAACATCCAAGATGTTTATATCTTTTTTTTTTGTCAAAAAGATATTAAGGTTTTTGAGGAAAACAGTGAACTTAAATGGTTTGGCTATATAAGACCCTTATTTCTTCGGCTGGGTTCGTGTAGAGCCTTTGGAGCTGCACTGAAACTGCAATTTGGACCTTCAACATCACCGTGAAGTCCACTATATGTAGAAAAATCCTGAATTGTTTTCTGCAAAAACCTTAACAACTGAAGAAAGAAAGACATAAACTTCTTGGATGACATGGGGGTGAGTAAAGTTCCTAAAATTAGATCAATGCTCTGTCTATCAACAATAAGGGTCGGTACAGAGAAAGATATTATTCTCCCAGCCGGCTCATTTCTAGCCACCACAACCAATCAGGGGTGTGATTCCCAAAAGCATTGTTAGGCAAGTATGGTCAAAAGTTCTGTCATTATCAGTATAGTTCAATGAGTCATGTTTCCCCAAACCATAGTTCTAACGTACATTCGCAAGTAGCTTCACAAAGTTGTGTGGTTGGAATGACAGCTCTCGACCTGTAGTTAGAAGCGTTTGCGAAAAGTGCACATATGAGTATGTGCTCTAGTAGGCTATGATTGAATATGCAAATAAAGCAAAATAACTGAGTCATCATCACTCGCATACACCCATTGTGAATTATACTTTTGATTTCGTTGATAATCTCAAATAATCTCTATCTGTTTTATTCTAGGTGTCCACTCTTCCTGTAGAGAGGAGAACCGTCAAGTCCACTGTGCCAGAGGGAGCTGACAAACATGCTGAATGTCTGCTGGTCAGACAGGTAAGCGTGTGTGTGTGTGTGTGTGTGTGTGTGTGTGTGTGTGTGCGTGTGTGCGTGCGTGTGTGTGGCTTTGGTTGTAATTCCAAATAAAATAGTAGTTCAGAAATACAGATGGAGACAGGAGGGTAACTGTGTACAGTCTATATGTTCAAAATTCTAAACATCACACTTGTAACACTGCTAATCACTCTAATTTTCTGTTTTGATTACAGTTGTACATATTTTATTTCCACATAATTGGTGTTTCAAAGCACAATATCATTGTAATATGTAATGAGAACATGTGGTCTAATCACAGAAACACAACAGCAAGATCTTTTTTTAGTTTAGTACTTTTTAACAATCATTTAATTCAGTAGCAAATAAAGCAAGATACATGTTTAAAGTCACCATTGTTTCTAAATTAAAGAGTTACAGTAACACAAGATACAGCTCCCACAGTCGAAAATAAACGTACAGGAACTAACATACGTATTTAATATAAAATCCATAATGGTTGCAATAATATCTGTCCAGTATTATCAAAGGGTGTGATGAAGATATGACATGTTACTAACCCCTAATCAAACGCTCATTAAAAGGGGTAAGCAACACGCTTCATCCCGTTTCACTCTCGTCTTATATACTCAACCAGGAGAACCATTAGAGCAATGGGGCACAGGTGTGCAGGGGTGGAGCGGTTTTCTGTTTGTTTTTTTTCTGCTGATCTCCAGCAACCTCCCTGTAGTGCCTACACACCCCGCAATTTGAGAAACCCTGATTTAGACCATAACAGGAGAAGAGCTACTGTAGAACCCACGTAAATATAAGAATGTTGCAATGCCAGCAAAATAGTGAAGAAATTCCATCAGCACCCTCCTTTAGCAGGACAGCTCCAACTCCAGTCACACTGGTTAAAATACTGTATGTTCAGCCCATTTAGATGAATAAATTACTATGTCATCCAAGTAAATACTGAAATTAGGAACCTCACCTAGAACCATTGACTTTAATCGTTGGAACGTCGCCGGTAAGTTTCACAGCCCGTCTAATGCCATCTGTGTATTTTGAAGAAATGTGTCAGTTACGAACACCGAAATTTCAGAAATGTGCTCTGTTAAAGGCACCTGCCACCTGTCTAGCTTCGTAATGTATTTCGGCACTCTGAGATTATCAATACAGTCTTTAATACAAGGCAGCGGAAAAGCACCAGGTACAGAGACAGAATTAACTTTTCTAAAAGCAGTACAAAAGTGAAAGGACCCATTGGCCTTGGTACTGTATAAACCATTTTGCAATAGATACTTCACTTCACATTTAATTTCTTCTCTCTTACCTGCGGGGCAATGATATGCATGTTGCTTTATTGCTAATGCACCACGATCTTGATGTTGTGGTGGCAAACAATTATATCACTGAATAAGAGACAAAAATTTCCAATTGTATTTAATGAGGTTTATTTTCTTGTAAGACAAGGGCAGCAGTCACACAGTCACACAGAGTGGCTCCACAGGGTGACCGTGAAGGGAGGGCATCCTTCCTCCTTTATAGACTTGACTCCCAGAATGTGATCTTTCTAGGCCAATTGATGGTATTTTCAACCATATGTTGAACATTCTTAGACTTGTTCATCATATTGTATCCTTGAGTGGAGGCCTCCTGTCACGTACCAACACTTTTTACCATTCCAATACAATTCCATATAAGAATAAGCTTTCTGTGTGCTTTTAAATAGATCTGTTAAATAAAACTGTCCACCTGCCTTGTTACATCTTGTCGCTGTTCACCCGGTAGATAAGATAGTTGAGAAGAAAGCATTGACAAAACTTCTGAGTTTTTCAACCAACCCCCATTTTCCATGGATACTACAGAGTGGGGAAGAAGGAATGAGGCAGATGTTATTTGGCGAGAACGCTGAGCACGTTTATTCTGGATTACTTCCCTCAAATCCTGTTTCTTTTCCTCGAATTGCATCTTGTCTGCGCTCTACTCCTCCTCACAGGAGGGGCACAATAAGACAGTTGATGTCTGCCAGGTTCACCAGAGATTCCTCTTCGTAGCCACCATCGCCACCATCGATCAGCCAAATCAGTAGTGCAACACAGCTCTACAACTACCTCAGGGGGAGTCCCTAACCCTGTCCAGGTCTTTCAGCAGATCGGCCTGGTCTGCAACACAGCCATTGTGTGCAGGACCGCCACGGCCTGACCCCTGGCCCCTCCTTAAAGACTCTGTCATTTTAGTGCTCTTAGATTTGAGTGCAGCGTTCGACACAATTGACCGTGGCATTTTGTTGTCACGCCTTGAACATGGTGTTGGCATCCGAGGAAGTGCCTCTTTTATCACTTGTAGAACATTTTCATTTGGCATTGGAGACTCTGTTTCATCTGTAGCTTCTCTCACTTGCGGTGTTCCTCAAGGATCCATCATTGGCTCCTACTCCTTCTCTCTATACATGTTACCATTGGGCTCCATTCTTAACAGGCATGCAGTATCCTTTCATTTTTATGCAGATGACACCCAAATCTATCTGCCTTTGAAGCGCAATGACAAGGAAGGCTTAGAAACCTTGCTTGCCTGCTTAGCTGATATAAGGTCCTGGATTTCCTCCAATCTTTTACACTTACAGTAAATGCGAGTAAAACGGAAGTCATTGGGCACTCTATGGGTAAAGATAAAATATATCAAATCAATTTTAAGGTTGGGATTCTGAACCTCTACATTAAACTTTAACTTTAAAAACATTAAATAAGTTTTTTTTCACTTGAAACTTTTGTCCAGAGTTAAGCCCTTTTTATCTTTCAAACATCTTGAAAGAGTTACACATGCTTTAGTTTTTCTTGCTTGGCTTATTGTAATTCTCTATTCCAGTCGACTATGACAAGGCTTCAAATGGTTCAAAACGCTGTAACTAGTTTTTTTTTAACTGGAGTTCGTAAGCGAGAACATATTACTCCAATTTCAATCTGCTCTAAATTGGTTGCCAGTGCGTTACAGAATTGAACTCAAAATACTGCTTTTCGTTTTTAATCTAAATGGTCTGGGGCCTTCCTACCTGTCTGAACTTTTAAATTTGAACACGCCAGTCAGATGTCTGCGTTCCACAAGCGGAAACATTCTTTCCCAGCCCAGATCAAAGTTGAAGTCGCGAGGGGATCGTGCGTTTGCAGTCATTGGACCAAGGCTATGGAATAATCTCCTGCTATCCCTGAGATCTTTATCCTCTGTACATGAGTTTAAAGTTAACCGAAAGTCATTTTTTTTTTACCCAGGCATTTAACTCATCTTAACTGTGTTCTGTTTCTATTGTGTGTCTCTCTTTTTATATATTTTAGATTTGTCTTGTACAGCACAGTGGTCAACTATAGTTGTTTATTTGTGCTATAAAAATGAATAAATTAATAAATGAATAAATGAATGAATGAATGAATGACCCGCTGCCGCATGCACTCTGCCTTTCAAACGTGATGTGCAGTGGTTTGGTCGGCAGAGTGGGAGCCTTCAACATCGATGCCTCCCCTAGCGAGAGATAGCTGGCTAGCGTCTCTTCAACAGGTGGCATCGACTCATATCCATGCTCACGCATTCCCTCTACCCTTGCATAATTTGCATGCTGAAACAGATGAATGTGGACCGAATATGGTTTCTTCCAAGATCTTTCCACCTCAGCATGCAGATCTGGAAGAAACAGAAGGCTTGTGAGAGCTGGATAAAAATCACATAAAGATTATGTCCGGAGAAAAATCGCTCGTCCAACCTGCCACAAGAAATCTCACATCTCTCGCGCCTCCAGGCAAATCCAATCTGTCTGTGACATAGGACATAACCTCTAGCAACTCATCATATGCATGCTCCTCGTCCAAGCAAATAAAGCACATATCGTGTAAATCATCTGGTGTCACATAATGCTGACGTGTATGTACACACTTCCTGAGAATTTTCGCTGCCATAACTGCCTTCAACATGTCCCAAACAAACGCTACTGAAGAGAAGGAAGAGAATCACTTGTACTACAGGCGGCCTTTTATACTCTGGTTGCACCGGTAGTGACGTCACAGGCTGTGACCGGTCGATGTATTGACATGCTTCAGACACCGGTCACACTGGAGGCTTTCCCCATTGTGTCCTAGGAAGCAGAACAAGTTCTGCAGAACAATTTTTAAATAAAAAATTATTTTCTTACCCTTATGTTGTTTGAAACTCATCAGACTTACATTAATCTTTAGAAGAACAAAAATTGTGACTAGTGAATGCATGAATGTCCATGCAACCAAAGCATTCATGCCTGTTTGAGCTCCGGTTTCCCATTAAAAACTGTCAAATTGTAAACGTTTTTGAAAATGTTTAACCAAAAGCTTTTTTACCTCAAACTTCTTTGATATGTTGTTGGTCGTTCACTTAAAGCTGACGTCGGCAACTTTTTTTTGATCATATTCAGCGAATTCGACACTATATTCCGACAGAACAACATAAATAAAGTGGTTTTAGAAAAAAAAACAGAGCTTCTAACTCCACCTGGAGCGTGTTATTTGTTTAGCAAAAATCCACCGCTCCCGGTTCATTGTGTCCAATCAGCGCAGGGGGGTGCGAGATATGACTGTCAATCACAAGTCGTGCACGCACACGTCAATCACATGCGTGTGCCTGAAGTTTGCGCAGTAGCGAAGAATGATGGCGCAATGATGAGCATGAACTCGGTGGGAGGGTATTCGTTGATAGTGGGGAGGGGCATGAGAGTTGTAAACATTCAAAATT
This sequence comes from Semotilus atromaculatus, assembly GCA_031834385.1. NCBI lineage: Eukaryota > Metazoa > Chordata > Actinopteri > Cypriniformes > Leuciscidae > Semotilus > Semotilus atromaculatus. The sequence continues at coordinate 29,385,559 of JAULUF010000015.1, read as the reverse complement.
TTTCCTAAGTCCACTCAATCTGCCAGAGTTGCCGATGGCAGCTTTAACCCCAGAAAATTACACATTTAACATTCTGTAGGGCTTTTTGAATTGAATGCAAAAATATTTAACTGAATGACTGAGTGAATGCTTCTTGAATTAGCTCTTACAGTAGAAACCTCTGTCTGTATATAACTGTATTTTTTCCTTTAGGCTTGTCAATACTTCAACTCCCAGCTGCATGTGATCCAGTATAAATATGAAGAGTATGCAGGGGACTACCGCATGCTGCCCAGGTACAGCTCGATTACTGCTCCACCAAACCTTCGAACAGCATCGGTTTCTTGCCATCAAACCATTTGTCTTGAAGTTATAGAAGCATATTTTTACCACAGCAGACTAAGAAATATTATTTCATAATAATGAGAATTATTGTTTCATTATAACAGTCATACTAATGAGAAACTTAGTTTACACTTTATGGTAAGGTGACGTCTTTGTCTTTATTATGTGCTTGTTTTCATCTGGAAATGTAATGTTTGTCACATCTGCAGTATGTCTTTTAAAAGATGTTTATCAAATGTTTGGACACAACAGATGCTTTAGATGAAGCACTTTAACAGACACCTTTGGCAGATAAAGATTTTTCAAATATTAATAATATTTTAAAACAAAACTATATCCAGGGCTGCCAACTCTCACGGATGAGTACGAGACTCACCAACTGACACTGTTCCCACACATTCATTTTATCATGCAGTTAAAAAACAAATGCACTGACAGTGACTGACAAGACAGAGTAGGTTACTTTTTATATGAAACAAAGTCTCAGCTTTCAAATTCTGTCCATTTTATTACCAAATTCAAACGATAAATACCATTCTGGTGCTCTTAAATATGGCATGATAGATCGCTGTAGCATCTCAGTTCAAGTGGCACGAGAACCGATCTGTGTTCCTTTTTATTACTAGTTATAAGACCAAACAAGCATGAATGAACATCCGACAGTATGTGAAAGATGGATCATGTCTCATGTAATCGTTCAATGAGAAAGACGTGAATAATACAACTTGTGAACAATATGTCACGTTAAGCCATTCAATGACCATATAGGATGTTAGCTAGTAAGAAAAAATAACTTTAAAGAATAATATTTGGCTAAATAGATGCACTATGTTACATATTTATTATATTTTTACTCTTAAATCATTTAAAATATATATTTTTTATAAATACTGCATTATATTAATTGTATAAGAATGAGTAATACCAGCTAACAGGTTTCTATGTATGTTTACAGCATTAGTTGAGAGAGATGAAGGCCCTACTATACCAAATATTTAGCCAAATGAATCAATATTGAATCAAGATCAAAATCAATCGAATCACCCCCCCGGTCTAGAAGTTCAAAATGTTCTGAGCATAAACTTTTTAAAATCTTCATATTTTATTGTTGTCCGATAGATCTCGATCTGTAAAATCACAGTAATACCATAATCAAAAATATAAAACATTACCCATTTAAATACATCAGATAATAAAAGATCCTGTTTTCTTTCAGCTTTTTTGCCATAGCAAATTTATTTTAAAGACTACAGCAGCCAAAGAAAAACTAATGTTCAAAAGTCAAGGGTCAAGAGCCCAACTAAAGCAATCACTGATCACCATCATGGTAACATCAAGTGAAAATAAAATTCCATCTAAACCTCTGCCATCTTTTAATAAGAGCTGCTGTAGACGCCTGACAGAAATAAAGTCAGTCTGGTTAGTAATAAGTGAAGCTGGTAATGCTGTTTGTGGAGTTGTTCAATCCTCCTCTGCTGAGATCTTTTGCTAAGATTTATTGTATTTTATCCTCAGTTGATTTCATCTTTTTTTCTGTTCTTCTTGTTCCTCTTTCCTTCGGTGATTCTGCTTGTTAACAGCAGGTGTTCATCAGAATCTGAATTAACTTAGAAAATGAACTGAATTAACTATGAAATGATTTACTCTGTTAAGTGGTCTATATCAGAGAACTAATGTAGGGAATAGTGAATGAGGGTATAGGGTGTGATTGGGAACACAGTCTCTGAGTGTCGACTTTGAGCGCTGTTAATTCACTGTATAATCCTGTAGGCTACTTTCTCGAAAACGACAAATATCTCCCAGAATGCATTTGTTCTATGGTATATTGCTGTTTTAATGGAAAACAGCATGTTACTGTCAAAATGTGGCTGTTTTTTACAGCAATTTTTTACAGTGTGGTTTGTTAAATAACACCAGCATATTAACAAAAGCATATTATAAACACCACATAGACAATTTTAGACATATAAACCACATTAAAAGCTTGATTTTCACCACAGGGGGACTTTAAAAGAATGTGCTCCTCGCTGCAATCAGTTTCAGAGGTCTTTTTCTTATGGGATTTGAATAGTTTCCTTCTGTTTTCCACACATATTCCTGTTATTTAAGCCTCACAAACAGGAACAGGTTAGTTTCAGGCACAGTTTTTTCAGTTTCAGTTCCTGCTCATCACAGTCACCTCAGTTTTAAAAGAGCGTGCTCCTCGCTGAAGTCAATTTCAAAGTTCCCTCTCCTCTCTGCTTTGATTCGTTTTCTACTATTTTCCCCACATATTCCTGTCATGAGTGCTGTGAACATGCGAAGACTTGTTCAAACTCAAACTCCTATATTTACTCTGAAACACCCGTTCAGCGCCATTGTGCTATTGCTTCAAAAGGATTAGCCCATAATGCATAGTGTACTACACTAATAATAATGACAGAAATCAACACATGAAGTCTTACGTTGAGAGAGGCTCATTTCTCTAAAGCTGGAATCATCATGAAGCAGTTGTCTGCAAAAAGACTCGAGAGCAAAGATCCAGCAAGTAACTCTAGGGGCAGAACTGCACTGATCGGGAGAATTGGCCTTCATTGTTTCATTAGATTGGACCAGATATTGCCCGGTGGTGATTTGTGAATAGGCAGATCCTTTGTGATGTCCTTCAGAAGCTTGTACGCTCTGTTCACAATGCCAGAGAAACATAAATCCCTTCCATTTTCAATGGAAAGATGGTGACTTCCAAGAGAATGGAGAGACAGCGACAGGATATAGGCTTGTCCAGCAACTTAAGAAAGTTAAGAAATGTTTGACCTTTTGCAAATAGAGAGTGACTTTAAGGAGCAAGATACCAACAGGAGTGCAGGCTGTGTCCGTGGAGCTCACACGTCACCGAGGACAGAGGATTTCTGGAGCGATTTCACTGTCCTATGATTTATCTGGAACCGCATATGGATATAATGAATTAATGATGTGTGGAAAAGAAACTGACTGCAGTCTTAGTGAGTTTGATTCATACGTTGATAGTTCTTGTTGATTGTATGATGCAGTTTTAGCAATACAGTTTTTATTTAAAACAGTTTCCTCTGCATAGTGTTCATTGTTAGGGACAAGAAAACTGATTGTTTGCCAAATTTGAATGAAATTTTGAACATTTTTGGCAGCATGAGTGAGTTTAAATTGTATATTGATTGTTTATCTGGTTTAATATCTAGTTTATGTTACCCTATTTTGTAACACTTTATAATAACACCCTATTAATCATTAGTTAAGCATTAGTAAATAGTTAATTAATCGTTTACAAAGCATTAATAGACATTAATAAGCAGTTTATAAATACAGCTATACATGCCTTATTCTTGATTTAAAAGCATATCTATAAACTGTTTAATAATTGTATTTTAATACTTTATTAATGATCAATTTATCATTTTTAAATAAAGTATTGCATTATTTACAAACCAGTTATTTAGGCGTTGTCAGTAAATCATAAGATCACTTAGAAAGTGTAATCAAATGATTAATAAACTATTTAAATGTACATTTATACATCTTATTATTCAGACATATAGTAATAGTTACTTAGTGTGTTAATAAATGCTTTATTAACATGTATTTCTACTGTAATTCAGGGTTAATTCGGGTAGTTATAAAGCATTCAGTAGTGGTCAGTTAACTGTTTCTGTGAGCTCATCTAAAGTGAGGACTAGTTATGCCTTGTAAAGCATTTATAAAGGAGATTTAAAGTCTGTTAATATTTCTATGTTCTGTATCACTGTGTTGTGTTTGTTTCATTTTCTATTTAGAAGATCAATGAGTCTTTAAATCTCATTTATAAATGCTTTACAAGGCATAACTAGTCCTCACTTTAGATGAGCTCACAGAAACAGTTAACTGACCACTACTAAATGCTGTATTACTACCTTTATTTACTACATTTACTTACAATTTCTTAGTGATCTTATGAATCACTGACAACTCCTAAAATAACTGGTTTGTAAATAATTTAGAAATTATATAAATTGATCATTAATAAAGTATGAAAATACAATTATTAAACATTTTATAGATATGCTTTTAAATCAAGAATAAGACATGTATAGCTGTATTTATAAACTGCTTATTAATGTCTATTAATGCTTTATAAATGATGAATTAACTGTTTACTAATGCTTAACTAATGATTAATTGCGTGCAGTTATTATAAAGTGTTACCAAATAGGTTCCAACAGCAGAATTTTAATTTTTAGCAAAAAGAAAACTTATTCCTACTCAAATAATAATATCTTAGCAGTATATATCAACTGTGATCGAATTTTCTAACAATATGTCCAGACTTGCTGTCTGTAACATCACTGTAACATCACTAGAAGCGAGAAGCTGGCGATATGCAGCGCCAAAGTTGCTGGCCAGACAGTGATGTAGGTCGAAAGAAAAATGTGTGTGGTGTGTGTTTGTGCTGCATGAACCGCCACACTGTCTTTACCAGCCAGGACAGACACAAAGGGCTCTGGTTTACAAGAGCACTCACACAGGCAGCAGAAAGGACACCTGTATGTGGGGTCCTGGCAGAATAAAGCTTGCTGAAACGGGTGATAAACACCACTTGATGTGGAAAATACAACCTCTCTGAGGAGAGGAGGATTTATTAGTGCACTTGTGTGTGTGTGTGTGTGTGTGTGTGTGTGTGTGTGCGTGTGTGTGTGTGTGTGTGTGTGTGTGTGTGTGTGTGTGTGTGTGTGTGTGTGTGTGTGCTTGTTTATGTGATGAGGACACAAATTTGTATAATAACATGCGTATTACACTGGTATTACAACTTAAACGTGGTTTATGAGGACATTTCATGAGTCCTCGTAATTCAAATAGCTTAAAAAACATAAAAAACAATGTTTTATTAAAAATATAAAAATGCAGAATGTTTTCTTGTGATGGGTTGGTTTAGGGATAGAGGCAGTGTAAGGGGAGAGTATATACAGTTTGTACAGTATAAAAACCATTACGCCTATGGAGAGTCCTCATAATGTAGTTGCACCTACATGTGTGTGTGTGTGTGTGTGTGTGTGTGTGTGTGTGTGTGTGTGTGTGTGTGTGTGTGTGTGTGTGTGTGTAGTTCAGGGATTCCCTATATTGTGGGGATGTTTTTTCCCTGGTTTAGAGTTAGGGGATATAATATACAGTTTTCACAGTATAAAAATCATAATGTCTAAGTTTCCATAAAACATGAGCTCAACATCAGAAGGTAAAAAAAAAATATATATATATATATATATATATATATATAAAAGCAAACTGCAGGTGGAAGTGAAGACTGTCTTTCCTTCTCTTCTTGTCCTGATGGATGACAGTGATTCTGTTCTCTCTCCATAACTCCTCCCTGTCACAGGAAGCTGTATAAAGCAGAGAAGCTGCCCTCACACTCTTTTGAGATTGACCATGAAGACGTGGACAAAGATGAGGTCAGTATGGTGTATCAAAAAGGCCTTAACTCATACCAGTAATATGTTTGCACACTCTTGACTGAATGTTGGTTTCTCATAATCTTAAATCCTGGTACTTAAAATTGATATGGAATATCAATATATTTTCTGTCCAATTTTAGTGTGTTACTTTCAATAAAAGTGTGGTTATTTTATTTAGTAAAATTCAGTATCATTAAAATTATTTAATTAAATAAAAAAGTCTAATATTAATACAATTATACAAAAAAAAACTATAATTTTAATTTCGTTTTTTGGACAAGTGCATCCAGAATATTCGGTTTCGGGCCATATTTTTCGTATCAGTGCATCTCAATCCAACAGAAATGTCTGAATGGCAGGCAGGGATACGAACCGGACGGTTTGTTGGGTTGGGATGACCAGTAACGTTGTGTGTCATCTCTTTACCAGTGATTACAGACACCATGTGCCTTTATGACTTTGCCTACTGAAGTTGTGTATATGGTTCAAATGAAAGGAGCAGAATAGTATGATTCCTGATTCTCGTCTCTATATCAGTGTCGTGATGTGGGTTTTGTGTCTTGTCTTGTTTTGTCATGGTCAGTGGTTCCCTGTCTTGTCTATTAGTTATCCCAGGTGTTTCTGATTTCCCAAGCCCCCTTGTTATCTTGTTAGCTTGTTTGTCTATGATTATTTAAGCCCTGTGGTGAGTTGTTGAATGAATGTTTGAGGTTAACGTTGGTCGTTCCTGTTCCTGAGTCCTGTTATCCAAGTCTGTTTAAGTTTGTAGTTTGTGTAAATAAAGCGTGTACACTGCGTTTGGATCCAGCCTCCTTCCCGTGCTTCTACCGCACCAGATTACCAGCGTTACAATCAGATGTTTAAACACTTGTTTTGTAGGACACAACCTCTTTGTCATCATCTAAAGGAGGAGGAGGTGGTGCAGGGGGTGGAGGTGCAGGAGGGATCGGCGTTTTTAAGTCTGGCTGGCTCTATAAAGGGAACTTTAACAGCACTGTCAACAACAGTATCACTGTTCGGGTAAGAGTGTGTTTTTCATTACAAATTCTGTATTATCACTAAGACTGTTTGTGTGGAAAACATTACTGATTGCCCGCTACTTGCGTGTTGTTTGTGCTTTACAGTCCTTCAAGCGAAGATATTTCCAGTTAACTCAGCTAACTGACAACTCTTATATCATGAACTTCTATAAAGATGAGAAAATATCAAAGGAACCTAAAGGCTGTATTTTTCTGGACTCGTGCACCGGGGTGGTTCAGGTTGGTACAAATACAGTTTAGTAAAGCAGTTTAGTGACCAATGAGGTGACTAATGGCTAATATTTATTGTGATTTATGGCTCCATTTGGGGTTCATACAGAATAACCGCCTAAGGAAACACACCTTTGAGTTGAAAATGAATGAAGTGACATATTTTGTCCTGGCTGCCGAGAACGAGCAGGACATGGATGACTGGATCAACACTTTAACACGCATCCTGCAGATCAGTCCTCCAGAGGGCCCGGTTCTGGACCGCAAGAGTGTGGACCTGAGCGACAATAAGCACGGTGGGTACTTAGAAACTACATAAAGCTCTTTCTAAAGTATAGAAAGAGCAAATAAAATCACTCTATTGTCCGTATATACACAAGTGCAACAGTCAGGGAAAGAGCTTCGGTGCTGTTCCCATCATGACAGTGACAGGACACTATGCAGATCGAACTGCAGAACGACTCAGATCGAATCTATTGTACTGTATATACACACCCCTGTAAAAGTTTGAAAACATCCCAAGGGAAGATTTAGGAAAATATTAGAAAAAAAATATTTTGTGATGGCCTTGCTTGATACAGCACAATCTATGGAAAAAAGAATCAATTTAGAACATAAAAACTCATTCATTGATTTATTGATTGATTCATTCATTCAGAACCAAATGAACAAGACCCAGCACTCACAACACTTGAAATATAAATGTATGTAAATATAAATAAGTGATCATGATACCTCACAAATCCTTCAGACTCAGCTGACATGCTCCCTCTAATTTACATCATTCAAATTTGGATATTTCTCATACTGTTATGGTTAAATTCTTTAGCTGGTACCCTGAGGTAAAAGGATGGAGGGAACATCTGACACACACCTCGAGTGAAAAATGACCAAAATCCACCACTGTACTTTCAACTAAAATGTTTCTTTGTTGTTGTTGTTTTAGAGATCATTGATATGTCATTGAATCATGTTCCTGACCATGAAAATGAGCAAACAACTGAAAATGGGATCAACCCAGAACTGGCCAAGGTAATTCTGTCATGTTACTTCCTAGGCGCATGAATCAGTGCACCCTTTTTCTGAAAACGGAAATGGGCCTTCATTTATGCAATGAGATCATTGTGCTATTAAAACATGTTGCAAGTTTCAGAACTCCAAACTTCTTTGTTAGTACAAAAATAGCTTTTATTGAAACCAATGACTTTTTTTCCAACTTCCTGTTTTTTAAATACATCAGCATAAGACACAGACCAACACCTAGGTCTACATCATCATCTTTTATTGCTGTTAATGCAATAATCATGCCAGTAACTAAACTGTTCCAATTGACACTCTTTCTCTTGGTAGCTTAATCATCTCTTATTTAAATTGTGATTAAATTAAATACAGAAAGCGAGCAAAGAGCGTTCTCTAAAATGGCCTTTTATTTTTTAATAATCTCAGATTTTCTACTAACTTTATAAATGCACCTTAGGAAACATAACATTTAAAAAAATTGCAGTTCATGATCCCTTTAACAAGCAAGTCTCTCTTACCCTGTTTAGAACCTTAAAAAACACATTTAAAGACATAGACAAGAAAAGAATGAATGGTGAAAGCGCATTAAACATAATTAACACTAATGTTGTATTTTTCCAGTATATTTCTGAGACCGAGGAGGGCTCGAGATCTGCCAGAGGAGAGGAAAGACTAAACCTGTTCTCCCTGGACCCTGATATCCCTGTATGTCATAATTCGTATATTTATGCAGTTTGTCTTAGCACTACAGTTTCTTTTTGTTTCATGAATATTTATATTGTTTGTGGTCTGTGCAAAGGGAATGTCATTATATGTGTAGTTTTGGGATGTGAGGAAAGATTGCTTTGTGTTAAAGGTTTTGCGGAGTCTCAGGATGGAGAATGGGGATTCTGCTTCTGTCCAGCCTTTTGATGAGAAGCTTGGGAGGAGACTGATGATCTCCTGTGGCTCACTCAACCTCACACTGCAGGGCTGCGTGAACGAGGCCGACACTGAGCCAGTCACTAATGTATGATGTCATATCCTTCTGACACACTACCATAAGTTGTGCTAAAAACATACATGCATGCCCTTTTCACAACTATATAGCTGAATGCATTTGTTGGCAAACCCTTTGCAAGAATTTGCAAGATCTTTATCATGCAAAAAGCATAATTTACAAATTTTTTAAAGCTCAAAATTTTTAGACATTGTTGAGTGATCTCTATATAGAAACCAAGGGAATATCAACTTGATATGAACAGAATGGTGTAAATTGTTATTGGGAAATGTGTAAATATCTTATGTCGATTTCTGCAGGGCAGTACTAAATACAAAAAATTTGATATTTTATGTCTTATATTTATATAAATTCTGCAACAAAGTTTATAAACGTTGGAAACAAAAGGAGTATGCACTCATACAGTCAGCTGTACAGTGTATCGTTTATGAATCTGCTTATATGAGTGAGTACTGCTGTCTCTCCTCAGATCGAGCCTTTCTTTGTGTCGGTGTCTCTTCTGGACATACGTGAGGGCAGGAAGGTTTCCGCTGACTTCCACGTGGACTTAAACCACGAGATTGTGCGGCAAATGCTCAGTAGTTCTGGTAATCCAGGAGATCAAGGGTTGGATGGAGGGAACGGTTCTCCACAGGAAAATGGAGTCGCCTCGTCTGTAGAGAAGAAAACAGAGGACTGCCAATTGAGTCCAGACTTGGAGAGCTGGCTGCGCTTCCCCAAACAGGTATCAATACAAGTGCCCTTTGGATATAGGAATATATGGCCTGGTTTCACAGTCAAGGCTTAGATTAAGCCATAGTTCAGTTAGGGTATTTAAGTATCTTTTAATTAACTGCTTTAGAAAAAAGCATTTCAATCTTGAGACAAAACAATTGCATTGACATATTTTAGTCAAGTCAAGTCACATTTTATTTATTTATATAGCGCTTTTTACAATACAGATTGTTTCAAAGCAGCTTTACAGAGATAACAGGAAAATAAGAAGAAAATAGTGTCACAGTCCAGTTTAAGTAAGTTCAGTGATGTTTCATATTTGTTTTAAAAAAAAGTTATTAATTTAGTTCATTTATATATATATATATATATATATATATAGCCGTTCTGGAGTAAAACGTGATGTCATCGTCCAGCTCATTTCAGTTCTTGTATAATAGTGTCAATGCAGGCAGATCAATATTATTGTTGAATATTAAATTAAATGTTAAGTTTAATGTCCCCAACTAAGCAAGCCAAAAGCCAAAGGCGACAGTGGAAAGGAACTAAAACTCCTTCAGTGACAGAATGGAGAAATAAACCTTGGGAGAAACCAGACTCAGTCGGAGGGTCAGTTCTCCTCTGACCAACAAACAAACAGTGTATGATTATGATTCAGGCAGCATTACAGGTCAGAGGTCAGATTGGATCAGAACATTCAGAATATTATCCAGTTCAGCTGCCATAAAGCCAAAACAATCTTTGTTACTTTAATTTCATATTATCACTGTAAAGCCACTTTGGAACAATCTACATTGTTCAAAGCGTTATATAAATGAAGATGACTTGGTTGAAGATCGGAGTCACGCACGTATGGAGACAAGTTTGTTGAGGATCAGTGCTGATGGCCTTCACAGGAGAGAGTCTAGTTGACACAATCTCTGCTGACACTTCAGGGATGTGTTGTGGTCGTGTCCAGGCGCAGGTCCTCCATCTGATCTGGATATGGCCTGGATCCGGCTGACTACATCATGCCTTGTGGTTAAAACGGCTCAAACATTTGAGCACTTTAATCTTGGACTAGGCTTAAGGACTAGGTCACATGGTTTAGATCTGTTCATGTATTTATGTGGTTTACATGTTTGATCATTCCTTCAGGCAATTTTTTCTGTTACGAACCCACACACTGACATTGTGATGGTGGCACGGGTGGAGAAAGTTTTGATGGGAAATATTTCCAGTGGTACAGAACCCTACATTAAAAACACAGATTCCAGCAAGGTATTTCATTTATATATTTTTCTATTGTAAGGTGCTTCAAATAAAAGCGTCTGATAAATGCATATTTGTTGTCACGAATGTAATGACATTTAGACATTTTTATATGTGTCGTCTAAATAAACAGAATATTGATTTAAGCACTAGTATATTATCTAAGTTGTAGTTGTAGTTAGTGGAGTTTTGGCTTGGTAGTTAATGGACAAATACAGTGAAATCCAATTTCTCTGCTTGTTCTAGACTGTCCAAAAGATGTTGAAATCCAATAAGCAATTCTGTAGTAAACTTGGAAAGTACCGAATGCCTTTTGCCTGGTCTGTAAGGTAAGTGAATCCCAACGGGAGCGTCTTTTCCATGCCCTGGTGCTTCAGCATTGACAGGACAAATAAAATCTACTGAAACTCTTCATATGCGAAGGAGCTCTTACACTATTAACAGTTCCCTTTCCCTATAACAGTTATAATGGCGAATTCGGGGGATTATTATAGGCTAAGGCCACACCCCCTTGGATGTGCAGTTGCCGCAGCACAGCCAATGAGTGAGCCAGACGTTCAATGTGCTAGCTGTGCAGCTGCAAATGCGTTTTACACATAGGCTTCAGGAAATTGAGGAAAAGGAGTTTCCCCCACTTGCGTATAGCTACGCAATACTCGTTCACTACTCTCAGGGAACTGAGGTTACGATAGTAACCGAGTAGTTTATTTCGTTTAAAATCATTTCAGTCATAACATTTCTTCCTTCTGAATGTTCCAGGTCAGTATTTAAGGACAGCCAGGGCACAGTGGACAGGGAATCTCGCTTCTCTCCTCTCTTCAAACAGGAAAGCAACAAGATTTCCACAGAAGATCTCATCAAACTCATCACAGAGTACAGGAGGTACAGACTCTTTAGTCACACACACGAATAACATGTGATAATAAATAACCTCAGTAAAATGAAGCATTGTTTACAGGGCAGAGAAGGCCAGTAAACTCCAGACCATCCCTGGAAACCTTGAAATAAATGTGGACTGCGTTCCCATGGAATGTCCCAGTACGTTCTGCTAAAACTGCAAACATCCTCACATTTAGAGCTGAACTGAAGCAAAAATATAATTTTTGATATAATATAATTTTTTTATATAAAATATAACACTTAAACAGCTTATTGTATACATGTCTGCTGTTGTGTATCCACACACTCACCTACACACGTTTCTCAGATTGCGTGACATCCTCATATGTTGCTCTGAGGCCGTTCGAGGACTGTGGCCTTCATGCTCCTACAGTGGAGGTAGACGAGTTCCTGCAGGACTCATCGAAGTTTGCCCAACCTTACAGAGTCTACAAGAATCACATCTATATCTACCCCAAACACCTCAAGTATGACAGCCAAAAGAGTTTTGCAAAGGTGAGAAAATGGTGGACACAAAACAGATTACCATAGTGCATAGTTGGCATTTTGACATTTGCATCACATAACCAGAACCATATGTTTTTTTTGAGCTAGTAAACTTGCCAGTACAGCATTGCACTTGTGATGCAGAGCTCTTGGGTTTGAGTCCCTGAAAAAATGAGTCACGATTAAAGAGCTGAAAGACTTGTAGAAGCAAGCTAAACTGGCATGGTTCCTTCAGTAAATGGTTTTTTTTATCTCCCAGTTGCTTTTGTTAACACTATAATTTAGATTTAGTGTAGGCGCTACATTATTTTCAAACACGATTAACCTTTTAGCGCCACTCGTTATAAATTTCGTTTTCAAACTGTCACGATACGCAAAAAAAAAAAAACTAAATAAAACATTGGCAGATTCACGTTCATCTATTTCTAATAAAACTATACAAAAACTTTTAGTGCTAATAAGAAACTTGCAAGAAGCAATGTAATATAATTTTACAGAAATGTCGCCACAGGCACGTAAAAACAAAAACCCAACGATCCTGGCTTGTAAATGTACGTAGTATGAATGAAATCTGTACATACAATATCCGCCATGTTGTCATTGTCATGTGACTTACTGCCATTCACAACTCCTCTCCCATGGCCTCAATGGAAGAGTAAAGTGTCCCATCGAATGCGCACTTCGTTTAATTTCGAATTAAAGAATAAAGATAAAAATTTATAAGAAAGTCAGCTGGGTAGTTTTCGCCTATTGTTTTATGAATACTGTGAATTTGGACATACTACTCATTCCACATACTGTTTTTTGCCTCCTATATAGTAGGGAAGTACTCTGAAATTGTTTTACTTTTTAAGTACAATCAACTTTAAGTCATTTCAACTTAAATAACATTAAACTGACTTTTTTTTTTATAAATTGAATCTTGTATAACTTATAAAAAAAAGTTAAAAATTACTTAACTTATTTTAATGACTTAAAGGAATGTAAAAACATGTTGTCATAACATTGATTATATAATTTTTTACAGTGTAGGCATATTCGGAGGAAAAGTGCTGTGTTTAGATTGGTAAGATCGCTAAGCTATTCCTCTCTAAATAAAAAAAGTAAATGAGTGTAAATGTCAGCAACATCATAATTCACTAGTGGACGATGTCTGTCTGTGGAAAACATGAGGTCATTGATCTAATCTAATCTAATCTGTCTGCTATTTTATTGTAAACTATACTCCTGATTGGAGGCTTCTGTAAATATTTAGTTTATACATAGTTACGACAAAACTCATTTTTACTGGCTCAAATATTTTACTCCACAAGTAAGTTTTAACTTCTGAATGGGTGATGCTCCTGAGGAGCAACTGAAAATGCTGGAATTGGTTACGGTGTAATCCAGGATTCAGTTGTGTTCTTCACAGTTTTCTACTCCTTGTTCGTTCAACATGCAATGTGTAGTCATGCTATGCTCCTTTTTTTATTCGATAGGCTCGAAACATCGCAGTTTACGTGGAGTTCAGAAGCTCTGATGAAGAACATGCCAAGCCACTTAAGGTTACATAACACAATATTTCTATCACTTTCCATCAACATCTGCTTTAGAATTTTACATTTGAATATAAAATGTTCTACATCAATTTCCACAGTGCATCTACGGGAAGCCAGGAGGTCCAGTTTTCACCACGGCCGCCTGTTGCACAGTTCTGCACCATTCACAGAACCCAGATTTTTATGATGAGGTTGTTTGCAAAATCTTCAAAATGTGCTTCAGAAGCTTTGTAGGTCAGCACTATTACGTTTAGATGGTACTTTAACATGTGTTGTGATATGTCCAATCAGGTCAAGATTGAGCTGCCCACACATCTTCATGAGAAACACCATTTACTCTTCTCCTTCTATCATGTGACCTGTGACATCAATGCCAAGACCAGCTCTAAGAAGAAAGAGGCTCTTGAAACTCCAGGTCAAAGATGCACATCAAGCCCAATTATCCTGTGCATGTTGAAATGCTGTAGTGCTCTGACAGTGTGTTTGTGTGTACTGTGTGTGGTTTATGTTACAGTGGGTTATGCATGGTTGCCTCTCCTGAAGGACGGCCGTATTACCTCTCAGGATTTCAGCATTCCAGTCTCCTGCACTTTGCCTGGTGGATATCTACTCATTAAAGATACTTCATCCACCAAAGTGAGCACAAGAATCCAGAAACACAATGGATTACGTGTTTGGTTACAATTGTAACACAATGGTTAATGTCACATTAACCAGAACCCAGAATATACACTGTTTCACACATCTTTCTGTATTGTTGTGCTTAGGCTATTTTGAGGGCCATATTTATTTCCTTCCCGCTCAATTGGAAATCTCTTAGTTAACACATAGCTGCCAACTCTCACGCATTGGCCGTGAGACACCCGCATTTGAATGGTTTCACACACCACACCCCCGATTTCTCACGCTGAAGTGTCAACCCGGTCGGTAAAATGCCTGAAAGATGGGTTTATCTATAGATCTACGTGTTGAGCCACTCGTGATCGACCAGTTATACCACAAATTAGTTAAAATCTCCCGGAATCTAGAGCGAGCGTGCATGACAGACTGTGCTCATGGCCGTAGCCAGCTATGAGGTCACCGAGGTCCGGACCTCTGGCATTTTTTTTACCTTCAAAAATAAAATTTCAAGCTCTTTGAATGATTAATTAGAAGTTTAAACCACCTCATATGAGGGTTTGCAATTCATTTTGCTGCGCAGTGAACGGGGCTTTGAGGGCGCGAGTGCCAGATCCCGTGTTGCCAGATCCACTAATGGAAAGGTGTTAATTTTCACACTGAATATGGCTTAGAGCTTTTTATTTTGAACTCTCGTGCACCAAATTGATGAATTTAACATTTAAAAAGCACAAAATTTTCTTACAGGGGAGCATGCCCCCGAACCACCCTAGAGGGACAGAGGTCCACTCACTACAGCTTTACCAAAATATTCTGTGAGAAACACTGGTATTGCTTTTCACAAACATCTACATGTCTGTCTATTTGAAAGTTTAGGCTATATGGAGTGTATATTGCATTTGTGGATGTTGTTATAGCACGATTCTTTACACCTCACCCCGGACCTCACTAATTTTCAAACCCTGGTTACGGCCTTGACTGTGCTTCAAACCGCGTAGCGCGCTCGCACGGCAGAGAGACCTTGCGTAATACAGAGAGTAGGATTCCTGTCCATCATCGCACAAGCTGCGCCTGTTTTGCCGTTCATTATAGGTCATGGAAATTCATCTTTTTAGTCAGTGAAAGTCAGGGAAAAGTCAGGGAATTTGACATTTGGTTTAGAGTGGGAACCCTGAATATTTCCCAAAGTATAGTCCCAAAGACAAATAATGACGATTCGCACATGATATTGTGAGGAATTTTCACCGAAAAATACAGGTGAAACTCGAAGTTATAATTTTGATGATTATGGCTTACAGCTTATGAAAACCCCAAATTCTGAATCTCAGAAAATTAGGATATTACATGAAATCAATGAAAAAAGTATTTTAAATGCAGAAATGTCGGCCCTCTGAAAAGTATAATCATACATATGTATATAGTTATATATACTAAATATATTAGTTTCACCTTTTAATTTTAATTACTGAAATACATGAACTTTTGCACAATATTCTAATTTTCGAGTTTCACCTGTACATATGATATATAATATTTCTCCATGTTTCTGTGCAGAATGGCTCCGATGTGAAGTTGGTCGATGGGGGGAAGCAGATCTTCAAAGTGTCCACTGTGGTGCTTTCTACAGTTTATACTCAGGTTGAAAAGAGCCACAGTCTCAGATGAACATTTTTTGCTATCTTGTTGATATGTTTATGATCTAATATTTCCCACGGTCATTTTTGCAGGACCCCCATCTCAACCGCTTCTTCCAGCAGTGCCAGAAACGAGAGGCAGACCTCTCTCAACCTCCTACCTCAAACTTCCTCAACTGCCTTAAAGTAAGTGTTTTCCAGGCCTTAACCAGGGTTTGAACATTAGTCAAGAACTGTACCATGATTACACCTAAATACATAAACTTATGATCCAGAGACTGACATGTAGCTGCAGGTTTTCAGGCTCTTTAGAAATACAGACATAAATTGTGTTTTGCCATTTCACTGTTTGGTTTCTGTGGAGGATGGACATTGTTAAATTAGACCTTATTGATTGAGGTGTGTAGAATGTATGTATTTACATCAATGTTGTCATATTAATAAGCATTGCTGTATGAATGACCATCAGAATACACAGTAGGAAACTGTATGCTGTATAACTGCATTACACTGTATACTGTATACTGTAATAATGCAACATAGGATGACCACCAGAGTCATTCACTTCAGCCTTTGATGAGCAGATCTCTTGGTTTCCTCTGATATTGATAACTTACAATTGATGAATAAACATCAAATGATTTAATCATGCATGTGTATTATAGCAAACTGTAAACTGTTGTCATCCAAAATCCTGTCAATCCACAGGATTTTCTGAAGTGAAATCAAAATACAAATTTCCAATGTTTCAAATTATACGTAACTATTGTGAAACGAATACTCATCCCGTATGTTTGAGGAATGTCAGTAAAATAACCCTTGGTATTTTAAGAGGAATCGGGACGTATTTTTCTGTCAACTCTTCTTTTTTTGTCTTCTCAGGGCCTCCTGAGTATGGAGAAGATTCATGTGATTATTCGCTTCCTTCCTGTTCTCTTCAACCAGCTCTTCAAAGTGCTTACCCAAAACGACAGTGATGAAGTGACCGCCAGCACCACCAGGTACAGAAAACCATCACCGACTCTTCTGAACACAATATATATCGACACAGCTGTCAGGTTTGATTCTCACTTTAACCTTACATCGTATTCATCAGGGTCCTGGTCCACATCTTAGCTAAGTGTCATGAGGAGAACATGGACCACTATTTGCACTCTTACATAAAGGTAAGTATGTCACAAACATATTGCACGATGTATCATTTCACTCACGCATGTCTCCGCTACTTCCAAGAGCTAGATCAAGACAAGCAAGGGTGTAGATAATGTGTGAGGTATGGACAGTTCCTGGTTCGTGAACAACAGGTTTTAAGAACTGATGTGAAGCTGTTTTTTCCAGACCAAAACCAACACAAAAATTACACAGAATAAAACCTTTTAAAGGTGCCCTAGAATGGTTTTTATTTTTATTGTATAATGTTTTCTGGGTTGCCCTTATAATGTCAGCCTAGCCTGATTTTAGCCCTGAGCCCAAACGCTCTGTTTGAAGGGGCGTGTCTGCTGTGTGTAACCAGCCTCTGCTGTGATTGGATGACATGCTTGCATATGAAATAGCTACGTATTACATGTGAAACTCTCTCGAATACTTTTAGTACAGATATTATACGTTTTTACTATTACAGCTATCGAGATTAACGAATCGTGAGATGTTTTTAAAGTATTTAGAACTATTCCCATCACATTGTAAGGGGTATACAGTCAAAGACCCAGAACCAGATATGAAGAATGAAGACCCGGAGTCATAATTATAAAAGTTTTACTGAAGATAGTTTGCAGTTTCATCAGCAGAAGTCAGCTTCAAGACTCACACAGGAGTTCGTAGGCCGCCCCGCTTACAGTTACAACAATCACAGCAGTTATACCATTTCCAAGGTCTAAGCTACGTCATTGCTTACAGGTTGAATGAGTCTCATTGGCTAAGAAGTAGATAAACATAGTCATTTTCCACACATATACAGATAGACATATCTCCATCGATTATATAGCTGACACTCAGACCCTGAAGTTAGGCACGTCATGACTTTCCAGGTCACAGATTCGGGTTGCTGGGCGCCAACATGTCCAGAACAACAACTCAGTCAATCTCCAATAATGCCAGTGGTTCCTTTACCTGCAACCAAGAAGACTCGCACACACACCGACACACAGCTTTTCCAAGGCTGGATTTGGCCATGCTCTAACTATAAACAGTAGAGTCGTCTCAAAACATCAAGATAATGTTCTTTCTCTCAAGGAGAGCTACACTTTAGTCTAACTGAAAAGTAAGGCTTTAACAAAGAAATGGTCCCTTAAACTATTGGCTTTAATGACCCCTATACGTTTTCTGGAAGCCGGACAAACATCAAACACAGACATTAGAGAATACATGAAAAGAACATTTCAGTAATCACACTGGTAACTTCTATAACAAAGTAAAATATCCAGAGAAGTCATTCAACTCATTTGATATTAGAAGGAAAAATATTAAATAATACCTTGATTATAATCATTCATTACATATACATTGAAGCAGCAGTGGATTCCAATCCACCCCCTTCAACATAAAATGTTGCCATAATGAGCATTGAGCAAACAGATGACAGTGTGTTGATAGCGAGAATAAAGATCTTATCATTGCAACGCAGTTTCTGCACTCTCTCTAATGCTTTCACCAATGCAAACACGATGATGTAAATATAGTATTGAACGATTTTGAGAGAAAGATTACCTGTCTGAACTTGAACAATTACACATCAGAAAGTGTTGCTTGGTAGCTCGATCGATCAAGGCCAGCTCTGTATCGGCCCAAGTTGAGGAAACAGTCTCGTCTGTGAAATGTTTGGAAATTTCCAGAGAAAATAAAATGAACCCATTGTTTCTTCAGAGGCTCGGATGAAGGAACTAAATACCTTTGTGTTCATTTGTACATCCAAACACTGATCGACTGCCATGCTTCGGCTGCAGTTCCGCCTGTCATTGAACATGGGCTGGCATATGCACATTTTTGGAGTCGTACATATTAATGATCCCGACTGTTGCGTCACAGTCGGTGTTATGTGGAGATTCGCCTGTTTTTCAGGGGTGTTTTTCAAAAACGAGATTTAAGTAAGAAGGAGAAAACAATGGTGTTTGAGACTCACTGTATGTCATGTCCATGTACTGAACTCTTGTTATTTAACTATGCCAAAATAAATTCAATTTCACATTCTAGGGCACCTTTAAAAGACAATTGCGACTTTTTTTCTCACAATTGCGAGAGTTAAAGGAAAAATTGCGTGATATAAACTAACTTTATAACACGCAATTGTGAGTTTATTTCTTATTTAAGACTTTACTTTTTTCCTCGGAATTGCAAGGAATATTTTATTTAATTCTGACTTAATATCTCCCAATTGCGTGTTATAAAGTCAGAAATGCGAGATGTAAACAAAAAAAGTAATAATTAAGTTTTTATCACACACTTCGGACTTTATAATAAGCGATTGCCATTTGCCACTTTATATCACGCAATTCTAAGATAAAATGTCAGAATTGCCAAACCAACGGTGCTTAACCGTTCCATTCCCTGCCGATCCGGGCAGCCGATCCGGAAGCACAGCTAACAGACTTTTGTTATAAGAACGTTCTCCAGATATTCAGTGTTGGTTCTGAGAACTTAAAAAATGTCCAGTTTTCTTGACGTTAGAGGAACGTGTTTTAAAAGGTGGGATGTTCCTCAAACGTTCTTTCAACTTAATTCTGATTAACAATTCAACATAATAGGAACGTTGGTTTATAACATTCAAGAACATAAAAATGTCCAGTTTCCTGAATGTTAATAGAATGTTATTTAAATGTAAGTATGATGTTCCTGAAACATTCTTTCAATCATTCAAACAAATGCTGTTGAACAAGCACTGAAAGAAATAGAAATAAGAACACAAACTACAACTTTCTTCAGCCATAGCCTTAGATGAAATCAACTGAAGATAAAAGACATTAAATCTCTCGAGATCTCAGCAGAGGATTAAACAACTCCACAAACAGCATTACCAGCTTCACTTATTACTGACCAGACTCACTTTACTTCTGTCATACGTCTACAGCAGTTCTTATTGAGAATTATCAGAGGTTTAGATGTTGATGATGTATTGTTTTATTTAACTTCACCATCCTGGTGATCAGCGTTTGCCTTAGTTGGGCTCTTGACCCTTGACTTTTGTTAAGTTACTTTTTTCAGCCATTGCAGGTGTTCAGAAATGCTTTCTGTACTGAGAAAACAGATCAACATGGCTGCTTTAATGGCCAAGTGACTGCATTAAAGTGGTTTAAGCAACTACTTTTTGTGAATTTTTGCTTATTAAAATTTAAACTTATTTTGGGCAATTAAGTAATAAAGTCAACCAATTTGATAAACATATTGTTATGTTTATCATATGCTGATAGTTGATGTCTGTGAGTGTTTAAACAACACAAAGCAAGTTTTAAACAAAGGCAGTTTTATTTATACATTCACTGACATCAACATTCAGCATCTGCAATGCAACAATGGTGTTACAAACGATCTTTATCACTACATCTGAATTTAATACTCTTCAATAATGCTTCAATTCCACAAGTCAACAAGTACAGAAAAAGCTATTTGACCATTAAACATCATGGGAACATCATCCCTTTTAAAACGCGTTCCTCTAATGTCAATAAAACTGGATAAAACTTTTGAATATTTGGAGAACGTTCTTGTAACAAAACTCTGTTAGCTGGGAGGCTCAAGTGAAAAAACAACTGGAACCGTTCCTTACCATTCTTGGAACCGTTTGGCCCAACGGTGGAAAAGCCGCTTATTACTTTTAATCAAGTGTTCAAAATGATGATTGACTGATTAGACTGATGATGCCATGTCCTCACAATGTCTTGTGTCGAATGTATTTCTCTTTTGTTCCCGCAGTTTGTCTTTAAGACTGAAGCGTGTGGCTTCAGAACTGTTCACGAGGAGCTGGCCAAGGGAATGACCTCTGACCTGAAGAGCAACGAACAGTCGGTCATTCGAAATGTCCTTAAGGTGAGCTAACATGACCATTTCTCTTTTAAAGAGGTGATGGACCTTTTCGAATCTTGTCCTTTGATATCTGTTTGGTTCTCTGCAGTTCTCGTGGTTCTTTCTAGAGATCATAGTGAAGTCGATGGCTCAGCATCTGCTGGACTCAGCTAAGCTGAAGGTAAACACTGAGTCAGCACACATCAACACTTAAAGCATCTACTCTTTTTCTTTCATCTTCTAATTTTGGTGGCAGTCTACGGTAAGCCTAAAATAATGATTGATTTATATTCAACACTCTTGGTTGAAATTTTTGTCTTTCTTCTCATATAAGTAACTCTTAGTGTGGCTAGTCAGATCCGCTCTGATGTAGTGATCACAGGTAAACGTGTGTATACATTAAATCATCAGATCCATCCGTGCAGAAGAGCAGTACTGAAGTGTAACTGACGAAGTGAAAACAATATATCTTAAAATTAACACACTTCCTCAAACTTTTATGCTATGGTAAGATTATGTGGATGTTACAGATTCTTCATGAAATCATAGAAGCATTGTTTTTTATTTGACATTGTGTTCAGGAAATGACTTTTAGGAAAAATAAGAGATAACAAATGAAACCTAATTAATGAAAAATTAATTAATTCTCCAAAACATATTGGTTCACACACACATGCACACCTTACACACACATTATTATTGCATAGGATAAACCTCATAACCCATGTTTACATTATGCCCATGTCATTATACACATTTGTGTCCTCATAAACCATATATACAAGCACACATATTTCCACAATATATCTGTATCTCACAAGCAACACGTATCACCTCCTGCTTTCTTAATATTACAGTAAATACCGTCACATTTCAGTAGTTTTAATTCTACTATTCTATACACATTTAATTCTACTACTACTTTGAAAGACACTTGTCTTGCAGCATCAAGAAAAACTCTTTTCCACTTATACAAACATGTAAATGTAAAGTTAAACTCAAATAGTAGTCTTGTCTTGCCTTCCAGTGGTTTAGTGGCATTTACAACTAAAACAGTATTTACTATAAATGTTTTGGAAGCCAAGTACAGTGCTAAACTTAGGAATAGCTATATCGCTGTAAATACTCAGACTTTACTTTCCAAAGTACGTATTTATGGTGTAAAGCAGGCAGACCAGCCCTGCTTTTGTATTTAAACTGTGATCTACCTTTAACATTTACTCCATAAAACCAGCAAATCATACTAAATGCTAAAACTGAATAAATAAAATATTAGATTTTTATTATTGAAAAGTATGCCTATTGACTTAGATACAGTACACTTCTTGAAAACTCACAACTGCTTCTGTGTCTTTTACTCAGTCAAACTTGTGTTTTGTAAGAAATGTGTAATACAATGTGTTTTGCTCAGCTTCCTCGACCACAACGATTTCCTGGAACTTTCCATAGTCGATTGGAAACCCTGATCATGACAATGTCCGATCACATCTTCTGGAAGAATAAAGAGTTTGCAGAGGAGACACGCAGCGCTAATATGGCCATAGCGGCTTTTGTGAAGGTCAGGACAGCAAAGATTCAAATAAAGTACATCATTCAGTTAGATGCAGAACTCATTTTGAACTAGATATTTATGTTCATTTATTCTGTGTGTGATGTGTACTGTTGATGCATTTGAAATTGGACTTATTGGTCTGTGTAGAGAGCCTAACTTTTCAGAACGGTTTGTTATAAACTCATAATTAATTTGCTATTGTCGATGCAACCAGTTTTAATTTAAATATGTGTTTCCCTCAGCGGTGCTTCACATTCATGGACAGAGGTTTCACCTTTAAACTGATCAGCAACTACATAAACATGATCACATCCAGTGACAACAAGGTACCCGAACTTTTAAACGTTCTCAGTGCAGTGACACTAGACTTTGTGCTCCATTGACTTCCATTCAAATGCATGTAAATGCAAACTGATGTGAAGAAGTTTCGCATCTAGCTGCAAACAAAAGTCTGGTGGACAATGATCTGTGAATTTGTAATGCAAGAGGATGTGTGACCAATAGAGCTTCTGAACATGACAGACTGACCACATCTATTTATGTATCATTTATGTGTGTTTTTGTCTGGCAGGTTTAATTCATTGACTGTCTCTGTTCATGAAGCTCTCTGTTGTGAAGATTATCACTAAAGAACTGCTTTGTGTGTGTGTGGATGTTTCTGGGTGCGAATGTTATTTTTCCAGGCGCTGTTTGAGCTGAAGTTTGAGTTCATAAGAGAAGTGTGTAACTATGAGCACTGTGTCCCTCTGAGTCTTCCCATCCCGTCTGCACGAATCACAGGTCAGAGAGCACCAAACCCGTGTCTCATTCACATCACTTCATGCTTGTCTTAGCTCTAGTGAACATACTGTCGACCCCTCCTAACACTCTCTCTGTCTCGTTTCTCTCTCCGGCAGACAAGGAATCACTGGAAACCCAAAGTGCTCAGGGTAACTATTACATGTATTTTATTGAACTTGATATAATTGAACATAAAATAAATTAAATGAATGCTAAAAACATATGATAAAAAAGTTCTCGCTCCAAAGGCGTCAAAAACTGAAGCATGGTCAAGCGCCTTGCGTGTCACTTATAGGATGCTAAATGTTCCTCTTGACATCGATATATAGTGACTAACAATGCCTTTGCTTTTAATGAGAAACCTTTGCCTCAATACACAAATGTGAAGGGCATGGGAATTTTATCATGACATAATATATTGGCAAAATGAAAATTCTGTCATAATTTGCTCACTCGCATGTCGTTTCGAACCCGTAAGACTTTCGTTCATCTTCAGAACAAAAATGAAGATATTTTTAAGGAAATCTGAGAGCTTTCTGTCCCTCCATAGACAGCTACGCAACTACCACTTTGACGCTTCATAAAGTTTATAAAGAGATCGTAAAACTAATCCATATGAATTGTCCCTCGACAGAAATCTCTCAGATTTAATTAAAAAGATCTTTTTTGTGTTCCGAAGATGAACGAAAGTCTTGAAACAACATGATGGTGAGTAAATGATTTTCATTTTTGGGTGCACTATCTCTTTAAGAAGGGGCCACGGATTAACAATTTTGTGTTTTCTCTCTCTGTCTAACCTCTCAGTGGGCTTTCCAGAGTATAGTTTGACAGAAGAGTTCTGCAGGAAACATTTCCTCACAGGACTGTTGTTGCGAGAGCTGGGGCTCGCTTTGCAAGACGAGCAAGACCTGAGACACCTCGCCCTGGCCTGCCTGAAGAACCTCATGGCTAAACATTCACTGGACTCTCGTTATGCCGTAAAGGTGAGTCTTCACAATGACAGCACTTAAAATATATAGTGCACCATTTCTGTGAATGGTTTTTAACTGTATTGTGTATGTGTGTGTAGGAGAAACAGGCACGGATAGCCTCTCTGTACCTGCCTCTTTATGGTCTGATCCTTGACAACATGCCTCGCTTTTTCCTCAGAGATCTCTTTCCAATCTGCCTGACGGCTAGTGACCAGGTACACATGCCGAGGACATGCATCAATTCAAATATAATTAAAAAGCATAATATGGAATTGTTGTTTTTTTAATCAATAACTGATACCAGTTGAACAAGATCTGAAGTTTAAACAGGGCTGTAAAGTGCATGTCTGTATACTTGAGTGTTATTTATATTTTAGGATATTATTCACACCAAATAATCGATTTCTCGCCAAACACAATGCAAAGAAAGAGGGCAAAAATTTCCATCGCGGTGTGGGACTTCTTATGAGGAAGCTCAACAAAATAAAGGATTGCGCCAACACACTTTTATTATGTTTGAAAGCACAGCTGCTTCAATGAATGTAATAATGAATTTAATTTAAATTCGCTCCTATTGTGCCAGCTGTTTTGACTTCTCATTGCCATTTCAATCAAATATCTGTAGTAGTTTCCAATATGAGTGCTTTACATCATTTTTGTGTAATTACAGCTTGTAGTTTTTTTTTTGTGGATTACAGTTTTTGTAAATTACATGCTCAAACAGAGTGTACAGCTATCTTTTACAGGCTTTTTTTTAAGAATTCTGATTGAGATGTTGATGCATATATCCTATGAAAAGTCTTCATTGAAATCTTAATAGAAAAGCAGCACCAAAAATAATGAATTCAGCCAAATACACATACTTCTTTACTGTGTCTTTTTATATATTTGATTATTTGTGTCTGAACTTGTGAAATGCACATGTAAGAAACAATATGTCACAGTTTCATATAACAGATATTATTGTATTTGTTTTTGGAGGCTTACATGGTAAATTTAAGAAAACTGTGATCAAACAGGTTGTTTATGAAGCAATTTTGTCAAAAACTAAGAAAAATATCACATTCCATTTTAAAATAGTTTTTATGTACAAAGAAATGTGGATACTTTTTCTCTGTCACATCTAAGTCAATTTTGGGCAAATTCTTGAGTACAATTTTTACACTGTCACATACAAATCCATAATCAAAATCCAAAATGTACCTGTCCTTTCACAGGCCAGATTTTATAAACATAATTAATGTCCCTGCTGTGATTGTCCAGTAATAAGATTTCTTTCACAGGGTTCCAGAGACGATATGAATGTCGGTGTAGGTTTAGCAGGTCAGGTGACCCATGTCTTACGCCACGGGAACTCAATGGACGCGTCCTTCTCCAAGGAAGTACTCAACTCCATTACAGGTATAGGAATGCTGTTAGACCAAAAAAGAGGGTCCTATTATTATTCACAGTACTCAAGGTTGTATCATTTCACCCTGTATGTTGTTGTATCATCGATGCCAGACACTGTGTCAGCTCTCACATGTGTAAGAACATGGCGCAGTAGTTTGAATATGCAGGCAACAGAAGGGAACATTTTCAGGATTTTGGTCTATTTCTCACTCGTATGCTTTGGAGTATATCACATGGACTACTTTTATGGTGTTTTTCTTCCTCTCTCATATGTACCCATTTTGCTTTCCCAGCCTTTTCTTCATTGGCCGTATCAACAGCTAATAATGCAGACTCCAGAGGTTCTCTCATCAGCATTGAGTCGAACCCCAGCAACAGTGAGAAGATGGATGGATGTGAAAAGGTGAGGAACTATGACTTTTTTGCAGTCTGTCATTAATTCATCTATATTAGGTGTATACTATAATGTCAGAAACATGCAAAAATGGTATCTGTGAGTGTGCAGAACCCCTTTAATGTCGGTCAGAAACCCTGAAAAGGTCTGTATCCGCACCTTAGGGAGTGCAGGATGACTCGCTTAAAAGCCGTCGTAAAGGGACAGGTTTTGCACATTTTATTCTAGTCCACCTGTAGAGTTTCTAATGATGGTTTTAGAAATAAAATGTTTTGGCCAATGTCATTTTAGCGTTAATGCAGTAAACAATCTAATTTAATTTACATATAGTCGTATGAAAAGTATTTTATTCACCTTTATTAAAATGAATCATATATATGACGAATCAAATATGAATATGAATATTATGAATCAAAATATGATCTGGTCTTAGAAGAGCAAAGACCTGGTTTATCTTCATACACATGAAGCACAGATAAGGGCTGGTTATAATGCAAGTGTATTTTAATTGTGCACGTGAACCAGAGCAGGCACACACACATTTTACTGCGTTTTCTCCAAATGAATGCACAGTGTTTCCACAGTTATTAACATCGTAAATCTAGCTTTTAAGTTTTTACGTTTTAAATTAATTTTTACAAAAATGTAATATACATTCATAACACTATACTTTGAGTTTTATTACCTTGGCAGTAAATGACAGAAAACTGGTTAACGCTGCATGAGTGTTTCTAATGCAACAGCGGAAAGAGTGATCGCAAATTTTCTTTCTCTCTTCTGACCAACATAATCAATCTCTTTTGCAAAGTCATAGAAAAACAATTACCGTTGATTTCTTCTTTTGCTATTAGGGCAAATGGGGAGGTAAACATTATATTGATGGTTGTTTCTGTTCCTCGCTTCTGCTTCTGAGAACCCCAGATATATCTGTTAAGATACTGCAAAATCGTATCTATTATCCTTACATCAATTAATAGGCATGATCCACATTGTTCAGTGTATTTTTCTTTTTTGAGGAATTGCTCCAGTAACACCTAGTACTGGCAGACTTGACTTCTGTATTTATACAGATAAATGTTATAATGTTTCCAATAAATTATGCAGTCTGAAGTTCAAAATGATAAATGAATGGCTTATTGTAGTCTAAATATGACATTGATTTCTTTATTCTTTATTTCGGCATGGGCTGCGGTCAGATCTCTGAGTTACGGGTGTAGTTTGAATCGTCCGAGTGTCTGCACAGTGATCTTGCTATCCTTTAGGTCTGCGTTGTGGTCTCAGCTGGTTCTGGCATAAAGCAGTGTGGTCTTAGTTTGCTATAGTAGGTCTGCACTGAATGTGTGAATATAAAATTGTTTGGCATGGTAATGATAATGTTGATATGTTTGGTCTTGGCGGAATAGATCTGCTATGCATATCTGCTGGTTATTGCTTTTAC
Source organism: Semotilus atromaculatus (assembly GCA_031834385.1). Classification (NCBI taxonomy): domain Eukaryota; kingdom Metazoa; phylum Chordata; class Actinopteri; order Cypriniformes; family Leuciscidae; genus Semotilus; species Semotilus atromaculatus. The sequence continues at coordinate 29,357,864 of JAULUF010000015.1, read as the reverse complement.
TGTTGATTATTTTAATTTATTCTATGTAAAGCACTTTGAATTACCATTGTGTATGAAATGTGCTATATAAATGAACGATTTATTGTGCTGCTGTTATTGCTACTGCAGAGGTTATTGATGCTGCTGCAGAGAAAGTATGACACTTGCTACTGCCAATACACACATGTACATTATAGCATACATGAATGACAGTAGCAGATCTATACAGGTGGAGCTGGGGAAGGTGGAGGGTTTCTGAAACTGCTACAGTCGACGCTAACCAAATATTTGAAGGTTGAGCAAGCTCATTGGATGTTGATACAGAAGCAAACAATCATCTGTGCCCTATAGAGAATGATGGGATTGCAAGCGGATCAGCTTCCCATCTAGAGTTTCATGACAGAACTTTGTAAATGTGAACTTTGACTCTGACTATTGTAACAATAGGGTGATTGTGATTACTGTTTTCAGGTTGCCAGGCCCCAGTCTCTAATTGGATTTGGTTCACGCTTTGACAAACTGGATCAAGCGGAGACCAGAAGTCTGCTCATATGTTTCCTGCACATTATGAAGACCATTTCAGAGGGTGAGACTCCTAAAACACCAAACCTTGTCTATTGCACATATTCAAATCTCATACAGTAGCATCTGTGTAATATATCCCAGTGACATATTTTATAGTGTTCTGAGGATGATTTGCTCTCTGTGTTGCAGAGGTGATGGTCTCATACTGGCATCGAGCAATTCACCAGGAGATCAGTGATTTCTTCAATATCCTGGAGTAAGTGACTCTTTCATAAAGACCAATAAATGGATGAACTTCAAGAGAAGTCACTGTGTGTTTCCACTAATTTATGTATTTCTCTTTTAAACAGACTATGTCTCCAACACTTCCGGTTCCTTGGAAAGCGCCATATTGCCAGGTAAGATCTTTCCTCCATTAGAAGTGTCTTAGGTGTGCTGCAGTAAATCTACATGAATGCAGGAGTCATCTTTTCTTCTCTCTTCTTTGTGTCAATGATTGTGTATGTGCACAGACAAGAGGACTGTGATGACTGTTTTTCTTCTCATCCTTTGTTCTTTAAAATAATATCAGTCACATAATAAAGTCACTCTCTTTTATGCTTCCGAGTTGGTTGCTACTATACGTTTTATATTTTAACTTCATATTTTATGCATGACGTTATCATTGAAAAATGAACAAATGTCACTTTTGTAACCTGATCCTAGCATAACATGATCGGTCACAAACTGACTTGATTATGACTGCAATTAGAGTGCATAGTCTTAATATTTCTGATTCATTTTGTCACATAATTTGTTTTAAAGTTTTGAAAAGTGTTTTTTTTTTTCAGGTTTTGATTGACATTTGAAATCTTGAATTCAAAATTTTTCTCTTCTTCAGTGGTTTTCAATCCTGGTCCTGGCGACGTTCTGTATAAATGAATAGCAACAAAAACAGCAGACTTTCAAACTTTGAGTGTTCCTTCAGTCGTGCAGCGTGACTGACGTGTGACAGTACTTGCTTGAAGTTCACACAAACTGTTTATAGCTGTACCTTTGTAAAATAGGCTGAGTGACTTTATGATTTAGATTTTGGTTAGGATATGATTTTGGTAACACTTTAGTTTAGGATTCAATTCTCACTATTGGCTAGTTGCTTATTAGCAAGCATATTACTTGGATATTGGCTGTTTATTAGTACGTATAAAGCACATATTAATGCCTTATTTGAATGTCTTAATCCTATCCAACACCTGAACTTAACAACTACTGTACCTTACTAACTTTTAATAAGCAGTAATGCAGAGTTCATTGAGGTAAAAGTCATAATTAATAGTGATAATTTAACCCTTAACTAAAGTGTGACCATGATTTTTAAAATCACTACATCACTTACACCAAAGGTCAAATCAAACAATAAGAGCACCATAAAGTTACAACTGCATGATGTAACCACTTTTTGTGTGAATGCTGGTATGAGGAATATTTTTGCTCAGGTGTCTCAATAAACCATAGGAAATATTGCTTATTACTACGGTATATAATGTCTGCTGAAGTATATGAGTGAGTAGTAGCCCATAGTGTCTGACCTTGTTCTCATGAATGAAATTGATTCCCACTGTTTTATCTGTGTTTGTGTTGAGTTGGCCTACTTGCTATTTCCATTGTTATATCATGTTTAATCTTACATGTCTCCCTCATCATACTCTATGTTTCCATGTTTTCCTCTGTCTGGCTTCCACACATAAATTCACACACTGTAAGACACAGATAGTCCCTCAGCAATCTCTAAACATGCTTTCAAAAACCAGCATGAGACGTTTAACTTTTGCCATTTAATATCACAATACAAACTAGACTTTTCCTGCTCTTAAACATTCCCCGCGCTGCTTTTTGAATTGTCTGTCTCTAATGGCGTGAGCAGGATGGTTTTGGGATGAAGGTCGGCATTAACCCTGCTCTGATTGGCTGGTTGTGTGCGCAGGAAGCTAGCGGCCGCGGTTAAGCTGGCTCAGGCCACACAGAACAATGGCACCCTGAAGGGGTCTAACGTGTCCTACCAGTCTTCAGGGCTCCTGCCCCAATGGTAAACACCTAACGGTCTACACTGAGCTCCCCAAATTCACTTAACATGATGTGTGCAATGCATAGAACTAATAATTGCATTTCTTAGCTAAAGGGTTTTAATCCTGATTATAACATTCTAACACATACATCCTAACACTACACATTCACAAAGCATTTGTCCGTGTGGGTCCCACTTTATATTAGGTGTCTTTAACTATGTAACACGTCAAAACAATCACTTGTTGTGTTGCAGAAGGTGGGATTTGGGTTAGGGACCGGTTTGGTGATATGGTTAGGTTTAAGGGTTGGTTATGGGGTAGAGGTCAGGAGTGTAATTATAGTGTAATAATTACATTATTATCAATTGCAGATGTAATTACATGCAGGTGTTTTTAAATATGAGTACCGGTAAACATATACAGTATGTACACAATAAGTCAAATCAAATCAAATGTATTTAATACACATTGTTTCAAAGCAGCTTTACAGAAAATCATGAAGTTAGTGTTTAAAATATCTGAATATCTTTATGCCTTATATTCACATATAGCAGAGATATTTTGTGACGCATAAGCAATCAAGCAGTTGAGACACACACACATATATCCAACTTTATATGAAGAGTTGGGCAATAATATAGTTGCATTTTCTGACTAAATTAAAAAAATCAGGCAGTGGAGATTTGCTATATTATATATTGTTTTTTTGTGAGTGTACATTTTGTTTGTGAATAAAGTTGGATATTATATATATATATATATATATAGCTTTATAGAAAATAAGTGAATAATGATTCCTTTAAATGTTAGTATGTAGTACTTAAAGACACTTCATATAAAGTGGTTCCGTCCTGTGTAAATATCATAGTTCATCATGTCTTTTCCCAGATGTCTTCAGTGTGGGATCACGTGTGTCTGTATCCAGCGAGCCCCTCTCATTCACCTCCTGATATACTTGATATTTCCGTGTTGTCGCAAAGAAAGTGAATGGCTGTTTAGTGTTTCATTTTTAGCTAAAATGTTTTAAAACTGAACAGGTATTCACAGTTTACTAAGAGACAAATTTTCAAGATACCCTTGACAGTCTGTAAACACTGAAAGAACAGCCAAGAAAGTGTAGAAATAGAGGGAGAAAATGGGGAAATTATTATGATTATTTTTCTCTGCTGTTGTCATGACAAGTCCAGATTCTGTTATTGCTGTCACTCCTCTGTTCACCCCCACGTCTGTTGTTCCCTGCAGGATTCTGTCCGCTCCGGACGGGCACAGACACGCGCGCGCCCAGACCATGCCCATCATCAGGGGGAAGAACGCCCTCGCAAACCCCAAACTGCTGCATATGATGGAGACAGGTACAAAACACTCAACACAACTGCCACTGAACAGCCATTCTGCTGTGTGTTTCAGATAAATATGGTCAACTTTGAATCACACTGTTAACCCTTGCTGTAAAAAAAGGCCACATTCTGACATTATCATACCTTTTTCCATTAAAACAGTAATATACCATCGAAAACAATGCATTCTGGTCAATTTAAGGCAGTCGGTTTCTGCAAGTGAAATTAGTTAACTTGAGTTTTAAGGTCGTGCATTTTTACAGTAACATACTGTAGAGAACATACTGTAGAGACATTACAGTAAAGAACTGTACAATTAACTGTAAATTACTGGCAACAGTGTTGCCTGTATTTTACTGTAAAAAAAACCTGGTAAGGTCTAACAGTGCGTGGAATTGATCATTTATTGAGCCAGGAATATTTATTTAACATAATACTGTGGCTCAGAGTGAATGGCAATGCATATGATCTGGACATGATTGTAAAGTGACGTTTTCAGATTTCATGAGAAATTAAAACAACTGTAATGTGTGTTTAGATGGAAATGCTCCTGACGGAGAAAACGTCAACCCTACAGACATTGAGGCGAACCTTTCTACTGAAGTAGCCCTGACCGTGCTGGACGTTCTGGACCTGTTTGTTCGTCATCACAAGGTATAAACAACCTTTAATGACATGGAAATATATCCCAAAATACACTCTTACTTAGTATTTTTGTCTTGTTTCCAGTCCAATTGTCTAAAAATTCTTAAATCAAGAAGCATTTCTTAGATTAGTAAAATGACATGATATTATATCTTGCTTTCTAAAGAAAAAAATAACCTGTTGTTTTCAACAATTAAGTGAGTTTTTGCTTGAAACAAGCAAGATTATCTTCCAGTGGGGTAAGAAAAATAATCGTATTCAAATGGAAAACAAGCCAAACCTTGCTTAGATTGTAATTTTTTTATATTTGGACTGGAAACAAGACAATAAAATACTAAGTAGAAAAAGCATTTTTTGCAGTAAGTATGTGAATTGGGATTTGTGCTTGATGATTTACTTAAAAACAACAACAACAACAAAAACTAGTCAAAAATACTCAATATGTCAATATGTGTGCACAAAAAGGAACACAGGAAGAAATTATATTAAAATATTCAATTATTGACAAGTGAAGATGTCTAAGATGATAAAGAGGAGAAAATCTTTGTGAAATATTTTAAAATACTGGGCAATTAAATTTTTTAATAAAATGTAAATTTTCTACAATTTGATTTTAAGACTATAAAATTGCCTGGTGATGTAACATTTAAATAAGAAATACAGGTGAAACTCGAAAAATTATTATATCGTGCAAAAGTTCATTTTTCAGTAATTCAACTTAAAAGGTGAAACTAATATATTAGACTCATTACATGCAAAGTGAGATATTTCAAGTTTTTATTTGTTATAATTTTGATGATTATGGCTTACAGCTATTAGAATATTGTGAAAAGGTTTTCATAAGCTGTAAGCCATAATCATCAAAATTATAACAAATAAAAGCTTGAAATATCTCACTTTGCACTTTTATTACAATTTTTCGAGTTTCACCTGTACTTAAAAACTCCTAAATGTTTCCAACATATTTTTCAAGATTGTAATTTTTTGAAAAATTTATATTAAATATTTTTCATGATTTTTTTTAATTTTTTTATTTATATCAAATATTTTTCATGATTTTTATTTTTTATTTTTATTTTTATATCAAATATTTATTTCTGTTTGAGCGGAACAAAATGTGCCCACTTTTTAGTCAAAAAAGTCAACTTTTTCTCCATTGTATCCATTTCTTCTCACTTGACAACAAACTTTGTCTTCCTGCACTGACTTTGATTGGGTGGACAAAAGTACTTCAAATACATTCCCAATAATAATATTTCCAAACAAAATTACTTCACAGCTATATAATGACTCAAGATTATGTCAAGCTACATATGCCAACATTAACTTAAGTTCAATGTCCAATTTTGAACACTGTCCTATTTGCAATGTGATGGATTGCAAACTATTCTATTAAGTGTTTAGGCCAAAATTCACAGTCTTGTTTGCCAGTATAATCAATGCAAATACTATTTAGGAAACATTAAGTATGTGATGCAGCCATTCTGTGACTGTTTATCTGACTGTAAAGACATTGCGTGGACACATGGTGTGCTTCCTCTGTGATGACGAGCTCTTCCTCCTCTTCTGCTTCAGAAACAGCTGCAGCACGATGAAGGGCAGAACTCTTTGATGAAAAAAGTGTTTGACACGTACCTGCTGTTCTTCCAGATCAACCAGTCCACCGCCACCCTCAGACACGTGTTCACCGCCCTGCGCCTCTTCATTCAGAAGGTTGAACCCTTTCTCTTCATACGTCTTCAAATCCGGGATAGCAGATACAAGGAATTATTGGGTGCATTACAATTGTAAAGTTGAGTGTTTCTGTGCCCTACTCACTCTGAAGGGCACTTAAAGTTAAGCAATTGTGTCCCATACAGTAGGCATTTAGGACACAATTGAAGGGAGCGACGATAGAATGTAATTTCTAAATTTAAATGTAATTTATCACAGCAAAAAATCATTATTATATTTACTTTTATACATTGTATACAAGTTCATGTGAATTTCGCTTCAATCCAAAGTTCAAGTTTTAGTGAACTCTAACCTGCAAATTCATATCACATGAAGACTTGTGACCAGTAGAATATGAATACAGCACGCGTGACCTCTTGAATTAAAACTGAATTAAAAGAACGCAAAATTTAAAATGTCGCTCATACTCTATGTGAACGCAGCTTCATTTGGAGCAACCCTTCATGTGGCGCCCCTTTTCACAGTGCAAAAAAAACGAATTTGCCCATTTTCTGCTTGATTTTGTAATTGAGTGGTTTTTAGTGGACCAAAACCTACTAATGTTTATCAGTCATGAATCGTGCAACTTCTAACATCTTTACCTTTGGAAGTTTATCTAGGGTGCTTAAAGTGTTTTTCCCTAGAAGCTTTTTGCGGAGATACATATGAAATATTCCTTGAATTTAGCCGCCACATCGAAAATAGCAGAAACAAAATTATTTAATGTTTAATGGTTTTACACAGAGACAGAGACTGGCATCTGGCAAATGAGAGCCACTCCTGGTCCTTGAAAGACAGACATCTGAAATGTGCAGTGTTGTCATAAGAACAAAAAAATATATGCTTTAAATAAAAATGACCTGTAAGATATATATAGGCTATTTATTTAAAAATATTGGCAGGTCTAGCAAAAACTACATTTGGGACCCTGTGCAAAGAAAGTAAAACGGATCACATTTTTACAGAAAAGCATTTTAGGTTTGAACCCGTTGTGCTCAATCCTGCCACTCGAAAAGTATCTTCCTATCTAAATGTACTTTAGAAACATTCCTAATCAAACACACCTGAACTAGCTGAGCGTTCAGTAGAAAGCACTAACACCCTGTGGATCTCTGTGCTGATCTCGTCCTCTTCTTCACGTGCTCTTCCTCTTCAGTTCCCGTCCACATTCTTCCAGGGAAAAGCGGATCTGTGTGGCAGCCTGTGTTACGAGATCCTGAAGTGTTGCAGTCATCGCTCCAGCTCCACACAGACCGAAGCCGCCGCGCTGCTCTACTTCCTCATGCGGAGGAACTTCGACTTCACCAAGGGCAAGTGCATCGTCCGCTCACACCTGCAGGTAATCTTCAGGCCACTTTATTTATAGTCCACTTTAGACGTTCTACTAACTATAAGAAACTTTGCAACTACATGTCAAAGAACTCTCATTAGAGTATTAGTAGACTGTACCAATACTCTATTGTCGGGATAATCCCGGTTCACGTGGCTACACCAAAGCGATAAATTCTGTATTATAAATATTAAGGCCAGACAAGTATACCTATAGAGTGAACTGTTAATATGCATGTGCACGCCATCAGCGTTCTCACAGGCTCGCCTTTTTAAAGTTTGCGTAGAGAGAACTTAAGAGTTTTCTGTTAAAACGGTGTCGTGTTAGCGGCCCCTAAGTTAATAACTAATGATTGTTGCGACAGAAGTGAATCAATCAAAACTAACTTTAGCTGGAAAATAACTTTATTCTAGAGCTACCATAAAGCCAAAACAATCCCTGTTACTGATAATAGGGACCCTTTCCGGTCCCACTTTATATTAAGTGGCTTTAAGTACTATGTACTTACATCGAAATATAAGTACAATGTACTTATTGTGTTCATGTTGTATTGTAAAACACGTTTTCTGCTATTGAGATGTGACACAGGTAAGGTTAGGGACAGGTGTGTGTGATACGGGTAAGGTTAGGGACAGGTGTGTGTGACACAGGTAAGGTTAGGGACAGGTGTGTGTGATACGGGTAAGGTTAGGGACAGGTGTGTGTGACACAGGTAAGGTTAGGGACAGGTGTGATACGGGTATGGTTAGGGACAGGTGTGTGTGACACAGGTAAGGTTAGGGACAGGTGTGATACGGGTAAGGTTAGGGACAGGTGTGTGTGACACAGGTAAGGTTAGGGACAGGTGTGTTACGGGTAAGGTTGGGGACAGATGTGATACGGGTAAGGTTAGGGACAGGTGTGACACAGATAAGGTTAGGGACAGGTGTGTTATACGGGTAAGGTTAGGGACAGGTGTGACACAGGTAAGGTTAGGGACAGGTGTGTGTGACACAGGTAAGGTTAGGGACAGGTGTGATACGGGTAAGGTTAGGGACAGGTGTGTGTGACACAGGTAAGGTTGGGGACAGGTGTGATACGGGTAAAGTTAGGGACAGGTGTGATACGGGTAAGGTTAGGGACAGGTGTGATACGGGTAAGGTTAGGGACAGGTGTGATACGGGTAAGGTTAGGGACATGTGTGATACGGGTAAGGTTAGGGACAGGTGTGATACGGGTAAGGTTAGGGACAGGTGTGATAAGGGTAAGGTTAGGGACATGTGTGACACAGGTAAGGTTAGGGACAGGTGTGACACAGGTAAGGTTAGGGACAGGTGTGACACAGGTAAGGTTAGGGACAGGTGTGACACAGGTAAGGTTAGGGACAGGTGTGATACGGGTAAGGTTAGGGACAGGTGTGACACAGGTATGGTTAGGGACAGGTGTGTGTGATACGGGTAAGGTTAGGGACAGGTGTGACACAGGTAATGTTAGGGACAGGTGTGTGTGACACAGGTAAGGTTAGGGACAGGTGTGATACGGGTATGGTTAGGGACAGGTGTGTGTGACACAGGTAAGGTTAGGGACAGGTGGATACGGGTAAGGTTAGGGACAGGTGTGTGTGACACAGGTAAGGTTAGGGACAGGTGTGATACGGGTAAGGTTGGGGACAGGTGTGATACGGGTAAGGTTAGGGACAGGTGTGACACAGATAAGGTTAGGGACAGGTGTGACACAGGTAAGGTTAGGGACAGGTGTGATACGGGTAAGGTTAGGGACAGGTGTGACACAGGTAAGGTTAGGGACAGGTGTGTGTGACACAGGTAAGGTTAGGGACAGGTGTGTGTGACACAGGTAAGGTTAGGGACAGGTGTGACACAGGTAAGGTTAGGGACAGGTGTGTGTGACACAGGTAAGGTTAGGGACAGGTGTGTGTGATACGGGTATGGTTAGGGACAGGTGTGTGTGACACAGGTAAGGTTAGGGACAGGTGTGATACGGGTAAGGTTAGGGACAGGTGTGTGTGACACAGGTAAGGTTAGGGACAGGTGTGACACAGGTAAGGTTAGGGACAGGTGTGATAAGGGTAAGGTTAGGGACATGTGTGACACAGGTAAGGTTAGGGACAGGTGTGACACAGGTAAGGTTAGGGACAGTTGTGACACAGGTAAGGTTAGGGACAGTTGTGACACAGGTAAGGTTAGGGACAGTTGTGACACAGGTAAGGTTAGGGACAGGTGTGATAAGGGTAAGGTTAGGGACAGGTGTGACACAGGTAAGGTTAGGGACAGGTGTGACACAGGTAAGGTTAGGGACAGTTGTGACACAGGTTAAGGTTAGGGACAGGTGTGTGTGATACGGGTAAGGTTAGGGACAGGTGTGACACAGGTAAGGTTAGGGACAGGTGTGACACAGGTAAGGTTAGGGACAGGTGTGCTGGTATGGCCAGGTTTAAGGGTAGGTTAAGGTGTAAGGGAAGAGTCAACTGTGTAACTACAAATGTAATTACATAAATTAATTACAGCTGTAGTTACATGCTGGTATTTTAAAAATATTTGTACAATGTAAAAACATGTATGTACACAATAAGTCCATTGTATCAAATTAGTAATTTCAATGTAAGTACATAGTACTTAAAGCCACTTAATATAAAGTGGGACCTAATTTCCTTTTATCACTGTAAAGCCACTTTTGAACAATGAGGAACAATAAGCCGCTATAAATGAAGATGACTGTAGACTGTCTGGTTATGGTTATGGTTATGGTTATGGTTAGGTGTTAGGGTTCGGGTTAGTAGGATAAGTTGACTTGTAGTTGCCAAGTGACTTATAGTCAGTATAATGTCTGTTGGGGAGCATTACAATAAAGTGTTGGCAGATGTTAAGCGACAGTCTGCTAATCCTCTAAGTTAGTTGACATGTACTTAGAATCTGTAAAGTGGACTATTGAAATAAAGATAAACCATCTTCTGTTATTCTGGTAGTAGGTACAGTAGTGTATCGTGTTCAGACAGCTGACGGCTGAGCATCTGCGGTGGCTCTCTGGCTGGTTTGGGGATTACAGGAATGTGAGAGGCCGATGTGTATTGTGGTTTCTTCTCCTCCAGGTGATTAAAGCTGTGAGTCAGCTGATCGCTGATGCAGGGATCGGTGGGTCACGCTTCCAGCAGTCTCTGGCCATCATCAACAACTTCGCCAATGGAGACACGCCACTTAAAGTGAGAGTTTTGCAAAAATAACACTTTACAGCTGCAGTTTGTGTAGTGTCTGCGCCGCCAAACAGAACTGTTCAAACACAAAATCAAACTATGAGTTTGTTAGTCTCTGCATATTAAGCTGGGATAGGCCTTGTTAGCGGCCGATGTTAACTGGAAGCAGACTTGACACTGTACACATAATCTCATGTTTCTTTCTAGCAGAAGACATGCTCCAAGTTAAGGTTTTTTTCCTCTAAGCATAGGTTTGTTGTGAATTCAGCAGAAAATATGGTTAAAATGCACTGAAAAACTTACAAGTTTAGTATGAAGTGGCAGGCACACAACAGATTTATAAAGAAGACTTAATGACAATAAAGTTGTAAAGTTGCTCACTCTTGATAACATTTTAATCGTGGCCATTACCAAAGGACATATTCGGGTAAGCCACTGTGTTCTGGGTTTGCTGAAGCACTGCTTACACAATTAGCAATTTTACGAAGATAAATATTACTTTTCAAAGACCCGAATGTTCATGTTAGGCGTCGTTCTTTTCCATAGAATGTAATCTTGTGCTGTCATCTAAAGATTACAATAAAATAGCAGAATAAAAGTAGTCCACGGTGTCAATGGAATTTTTCAGTAGCTTGACAGTAGCTCTTCAAACTAGATAAACACAAGCTAAAATTGTGCTTTACTGCCGTCTACTGTTATATCACTCCTCTTTTGGCTTTACGGTTCACTGAGAAGAGATCGTCTGATGATTACTTAAAGGATGTCGCTTTTGTATGAAATGTATGCTATGAATATAAGACGTTAAGCACAAATTTAAGGACGCACATACAGGTGTGTAATATACATTTTAAATTGATGTTTTATGGCACTCTATATCAAATGTCTATTTCTGTTTGTAGCTTGTCAAACTACAGTTTCAGAGTAGCTTCCCCAACACTGAATGTAATACATTTCTGTATATTAATGTTCCCTTAGTCTTCTGCATTTGTGTTCAAATATGGCACCTCAAGACTAGTCACCACAATGAAGTTTAATGTCACTGCAATAAAATTACCTTGAGGAGCCATATTTAACCCTCATTCCCTCGCACTTAGTAACACATCTTTCACCCGGGGGTCAAAACGACCCGAAGCCCTAAAATTATACTTTTTTTTTTTTTCTTCAGAAAGATTTTATATTATATTTTTAATGCAATATTTTGGAGATTTTTTTATTTATTTGATTTACCTTTAAATAACTAGATTTGATCAATAAATAACAAATAAATAGTCATTTAAGCACATTCCTCTCATTCTTTCAACTTAAATTCAACATAACTCACTATTTCATGCATAACTTTTAATTCAGATCAAAATATCTTACATTGGGTGTCTTTGTCATCCTCTAGTGGAAATATAACATGATATTTCATGACTCTTGCCACTAGATGGCCTTATGGCTCTATATGGAGCGAATGAGCTGTTCCTCTGGGTCCTAAAGTCAGTTTAGTATTTAGTGTGCAGATACACGTGTAGACATTATACAATAATATTTTGGTAAAGTTTTAGCATTTTTAGTTTGTATTTTGAGCATTTTTAAGTGTTTCTATGCGTACTGAAGCATTCCTCGCATTCCATTCAGATGGTCAAATGACCAGCGAGGGAAGGATTTTTTACTTTTTTAAATTTAAAACACAAAACTCGAATCCACTATTTTCAGTCATAGAAGACAAGAACAGCCCCAATACATGACCTAGTATTATAACATTAAACAATAGTTATTTTGCCTTCTTCCAGAACACAACATTCCCGGCTGAGGTGAAGGACCTGACCAAGAGGATACGCACGGTCCTAATGGCAACCTCCCAAATGAAAGAGCACGAAAAGGACCCGGAAATGTTGGTGGACCTGCAGTACAGTTTGGCCAACTCCTACGCCAGCACCCCTGAGCTCAGACGCACCTGGCTGGAGAGCATGGCCAAGATCCATGTTAGAAACGGAGACCTGTCTGAGGTCAAAATCAGAGGATAAAGAAGATTATATGAAATTTAGTATTAGGACGTTTATGTGACATTTAAAAAACTTTTTTGCTTGTCCACTTCAGGCGGCCATGTGCTACATCCACATCTCAGCACTTATAGCAGAGTCTCTGAGGAGGAGAGGTGAGCACCTCAGTATTTAAGTGATGCATGCTTATGTCAATGTGATAGTTTCTCTTCTTTCTTTTTTTTGTAAACACTGCATAAATAATCTCCCTATTAAGCTTTCTTTTGCCATGCTCCTTGATCATTGCAGTTGTTGTTGTTTGTTTCAGTGCTGTACTTCATAATGAATGAAAAATGCTGCTAGCTGCTTCCTGCCACTTGCTTTATTCCTTATACTGTGAGTTGTTGTGGCCTTGTCATAGATGCGTTCTCTTTGCTCTGGTTCTGGCAGTTTGTCTGGCTCTTGCATGTGCATGCTGGCATGAGTATGAGTTTAGATGCATGCTGGAGCACTCGCCTTCGTTCTGAGTCTGAGATAGGGGTGGGCAGTACGACTAAACTCCTATTCAAATATGACTTATTGAATATAATGGTAACAGCATATATATATATATATATATATATATATATATATATATATATATATATGTAGTTATTTTTACTGGGAATTCAGTGAATGGCTTTTTTTAGATAATTCAGTGAATGGAAATTTCACAAGTGCTACTTCTTATCATTTCATCATTCTTAACAATATAGCAAAATGTCTTGGAACGAACTCTTCCACCCTTGCATACGGTGTACTGTCATACTGCCCAGCCCTAGGTTGCAAGTAAAGCTGTGTTAAACCTGATGCCACTCTGCAATCACAGGTTACTGGAAGTCTGAGAAGGGTCGGGTCCCAAGTGTGAGCAAAGAGGGAGCCTGTGTAATTAACTGTAGCCCCTTACTAACTCCCCAAGATGGAGAATGTGAGTTCACCTCCGCCTGCCCCAACCTGCAGTACTCTTGACCCCTTCAGTGGGCCCAATGTGTCTTTCTGTTTAAACTAAAACTTTTACTTATTATAGAGCTACTTCTGTGCGTCTTCAAGCTTAGTTTACCCTGATCAGTTTGGTTAGTGTAGCACTTTTCACAGTACATATTGTTTCAGCTTTACAGAAAACAATGCCCCAGTAAGCGAACCAAAGGCAAATGTGGCAAATAACAAATTCCTTAAAATGTTTAGGTAAAATATCTAAATACTAACTGAGCAGCAAGGATTCAAAGCTTCGGTTTTGGACAGGTATAACTAAGATATGTATACCTGTCCAAAACCTCAGCTTTGCATCCTTGCTGCTCAGTTAGTTTGTGTACACTACAAAAATCCTTTTCAGAATTTGTGTCTTGTTTTCTGTGGTATTCTGAGATATTCTTAAATCTACAATACTATGCAAAAGACTAATATGAAGTTTCCAGATGTTCTTATGAAGCATGTAATGTGCCTATAAGACTTTTGCACAGTATTGTACAAGACTTATTTTCAGAGAAATCTAACATAAACCTTGCGGCATAAACCTACATTTGCTAGATTTACAGTGTACATATTGAATTGTATTGTATGTAAGGTATGAAGGTAAACTATTCAGTCAGGCTCTTAACACGGCAAAACATCCATGTCAGTGGTATTTAGTAATGGTAATAGTACTATCAGTGAAGGCAGCATACGTCAGCTTGTTTGGTTACTACAGGAAGCAAGTGTATGTAAACAGAGTGCACATTTATCTCATGCTTATAAAATACAGCGGCTCCAAATAGTTTTCAGACACATGTTTCCATTAGTTTAACTCTTGAAATGGGCTTGTTGCTCTCGGAAAGGGAATGTGTTAATCAGTTATAAGCAGGTATATTTGTAAAGTTTATGTTTTAGTGTTTTACATTTCTTTGTAAAAAGGTCTTCCCGAATGTTTGCTTGTGCAAGGTACCTGTCACCCTGTAGAAATAATAATGTGAACGACAGTGCACGTGAATGTGAATGAAAGTGTCCACAAGCACTCTCTGTTTCCAGCTCACCTAATGTTTTCATGATTCAAGCAAATACTGCTTGAAGACACAAACATCCTTGTAATGTGCCACTTGATATTATCACAATGCAAAGATAGTGTTTGTTTACAATTAATAGTAGCACTGATTATTTGAAATTAAGTTATTGTGTGATTGTTAATGTATGATTTAACAGAGAGAGTAAAGTGGATGGATGAATGGATTGATGGATGATTGGATCCCAGACAGCGATATAGTGTCAGCCCAGATGTGGATTCCATGTGTACCAGATGTGGGCCGGATCTGGGCCGACACTATGGTGCTGTCTGGGATGTGAAGATGGATAGAATGATGAGTAAATACTGGATGAAAGATGAATGGATGAGTGGATCCATGCATGAGTGAGTACTGTACGGAGGGAGAACTGGTTTGAGAATGGATGAAATACAAGGACTAATGGGTTAATGGATGAACTGATGGATGGGTAGATATAAGATGGATGAATTAATAACCTGTGTTTGTGTATTAAACTGCAGCATCATTCAGTATGGGTTGGGCCGCCTTCATGAATATCTCTCCGAATGTTAAAGAAGAGGGAGCAATGAAAGAAGACGCTGGCAATCAGGACACTCCTTACACAGAGGTGCATTCTCACTTTGCACATTTCAGAGGAATCATAGTTTCAAATGTCTCTCATACACCATGTCTCCTTTGAATAATCTCTCTGTTCTGTAGGACACTCTGGTGGAGCAGTTGGAGATGTGCGTGGATTATCTTTGGAAGTCTGAGAGATACGAGCTCATTGCAGAGATCAACAAACCTGTTATAGCTGTCTTTGAGAAGAGACGAGATTTCAAGGTTCTTGGACTGTTTATTGGTTGACTTTAAAAGAAAATAAACATGAGGGAGCATGCTTATAAACTGTGTGTTTGTGCATGTGTCCAATAGCGGTTATCGGAGCTGTACTATGACATTCACCGCTCATACTTGAAGGTGACAGAGGTTGTCAACTCAGAGAAACGTCTGTTTGGTCGGTACTATCGTGTGGCTTTCTATGGACAGGTAAGACACTCAATCACTCAAAAACTCTTGAAATCATATTTAAAAAAAAAATAAAAAAAATGTGGAAATGTGCCGAAAAAAAGGTTTGGGTTGAATTACTAGTTCTTCCCATGTTTCATCATCGGACTCGCGCTCAGATTAATATGGTAAAATCGTAAAGTCATCGTCACTGTCTTTACAGTGTTTACAATCACTAGGGTTTAGGAAGCCTCCGGAGCTGAAGTTCAGTTCTGGTAATGGGCGTTTAACTTCAGACAGGCGCTGTAAGCGGTAGACCAATCACAACAGACTGAGCCATCTGGCCAATCAGAGCAGAGAAGACCAATCACAACAGACTGAGCCATCTGGCCAATCAGAGCAGAGTTGACCAATCACAACGGACTGAGCCATCTGGCCAATCAGAGCAGAGTAGACCAATCACAACAGACTGGGCCAGCTGACCAATCAGAGCAGAGTAGACCAATCAAAACAGACTGAGCCACCTAGCCAATCAGAGCAGAGTAGACCAATCACAACAGACTGAGCCATCTGGCCAATCAGAGCAGAGTAGACCAATCAAAACAGACTGGGCCATCTGGCCAATCAGAGCAGAGTTGACCAATCACAACGGACTGAGCCATCTGGCCAATCAGAGCAGAGTAGACCAATCAAAACAGACTGGGCCATCTGGCCAATCAGAGCAGAGTAGACCAATCAAAACAGACTGGGCCATCTGGCCAATCAGAGCAGAGTAGACCAATCAAAACAGACTGGGCTATCTGGCCAATCAGAGCAGAGAAGACCAATCAAAACAGACTGAGCCATCTGGCCAATCAGAGCAGAGTAGACCAATCACAACGGACTGAGCCATCTGGCCAATCAGAGCAGAGTAGACCAATCAAAACAGACTGGGCTATCTGGCCAATCAGAGCAGAGAAGACCAATCAAAACAGACTGAGCCATCTGGCCAATCAGAGCAGAGTAGACCAATCACAACGGACTGAGCCATCTGGCCAATCAGAGCAGAGTAGACCAATCAAAACAGACTGGGCCATCTGGCCAATCAGAGCAGAGAAGACCAATCAAAACAGACTGAGCCATCTGGCCAATCAGAGCAGAGTTGACCAATCACAATGGACTGAGCCATCTGGCCAATCAGAGCAGAGTAGACCAATCAAAACAGACTGAGCCATCTGGCCAATCAGAGCAGAGTAGACCAATCACAACAGACTGGGCCATCTGGCCAATCAGAGCAGAGAAGACCAATGAAAACAGACTGGGCCATCTTGGCCAATCAGAGCAGAGTAGACCAATCACAACAGACTGGGCTATCTGGCCAATCAGAGCAGAGTAGACCAATCAAAACAGACTGGGCTATCTGGCCAATCAGAGCAAAGAAGACCAATCACAACAGACTGGGCCATCTGGCCAATCAGAGCAGAGTAGACCAATCAAAACAGACTGGGCTATCTGGCTAATCAGAGCAGAGAAGACCAATCACAACAGACTGGGCCATCTGGCCAATCAGAGCAGAGAAGACCAATGAAAACAGACTGAGCCATCTGGCCAATTAGAGCAGAGTAGACCAATCACAACAGACTGAGCCATCTGGCCAATCAGAGCAGAGTAGACCAATCACCAACAGACTGGGCCATCTGGCCAATCAGAGCAGAGAAGACCAATCAAAACAGACTGGGCCTTCTGGCCAATCAGAGCAGAGTAGACCAATCAAAACAGACTGGGCTATCTGGCCAATCAGAGCAGAGAAGACCAATCAAAACAGACTGGGCCATCTGGCCAATCAGAGCAGAGTAGACCAATCAAAACAGATTGGGCCATCTGGCCAATCAGAGCAGAGTAGACCAATCACAACAGACTGGGCCAGCTGACCAATCAGAGCAGAGCAGCTCGTGTTAGAGAGACTGATTCATCTAACGAGTCTTTTCAGAATCATTGAAAAATGTTGTGATGTGCAATCAAAAGTTTATTTTATTTTATTTTTTATGCATGCAAAGCTGTTGTAGGAGACTCCAAAACAACATTAGGAGACTTTAAAATAGGAATAATAGGGGCATTTTAAAATGGTCATAGGGGAGTAATTTAGTTAGCAAATACAAAATAACATGGAACATCATAGAAAAGGGAATTCAAATAAGCATGGATAGTATGAGTACACTCAATTAGTCAAGTTTTATTAATCCAAGTATTTGAAGGCAAGTAAATATTTACTGTCCATACAAGGAGGCCAAATTATTTCCCCCAGCGCTTATCTCAGAAATCAATGTATTTAAACACTTCTCTATTCTCTCCTGTGTGTTGTATATATCAGGCAGTGGTAAGTTTTCTCATCTTTGGTTCATTTAAGTTGTTCTGCACTCAGCCTTTTACGGTTTAACACTCATAATCTCCCTACATGCTAATAATGTGTGTGGCATATGTCACACGTGGTTCGATAAAACGTACCACACTTCTCCTGGAAATAAATCCTGACCTCTAATCCTGAGCATTTATGTGTACATTGTGTGTGTTTTCAGGTAAATGCAATTGTGTTTCAGACAGACATCTAAATGTGCTGCTAACCTTCATTAAAAGTTGAACTCATTGTGCTTTCTCAAACACTGCTGTCGTTTTAACAGCGTGTTGTGTTAACTTTAACACCGATCTCAAATCGGCTTCAGTGAGAGCCGTTATATATTTCCTCCCGCCCCACGATCACTCGGTCATGTGTAATGTTGTGTTCGACAGGGCTTCTTTGAGGAGGAGGAGAGCAAGGAGTTTATCTACAAGGAGCCGAAGCTCACAGGACTGTCAGAGATTTCTCAAAGACTCCTCAAACTCTACTCTGACAAGTTTGGAGCTGAGAATGTCAAGATGATCCAAGACTCCAACAAGGTGTGTCCTGCTGGATCCTCCACACCACTTCTTCCCTTTCTCTGACCTTCTTCCTCTCCCTGGACAACATCTCGTCTGAAACATACACTGTAAACCCTAACGCTGAAATAAATCATTGGTTTGAGTTGGGCCAACTTAAATTATAAATACAAATTAGTTCAGTCAAATTAGGGCCAATTTACAAAGGGTTAGTTCACCCAAAAATGAAAATTCTGTCAGTAATTACTCACCCTCATGTTGTTCCAACCCCGTAAGACTTTCGTTCATCTTCAGAACACGAATTAAGATATGTTTGATTAAATCTGAGAGCTGGATCCCTCCTCCATAGGCTTCTAAGGGACTGAAACTTGTTCCCCGAAAACGTATTAAAGACATCGTTAAAATAGTCCGAGTGACTACAGTGGCTCAATCTTAAGTTTATCAAGCGACGAGAATACTTTTTGTGCGCAAAAAACAACAAAAATATCGACTTTATTCATTTCCTTCTCGGTCGGCCTCGAGTGTGTTCACGTAGTAAAACTGCGTAGCGCTTCTGTGGTGGACGTCACACGCATCACACACATGACCAGCGTCGGCCAATAGTGAGCCTGCGTGTGACGTAGCCCTACGCTATCACACTACGTTAACGGACTAGAGGCCAACAGAGATGGAAACGAATAGTTGAAATAAAGTCGTTATTTTTGTTAGTTTTTGTGCACAAAAAGTATTCCGTCGCTTGATAATCTTAAGATTGAGCCACTGTAGTCACTTGGACTATTTTAATGATGTCTTTAATAACTTTTCGGGGGAACAAGTTTCAATCCCTTAGAAGCCTATGGAGGAGGGATCCAGCTCTCAGATTTAATCAAACATATATTAATTCGTGTTCCGAAGATGAACGAAAGTCTTACGGGGTTTGCAACAACATGAGGGTGAGGAATTACTGCCAGAATTTTTGGGTGAACTAACCCTTTAAATAAATTTTTATGAGTATTTAGAACTTTCTTTTTCTTCTGAGTTCACAAAACTGACACATTTTAAGTAAGTTGCATTGTTTAATAGATCAATGAACTTGTTTCTTTTAAGTTAGACTTAATTTGCTAGGGATCCCATGCTGGGATTTCTATTTCCCAGCATGCTTTTCCATGACACTAAAAATGGAGAGTAAATGCTAAAATTAAGTGTTTTGTGTCAGATTAATGTTAAGTGGGAGATTAGTAAAGTTTAATGTTTTGTTTGGGGGGGGGGGTTACCATCATGGTGACGAGTGGAGCATGAGCTTGGTTTGAGATTAGTATGATATTTAATTAGATTGTTAAAGATAGCCAAGTTTTCACTACTGAAAATATTTAAATTGAGATTACATGATAATTTTAAGTTGTTTGTGAATAAGATTACTAAATTATTAATTACTAAAATTACTAAAGAGCAATTCAAATTTATGATTACAAAATAAAAATCTCCAAGTTCTGCTTACTTAAATGTTACATTTAAATTTTTTATAGTAAGTATTTTTTTTTAAAGTTCAGGTGTGTTTTTCACAGGTGAATCCTAAAGACCTGGACCCCAAATTTGCCTACATTCAAGTGACCTATGTAGTGCCTTATTTCAACGAAAAGGAGCAGCTGGAGAAGAAGACCGACTTCGAGCACCATCACAACATCAGTCGCTTTGTCTTTGAGACGCCCTTCACTCTTTCTGGAAAAAAACATGGAGACGTGGAGGAACAGTGCAAAAGAAAGACCATCCTGACCAGTGAGGCACTTAAAATCAACCTCAAAATTTAACCAAAAAGAAACTACTTTCATATATAGACCTTTTTTTTTTTTCTTGACCAAAACTGATGCTGTAAGCATTGTTAGCCATTCTGGAGCTTCTGCGTGACTTACCTTCGGCCACTGGATTAAACACGCTCCTCCTTTCTAGAGCCGGTCAAGCAGAACCTCAGCAAGCACTCAGCTTCCCATTCCTTTAGGATGTTTGGTTGTGTAAGCCGGTTTTAATAGTTAGATGATTGCAAACATTTTGCACCCTTCAAACTTAAAAAAACATATCTGTTCATCTGTCAAGCTCTCAGCTCTCAATTTACAGAGACTAGGACAGTCACAAAGATTTGTGTGATGTCAGATAGGAAAGTTATTTCAGTGACCTTTCAAAGAGCATTTTTCTCTAATTTTCTCATGAAAAAACAAAACAATAAAAACTCTTACTGCACTTTTAACCCATAAATCAGTTACGGAAGTAAACTGGGTTGAAAATGCCGTTTCACGCTGACTTCAAAAGAGCAATGACACGGATACATCGACTAAAGTAAAAAAGTACAAAAAGTATTGTGCACTGCAAAAAAATTATTTTCTTGCTCTGTATTTTTGTCTTGTTTTCCAATACAAATATCGAAAGTCAAGTCACCTTCATTTATGTAGCGCTTTTAACAATATAGATTGTTTCGAAACATTATTATATCAAGACACTTTTACTGGAGAAACAAAATGGCATAGGAAATGAAGTCTTGTTTTCTGAAAAAACTATCAAAATAAGTGAGTTTATGCTTCAAACATGAAAAGAAAATCTGCCAATTGGGTCAGAAAAATCTATGTGTTTTGCCCCAATGGCAGATATTTTTTCTTGTTTTAAGCATTAACCTACTTGATTTAGATTCTTTTTTTTTTTTCAGAAAAAACAAGAATTAATATCTTAAGTAATTTTGATTCTCCAGTAAATCTGTCTTGATTTACTAACAAAAATATTATCTGTACTTGAAAACAAGACAAAAATACTGATTAAGAAAATATATTTTTGCAGTGTGTGCAATCTGTATTTAATAGAATATAGAAAGACTGCCCGATACCTATTTTTCCAATACAGTATGATAGCTGATTTGTATTTATTTATTTATTTTGACAGTATTCCCTTGAAAAAGTAATGTAAGGGTTTACTCTTAATTTTGATGTACTTTAATTACAGTTACTTCTGGTGTAATTGCATTAAATGCAGTATAGACTATAGAATAATTCTATATAAAACAATAGTGGATTTAAAATGTATGTTTCAATGTAAGTCTCTCCCTTTAAAGACTTTGGTCAGTTTAAGAATAATGCAATTTGATATGATTTATTTGACAGAATCAAAAGAGCAGTTTCATGTCTGTCCTTGTACCGTTCACCGGGTCGAGGTTGATATGGGAATACTTTTTACAGAGAGTAATTAATTCAGTGATCTCCACTGTCCGTCTCCTGCAGCCAGCTCTAGTTTGCCCTTCTTGAAGAAGCGTATCGAGGTGGTGGAACAGCAGAGCACAGAGATGAACCCTATCGAGGTGGCGATCGACGAGATGAGCCGGAAAGTGTCTGAACTCAAACAGCTGTGCAACATGGAGGAGGTGGACATGATCCGCCTGCAGCTCAAACTACAGGGCAGTGTCAGTGTTAAGGTGAACTTCTCATGTCAGTGAGACATATGTGTCCTGAATTACTCTTCAGTCATGTCGCATCAGCAGAAATGCATGTCAGGTGGTTCTTTGTCTCCACGTTGTCGCCGTTCTCGCCGTTTCTGATTTCTTACGTTAAAGGGATAGTTCAGCCAAAAATGTAAATCCTGTCATCATTTATTCACCCTCATGTCGTTCTAAACCTGTATGAGTTTCTTTCTTCTGTTGGACACAAACTAAGACAATTTGAAGAACATGTTGATGAAATCCATTTACTTCTAGTATTTTTTTTTCCTACTATGAAAGTTAATGGGGTCCATCAACTGTTTGGTTACTCATATCTTCAAAATATCTTCTTTTCTGTTCAGCAGACGAAAAAAGTCATACATGTTTAGAACAAATTGAGGGTGAGTAAATGATGACAACATTTTCATTTTTGGGTGAACTATTCCTTTAATGACACTAGCATTAGCTATGCCGTCATCTATACTAAGACTGTAAAATAAGAATGTATTTCTTTATGTTTAAGTTTATGTGTGTTTTTTAGGTAAACGCAGGGCCCATGGCCTACGCCCGAGCCTTCCTTGAGGAGAAGAATGCCAAGAAATACCCAGACAACCAAGTCAAACTCCTGAAAGAGATCTTCAGGTACTTCTTTATTCATTGTTCATTGAGGATTTATAAAAACAGTGAATTTCCTTCGCTCTGGCACAAATCTAGATGTGCGGTCTCAGAGAGATTTGCACTCTTCATAAGAGAGCACAGCATTTCTGTGCGCTTGCTTGTGCATTTATTAAGTGACTTACAATAACACTAGGAAATAAGGATATAGGTTTAAATGAGCACAAAGGTTTGGTCTGTTTGGAACTGTGACTGTAATGCGCTGTTTCTCGTCCCTCAGGCAGTTTGCAGACGCATGTGGACAGGCCCTGAAAGTGAACGAGCGTCTCATAAAAGAAGATCAGCTGGAGTATCAGGAGGAGATGAAAGCGCACTATAAAGACATGCTGAACGAGCTCTCCGCCATCATGAATGAGCAGGTCAGCGCACACACACACACACACACACACACACACAAGCACATGTCTGGTTTACTATCTTTGTGGGGACTCTCCATAGACTTAATGTGTTTTATACTGTACAAACTGTATATTCTATCCCCTTACACTAACCCTACCCCTAAACCTGCCCATCACACACAACTTTCTGCATTTTTACATTTCCAAAAAAACGAATTCTGTATGATTTATAAGCTTGTTTACCCATGAGGACCTCTATTTAGGTCCCCACTGTGACACGAGTCCCCATGAGTCTGTGTGCATTCAGGTTGAAGGGATAGAAAAACATGAACAAAGACACACACACACACACACACACACACATGGTGCTTTTCATCCTACTGAGTCCTTCAGAGGCTTGTCAGCATTAAGGAGGAGAATGAGCATCAGAATGAGACAGAACAGGAAGTGCACATGGCTACATTATAAATGTTTCTGCCCCCGCACTTAATTTTTGACAAATACTTTTACAAATCTTTATATTAACTGGCTTTCTATTTACAGTACTGTTAATGGTAACCGTATGTGGTCTCCCAGTGGCTTTCATTATTCACTGTTCATTTACAGCAAAACAAAAGATAACATCTATACTTTGTTCGAGAACATTGTTTTTGTCTTACATTTCATAATGAACTCAAACGAGCTCAGTACCGACTTGTTTTCCAACAGTTTATTTTCATGAATTTGAATATGTGCAAAGGATTGTGGGTGCTTTAATGAAGGATACACCCGATGCGTCCTTCAGAACAGGCCGAATGAAGGATCCTTCAAACTGAGATATTTCAGCGACATTTGCCTTTAAAGATTAAATTCATCAGATATACAGTAGCTTTGTTTTGTAATTGTTTACTGTATTTAAGCATATAAATACCATAATATGTTTGCATATATTTAGGAAACATGCAAAGTTCACACATACTTGTTTCTCCGAAAAACAGCCAGTTAATGTGCGCTCCATGTCTGCAAGTGTGGTTTGTTGTGTTTTGGTCAGTGCGACTCGATTATTTAGATGATATTTCCCGTTCTTTGCTTGTGAGCAGTTACTCTGTATGTTGATTGCATGTTTTTTCTGCCTTTCAAAGATTCCGTTTACAAGACAACCAGGAGCCGAGCGACACACTGCCATTTGAGCTGCTAGTGACTTCTGGAAACTTCTTACACATTTTTAGCCAAAACGGCTGCCGGGTTTTTCTGACTAGAGGGATTAACAGAATTCGTGATTTTAATGATATAGAAAAGACAAAAAGGAAAAGCATTCTAGTATTGTGGATGAGGCATATGACTGTGTTTTTTTGCATTGCACACACCTCTACATAAACTCACCAATACATCTCAACAAGTACATGCATAGCATCAAATATGCCTTTTTATTCTAGAACCTGCTTTTAGAAAACAGTGACCTTAATTAACTAAGCAAATCTCTTGTTCAAAATATTTTATAGGGCTTTCACTTCATTGCTTTCTGATGTAATTTTTTCACTGATATCTGAATACTGTTAGGAGTACAATTGTCATGTTTCATTCTATGTATTCCTCATAATGGTGATGAACACATCTCTAGTTCCCGAGTGAATGTAAAGCCGCTCTAACATTGAGTCCCAGCTCATTCATTTTACAAACGCAAATGTGCTATTTTATAAGTTTTTTTATGATTGACAATGTTTTACTGTTACTTTGTGTACTGTTGTAAATTGTAAATAAGAATAATTAAAATGTAAAATGTTTTTTTATATATTAAAATATGATATATGATTGTTTGTGTACATTACTGCATGACACTGATTGAATAAAATGTCCAAAAAACTGAAAACTTAAACTAACGAGATAAAATACAAACACAAAAAGGTATTAAAATTTTTATATATATATATATATATATATATATATATATATATATATATATATATATATATATATATATATATATATATAGCTTTCAGCTAAAGAAAAAAAATGCATTGGCAGGTTTGGTTGACGTCTGCTCACTTTGCGCACTGAATTAACATTAATTGTGGAAACAATAATACCATTCTAACATTTGAACATTCATCAAAGATGCATTAAATTGATCAAAAGTGACAATGAAGACAATAATGTTACATACGATTTATTTATATATATATATATATATACAGAGAGAGAGAGAGAGAGAGAGAGAGAGAGAGAGAGAGAGAGAGAGAGAGAGAGAGAGAGAGAGAAATCATATGTAACATTATATATATTATTATTATTTATATTATATATATCCTTTAATTTTTATAAATGTAAATGCATTTCCACAAAAATGTAAAGCAGCAAAACCGTCTCAGGTTACCAAAGTAACCATTGTTCCCTGAGAGGGGAACGGTGTTGTGCCGAATTTCAACCCCTGCCAAATTATTACTCCCCTAGCATTGGTAAGTGCATGTTTGTGATAACGTAAGATAGATAGAATCAAGTGAGTATGAAACCAGACCAGCGCTGCAAGGGGCAGCAAACAGTGATGGCGCCCTTAGTTGCATCTATATTTACACTCACCTAAAGGATTATTAGGAACACCTGTTCAATTTCTCATTAATGCAATTATCAACCAATCACATGGCAGTTGCTTCAATGCATTTAGGGGTGTGGTCCTGGTCAAGACAATCTCCTGAACTCCAAACTGAATGTCAGAATGGGAAAGAAAGGTGATTTAAGCAATTTTGAGCGTGGCATGGTTGTTGGTGCCAGACGGGCCAGTCTGAGTATTTCACAATCTGCTCAGTTACTGGGATTTTCACGCACAACCATGTCTAGGGTTTACAAAGAATGGTGTGAGAAGGGAAAAACATCCAGTATGAGGCAGTCCTGTGGGCGAAAATGCCTTGTTGATGCTTGAGGTCAGAGGAGAATGGACCGACTGATTCAAGCTGATAGAAGAGCAACTTTGACTGAAATAACCACTCGTTACAACCGAGGTATGCAGCAAAGCTTTTGTGAAGCCACAACACGCACAACCTTGAGGCGGATGGGCTACAACAGCAGAAGACCCCACCGGGTACCACTCATCTCCACTACAAATAGGAAAAAGAGGCTACAATTTGCAAGAGCTCACCAAAATTGGACAGTTGAAGACTGGAAAAATGTTGCCTGGTCTGATGAGTCTCGATTTTTGTTGAGACATTCAGATGGTAGTCAGAATTTGGCGTAAACAGAATGAGAACATGGATCCATCATGCCTTGTTACCACTGTGCAGGCTGGTGGTGGTGGTGTAATGGTGTGGGGGATGTTTTCTTGGTACACTTTAGGCCTCTTAGTGCCAATTGGGCATCGTTTAAATGCCACGGCCTACCTGAGCATTGTTTCTGACCATGTCCATCCCTTTATGGCCACCATGTACCCATCCTCTGATGGCTACTTCCAGCAGGATAATGCACCATGTCACAAAGCTCAAATCATTTCAAATTGGTTTCTTGAACATGACAATGAGTTCACTGTACTAAAATGCCCCCCACAGTCACCAGATCTCAACCCAATAGAGCATCTTTGGGATGTGGTGGAACGGGAGCTTCGTGCCCTGGATGTGCATCCCACAAATCTCCATCAACTGCAAGATGCTATCCTATCAATATGGGCCAACATTGCTAAAGAATGCTTTCAGCACCTTGTTGAATCAATGCCACATAGAATTAAAGGATTAGTTCACTTTTTAAAAAACTTTTGCTGATAATTTACTCACCCCCATGTCATCCAAGATGTCCATGTCTTTCTTTCTTCAGTCGAAAAGAAATGAAGGTTTTTGATGAAAACATTCTAGGATTTTTCTCCATATAATGGACTTTACTGGTAGCCAAACCGTCCAAGGTCCAAATGACAGTTTCAGTGCAGCTTCAAATAGCTTTAAACGACACCAGACGATGCATAAGGGTCTTATCTAGCAAAACGATCGGTTATTTCTAAAAGAAATAAAAAAGTTTAAGTTTTATTCGCACAAATGCTCGGCTTGCTCTGTTCTGTGATGCACGTTTGTAACGTCATGTAATACGCAATTACGTTCAAAGGTCACGGTTGACGTAGCCGGAAGTACAGAGTCAGTGTTTACAAGTTGAACACGCAAACTAAGTCCAACGCCGTTAACCAAAAAAAAGGAATTAAAAGGTAACACAACAATGTCGGACGATTTTGAACTTAGAGGAGAAGATGAGATGGAGTTTTTCGCCCTGCCCTACCTTTTTGAGCCGGAATACACAGAGGACGAAATTAGGCAGATGGAAGAGACTGCTGCGGCGACACACACCTCTCAAGCATCGGGCAGACGGAGATCTAACGAGACGTGGTGGTGCACATGTGGTAAATGCCAACCATTGCCAACAGAGGAAGAATCTCAATGCTGCCACGACTGGACCATTTCAATTCCGCCATTAGAATCAATCATTGAGTCAGCGGATGAGACCCTGTTTACATCTCGCTGCATTACACAACAAAATGGATTTCCACCGTTACTGAGCAACAGCGTTTTAGAGGTGTTTTTTAGTTTGCCCAAAATTAACTGGAGACGCCGTCCGAGGCCCCAAGGACCTGGTGGCACCCTAACAGTAGAGTAAGTATCGCGTGTAGTATGATTATATATTATACATATTTTATAATTTTTCATAATTTAACGTTATATATTTAAAAGAGTGCACACATTCATTTTATTTTACAGTCAATACCGGCTGGTGGCATACAGGATAGTTCTGGAATGGATGCTGAAAGGGGAGAGATTGGGAAAACGCAACAGGAGGGTTCTTCCATCCTGTGTTGTCAATGCCATCAGACTGTCATACCCTTCTCCATCAGGACAGTATGTAGGCTTCAGAGAAGCAGAAGAGGCTTTTAGTCTTCTTTAGGTATAATAATTAGAATTAAAATGTTAAATTTTTGATAAACAATTTGTTGTGACTTGGTTAGTATGTGTTACTTACTGTAATTGCTGTAGGTTTTTTTTTTTCCATAGTCAATGTTATTTGTTGTTGTATATACATCAACACTACATACTTATTGATGTCTCACACAAATGTTTATTTTTGCAGAATAAAACAAATTTGAGAACTACAGTCGTTGATGTTTAATTACAACAGATGTAGGGAACCATCAGTAAGAACCATATATTTCACACTAACACCATAAATATATATTGTTTTTCACCAACAGTATTTTCTGATTTTACAATAAGACAAAAATTACACAAAATATAAAACAACGTGAGTAATAAAATAAACAAATTGTACATTAGACTAACATTTATAAAGTAAGTTAGTGTCCAAATCGTGATAAACGCTTTGCAATTACTTCTTGCTTGTCAGGCCTTGGTGTTAGGGCAATGTTCTGCGGCAATGGCTGATGAGTCAAATGAGAAGAACTGTCCTTCTGTTACTTCTGTAACTGTCCTTCCAGCCGCCGCCGTACAACTTTCTCAAGCAGAGTCTCTCTGAATTTTTGAGTGGTTTGTTCAAAAATCGCTTTGGCTACCCATTCTTTGGTATGTTTGAGGAAAACAACGTTGTACCGGGGTACACCTATATTAAATGAAAATTGATGACACACAATAAGCAATTATACAATTTGTATTGATTACATTACTACAATAATGTAATAATGTCCGCATTTGTTTCTCAACTTGATTAACTTAGATCTATTGTCATCAGCCAACATATTGAACAATCTTTAATACTTATGCACAATATGTTGTTTTCCACTTACCAGTAGTGGTTGTTGCTTGCTGACGACCTACATTTTCGTTGTGGTCAAGGATAGCGAGTTGTGTTCGTGCAACCATGGACGCATAATGAAAATGGAGGCTCTTGGAGCAGTATTTCAGTAGGACAGAATGAAACACCTCCAGTTGTCCTAAAGATAAATAAAAAAATTGTATATGGTGTATGTACATGTGTATCTACATTACTATTTGTATATATATAAAAAAAATAAAATTACCAGTGTGTTTGAAAAGAGCCATTTGCCTCAAATCCTTTTGAAGTCCTTTGTCCAGAACCAGACTCTGCAGTGTGCGGAAGGCACGCGAGTCTTTTCCAAGACATTTTTTTATGCGTTGCTGTTCCAGACTGAGATCATTGTGTCCGCATTTTTTCGGCTTTCCTTCTTCTATCCAACTGTGCACACCTGTAATGTGATAAAGTATGGATTTCCAATTCTCGATCAGTTCCTGTATAAATACGCAAAAAAGACATGATTATACAAATGTATAAATTTTATGGTGCAGCAACCACCAATATTTAAAACATTACAAGAACACAGTTTAGCTTACTCTAAATAACCAAGTTAAATATGAACAAATAGTAATGGTTATTTTTATTATTTTAAGAAACAAAAAATGCAGAGTGTGTCTTTTTGTGGTTCAGGGACTCATACACATATACATATTATATATATATATATATATATATATATATATATATATAGAGAGAGAGAGAGAGAGAGAGAGAGAGAGAGAGAGAGAGAGAGAGAGAACATCAGTGCAGTATAAAGGCTATTTCTATGTCACGCCCCCCAAAAGCATAACAAGTGTGCGTGTGTTTAAAGATATTAAACTTTATATTAAAACATTACAGAACTTACATCTGGGTCACCTCCACAAGTTGCACAGCAATACCATAAATGGTTGCAAATACTTCGTGTCCATGGCTGCAGCTCTCGATTGTCCTTGTATCTTGACATGGAGGACAACTTTTTTGAAAGTCCTGAAAAACAATCATTTTAATTATAAAACAATTAAAAAGGATTAAAAAAAATAGTGCATACCAAGGTTAATTTAGTGCTTCATGGTTTATTGTAGCATTTTTTGGATGCATGCAAACAACACATTGTATATTCCTACAGAGGAATAAATAAGCTTTTTGCTATTGTGCTTTTTGGATAATTCTTAATTAATATCTCTCTCTTAGTCTCTTATGAGACTACATAAGAGTCTTATGTTACCTTTGACTACATGCCAAATATCAAATTCATGGTGAATGTTTGGATATTCCACACGCATAATCTTTCGAATAGATGGCGATCTGTCTGTGGTCATCACGTCTATTTTGATTCCTTGTTCTTGTATTGTGTTCACAGCCCTCTTGAATCCTACTGGCTCCATGGCCACAGAACTAGATGCTTCTGTAACCTGAAATGCAATACCATGATAGATAAACAAGGAGTGAGTGTATTTTCTATGCTGTTCAAAACAACCAACATATTTGTTTTTTGTACCATTAAAACCATTTTATATTGATCATAACATAGCAAAAACTAACAGTAATGTTACTGTACTTAATTTTAAAATACTGAACACCTACAAAGGTTACTTAAAATTAATAACAAACGGGATAAAGAATTATGTCATGTAAACTGACCTGCACCAATTCAAAGTGAACAATTTTGTCTGTTGTGTCATCCATTAAACTATATGTGTTGTACTTCGCCGAAAACCCAGGGCTAAAAGAATCACAAGTACAAAACATTTCAGTGTTGTTAAAATTGTAAAAAAAAATATACTACATTTACTTACCTGTCTGACCTCCCATCTCCAGACAAATGAACTGGATTACAGAGTTCAGTTTGTAATTGTAAGTCATTGAGTGCTGCTTTCTGTTGTTGTTTATATTCTTCATTAATGACTGGAGTAAGGTAGGAAGACTGAATGTCAAAGTAAGTGGTTTTATGGGGTATTTGAAGGTTGAGTAAAGTGGCCCAATCAGCGACGTCTGTATATGTTGCTCCAGTGAATAGTGTACATGCAGAAAAAAGAAGATTATTAGCTGGCATTCCCCTAACATCACTGCATTAACTCCACTTTCCTTTGTGGTTATTTTCACATTCCCAGTGAACACGGAGAACACTTCCCACAGTTGCTTTTGTGGTCTTTGTTATTACTGATCCACATTCCTGACACCTTTTGAACAGCTCCATGACATTAGGCTCGTTGACAATCCATTTTTTCTGTTTCCAATTCATTGCACATTCCTCTTCTTCTGTGCTTGTGGTGGACGTTGATGTTGAACTCAGTGGCTGAAAACTAAGATCTTTCTTGTCTGACGGAGGATCTATGGAAAGGAGGCTAACATCAAGCTTCAAACTTTCTTCTAATTGCTCTTCCATCTGTTCTGGTTGATTATATACGGGGGGCTGTGAAATTACATTGATTAAAGTTTGTTTATAATGAAACTGAATATAAAATAGTAATTTATATAGTAGTTTAATACTTTTATTACATTTTATCTGTGCATTTTTAATGGTACAACATCATTAAACTAGCAAATACTACATTTTTATAAATTAATTTTTTTATCACAAATGATGGAACTTACAGACTGGTAGGAGTGTATTGCAGGATGGGCAAAATATATTCCAGATGATGAGGGAGTTTTCCTTTTTACAACACTTTCAGGACTTGTGAGTAATAAACGAAGTTTAGACGGAGCATCTGCAGACTGTCTCGTGGCAGTGCCTGGGTCAGAGTCCTGTTGCTTTACTGGTGTTGATTGTGGAACATTAGCCAAAAACTCTCCTGTTTCCTGGACCTCCAGCTCAGCGCTATCGTCTTTTGCTATGGAATCTAGATTTCCACTAGACGGATTCTTAGTAAAAAAATAAATAAATAAAAATTAACACGTCTATAGTAGTAGGAAGATATTAGTGATAAACATTCACACGTTATGAAACACATTGACGAGAAACACGTCAATGCATCTAATATAGTAAAAAAATAAATAAACATAACGTTACCTCCGTTTGCTGTAAAAACGTATTGGGCACAGCCGACTTTTTCAGAAAACGGCGATCTCCTTGCTGGTAGGGTTTGAAATCATCGTTGAAAAAGTGATCACTGCACACTCTCTTACATATTAGATCATGTTCAGGTGTGTTGATATCCAAGTGCAGCGCGAGCAGCCACAGTTTCAATCGCTCAGGATTGTGTATAGGAAATCTATGAAAAGTTATATATTTCGGGCCTGACGAAAAAGTTCTTTTAGCCTTGTAAATATTAAAACATCCAGGATACGCACACGAAAGGGGCATTTTAAAAAATAAACTGACAAAAACACATTTGAATATGTTCCTCCTTCCTCACATTGGTAAACACTGACTCTGTACTTCCGGCTACGTCAACCGTGACCTTTGAACGTAATACGTTACAAACGTGCATCACAGAACAGAGCAACCCGAGCATTTGTGTGAATAAAACTTAAACTTTTTTATTTATTTTAGAAATAACCGATCGTTTTGCTAGATAAGACCCTTATGCATCGTCTGGTGTCGTTTAAAGCCATTTGAAGCTGCACTGAAACTGTCATTTGGACCTTGGACGGTTTGGCTACCAGTAAAGTCCATTATATGGAGAAAAATCTTAGAATGTTTTCATCAAAAACCTTAATTTCTTTTCGACTGAAGAAAGAAAGACATGGACGGTAAAGCCAGCCGCCACCTCGAAATGAGCGGTCAAACTAGCCGCCCCTATATTTTGCGGTGCGCGTATACACTAGCTATCACGGTAAGACCGTCAGACCGCCATCTGGATTGAAAACAATTGATCTTCCGGCGAAGGCTATTTCACATTCATTTATTTATCCTTTCTTTCTCTATCTATCTATCTATCTATCTATCTATCTATCTATCTATCTATCTATCTATCTATCTATCTATCTATCTGTGTCTGTCTGTCTGTCTCTCTGTCTGTCTATCTATCTTTCTGTCTATCTATCTATCTATCTATCTCTCTATCTATCTATCTATCTATCTATCTATCTATCTATCTATCTATCTGTCTATCTGTCTGTCTGTCTATCTATAATTATGTATCTGTCTATTTATAATTATCTATCTATCGATCCATCCATCTATCCATCCTAAAATAATAATATACTGTTGTGTCTATACATTCAGAAAATGATTTTTTTTTTAATCCTAGTTTACACTGCCCAATTTCACCTCAGATGGAGAGTACACCACCTCACCGTGTCACCTGCACAGTTTCAGGAAATTCTGATGTTGTATTACAAAGTAAGAGCCCTCCAAAATTCATAAATACGCTGTTTTGGCTTTACATTCAGAAAATCATTTTTAAAAAAATCCTAGTTTACACTGCCCAATTTCACCTCAGATGGAGAGTACACCACCTCACCGTGTCACCTGCACAGTTTCAGGACATTCTGATGTTGTATTACAAAATAAGAGCCCTCCAAAATTCATAAATACGAAGTTTTGGCTTTACATTCAGAAAATCATTAAAAAAAAATCCTAGTTTACACAGCCCAATTTCACCTCAGATGGAGAGTACTCCACCTCACCGTGTCACCTGCACAGTTTCAGGACATTCTGATGTTGTATTACAAAATAAGAGCCCTCCAAAATTCATAAATATGCTGTTTTGGCTTTACATTCAGAAAATCATTTAAAAAAAAATCCTAGTTTACACTGCCCAATTTCACCTCAGATGGAGAGTACACCACCTCACCGTGTCACCTGCACAGTTTCAGGACATTGTGATGTTGTATTACAAAATAAGAGCCCTCCAAAATTCATAAATACGCTGTTTTGGCTTTACATTCAGAAAATCATTAAAAAAAAAATCCTAGTTTACACTGCCCAATTTCACCTCAGATGGAGAGTACACCACCTCACCGTGTCACCTGCACAGTTTCAGGAAATTCTGATGTTGTATTACAAAGTAAGAGCCCTCCAAAATTCATAAATACGCTGTTTTGGCTTTACATTCAGAAAATCATTTAAAAAAAAATCCTAGTTTACACTGCCCAATTTCACCTCAGATGGAGAGTACACCACCTCACCGTGTCACCTGCACAGTTTCAGGACATTCTGATGTTGTATTACAAAATAAGAGCCCTCCAAATTTCATAAATACAAAGTTTTGGCTTTACATTCAGAAAATCATTTAAAAAAAATCCTAGTTTACACAGCCCAATTTCACCTCAGATGGAGAGTACTCCACCTCACCGTGTCACCTGCACAGTTTCAGGACATTCTGATGTTGTATTACAAAATAAGAGCCCTCCAAAATTCATCAATATGCTGTTTTGGCTTTACATTCAGAAAATCATTTTAAAAAAAATCCTAGTTTACACTGCCCAATTTCACCTCAGATGGAGAGTACACCACCTCACCGTGTCACCTGCACAGTTTCAAGACATTCTGATATTGTATTACAAAGTAAGAGCCCTCCAAAATTCATAAATACGCTGTTTTAGCTTTACATTCAGAAAATCATTAAAAAAATAATCCTAGTTTACACTGCCCAATTTCACCTCAGATGGAGAGTACACCACCTCACCGTGTCACCTGCACAGTTTCAGGACATTGTGATGTTGTATTACAAAATAAGAGCCCTCCAAAATTAATAAATATGCTGTTTTGGCTTTACATTCAGAAAATCATTTTTTTTTTAAATCCTAGTTTACACTGCCCAATTTCACCTCAGATGGAGAGTACACCACCTCACAGTGTCACCTGCAAAGTTTCAGGACATTCTGATGTTGTATTACAAAATAAGAGCCCTCCAAAATTCATAAATACGCTGTTCTCTTACGAGAGGTTCTATGCTAGGGGAAAAACTCTTTTCCGCAAGATACTGAAGCCAAAAAATTATCCTTTATTTTGAATGTTATTTTGAATTTGACAGGGACCGCCATGTCATATGCGCTTCCTGCCTGGGAAAGGATCACGCGGCTCTCGCGCTCGCCGACGGTGGATGCCCTCACTGCGAGCTTATGCCCATGGTGACTCTGAGGACTCGCCTGGTATATTTTGCAGAGCCTGCTCTCCAGCCCGCAACGTTGCCGCGCCGTAAAACGCACCGTACCCAGCGGCTTCCGGAACCTTCTCCAACCCGCGAAAGCCATCTTCGCCAGCATCAGTCGGGTCGCTTACCGACGGACAGCGGCCGCAGCTCGCCGCCGCTTCCATCGCCGACTTCGACGATACTGTTCTCTCGGAGGAGGCTTGCTGCTCCATCCTGGCATCGGACAGTGAGGATTGGGTGAGCTCTGTGGATCTCCCCTAATCTGCCCGCGAGTCGTCAGGAAAGTGAGCGAGCATCGAGTCAGAGCTGATGCGCGTGCTCGCACAGGCCGTGCGGAGCCTCGGCCTCGATTGGGAGGCGCCTGCGCACATCCGCCTGAATGGGTGTTTTCTCCAGGGTGACCGCGCCCCGCCGCTGTCCAGTTCCGCGCCTTTTCTTCCTGAGCTTCACGAAGAAGTCCTTTATGAGAGAGTTCTAGATCTAAGACAACTGAACAAAGTGCTTGTCAAACGCCAGTTCAGAATGTTAACAACCAGGAAAATCCTTGCGCAAATTCGCCAAGGGGACTGGTTTGTGTCAATAGATCTGAAGGACGCATATTTTCAAATACAAATAGCGTCACATCACAGGCGTTTCTGTGATTCGCCTTCGAGGGCCAGGCTTACCAATACACAGTCCTACCGTTCGGCCTGTCTTTAGCACGCGGTACATTTACGATGTGCATGGACCCCTGAGACTTCGGGGCATGCGAGTTTTGAACTACTTGGACGATTGGCTGATTCTAGCTCAATCACACTCAGAGCTCATAGAACACAGGACCACATTACTCAAGCATCTCGGGAATCTGGGTCTCAAAGTCAATTGGGTGAAAAGTTTGCTGTCTCCCAGTCAGAGAATATCTTTTCTGGGCACGGAACTGATCTCACTGACAGCACGGCTGTCGCCGGAACGCGCACTGAACATTCAGCGCGCCACGAAAACCTTCCGCTGCGGCGCTATTACCCCGCTCAAAAGGTTTCAGAAAATGCTGGGTCTCATGGCCTCAGCATCATCAGTACTCCAGCTGGGCCTGCTTCGCATGCGCCCTCTGCAGTTATGGCTGAATGCGCGAGTACCTCCTCGTCTCGTTTCGTCTCAGGGTCGATCAGAAATGTGTTTCAGCTCTGAAACCTTGGAGAGCGACCGACTGGTATCAGTCAGGAGTAGACCTGGGAATTCCCTCGATTGTGAAGATGGTGTCCACAGACGCCTCCACCTCGGGTTGGGGAGCGCTCTACAAGGGCAGACCGTTCTGGAAGCCATGAAAGGTGCCCCGTTCGAGCCACTCCATTCATCTGACATGAAATATTTGTCTTTCAAGACAGCGTTTCTTTTAGCTCTCGCTTCAATGAAGCACATGGGTGATTTGCAAGCGCTCTGGGTAAGCGCAACATGTATGGAGTTTGGGTCGAATGACTCAAAGGTCATTCTCAAACCAAGACACGGATACGTGCCTAAGTCCCTCAACACACCGTTCAGAGCTCAGGTCATTTCACTGACCGCCCTGCCGGCTTGTAATGAGGAAAAAGATGTAAGCCTCCTCTGCCCAGTCAGGGCATTGAGAGCTTATGTGGCGCGTTCATCTGTATTCAGACAGACCGAGCAGCTCTTCGTTTTGTTTAGCGGGCGCTCTTAAGGCTTAGCCGCATCAAAACAGAGCCTATCCAGATGGATAGTGGATGCCATAGCACTGGCCTACACTTCTAAGGCCCTTCAATGCCCTTTAGGTGTCAGAGCACACTCCACAAGGGGCATGGCCTCGTCGTGGGCATGGTCTAGCGGGATTACCTTACAGGATATCTGTACGGCGGCGGGCTGGGCCTCGCCTTCTACATTTATAAGGTTTTATAACCTAGAGGTTCCCGCCTTGCAGGCTAAACTACTGTCGTCTAATAGAAAAATACTCAGTATAATCTGCCCCACTGCTCCGGCTCAGAATACTGAAACTACTGATTGATATGACAGTTGCATTGGCAACGTGTAAGACCCATACTATTACTCAGATCAGGCCGGAGACTCGCCCTGACTGTGTCGAACACTGTTTATGTGTGTAGCTCCCTTTGGATGCTCTTTATTAAGGAATGATGCTTTAGCCCCTCTTCCCGGACTCTCTGTGAGTCCCTGGTGATTATACATTATATGAGCCCTGGGCGCAAGCCCTTGGGACTTTAGTGTTGAATCCTAGCAAGCACGGCGTTTTACACTGTGTTCCCCTAGCGTAAGATTTACGCAGTACGAGAGGACCTCTCGTAAGAGAACAGCGTATTTATGAATTTTGGAGGGCTCTTATTTTGTAATACAACATCAGAATGTCCTCAAACTGTGCAGGTGACACGATGAGAAGGTGTACTCTCCATCTGAGGTGAAATTGGGCTGTGTAAACTAGGATTTAAAAAAAAATCATTTTCTGAATGTAAAGTCAAAACAGCGTATTTATGAATTTTGGAGGGCTCTTATTTTGTAATACAACATCAGAATGTCCTGAAACTGTGCAGGTGACACGGTGAGGTGGTGTACTCTCCATCTGAGGTGAAATTGGGCAGTGTAAACTAGGATTTTTTTTGAATGATTTTCTGAATGTAAAGCCAAAACAGCGTATTTATGAATTTTGGAGGGCTCTTACTTTGTAATACAACATCAGAATGTCCTGAAACTGTGCAGGTGACACGGTGAGAAGGTGTACTCTCCATCTGAGGTGAAATTGGGCTGTGT
Organism: Semotilus atromaculatus; assembly: GCA_031834385.1. Taxonomy (NCBI): domain Eukaryota; kingdom Metazoa; phylum Chordata; class Actinopteri; order Cypriniformes; family Leuciscidae; genus Semotilus; species Semotilus atromaculatus. The sequence continues at coordinate 29,320,217 of JAULUF010000015.1, read as the reverse complement.
AAACTAGGATTTTTTATAAAAACATTTTCTGAATGTAAAGTCAAAACAGCGTATTTATAAATTTTGGAGGGCTCTTATTTTGTAATACAACATCAGAATGTCCTGAAACTGTGCAGGTGACACGGTGAGGTCATGTACTCTCCATCTGAGGTGAAATTGGGCTGTGTAAACTAGGATTTTTTTTAAATGATTTTCTGAATGTATAGACACAACAGCGTATTTATGAATTTTGGAGGGCTCTTATTTTGTAATACAACATCAGAATGTCCTGAAACTGTGCAGGTGACACGATGAGGTGGTGTACTCTCCATCTGAGGTGAAATTGGGCTGTGTAAACTAGGATTTTTTTTTAAATGATTTTCTGAATGTATAGATACAACAGCGTATTCATGAATTTTGGAGGGCTCTTATTTTGTAATACAACATCAGAATGCCCTGAAACTGTGCAGGTGACACGGTGAGGTGGTGTACTCTCCATCTGAGGTGAAATTGGGCAGTGTAAACTAGGATTTTTTTTTTTATGATTTTCTGAATGTAAAGCTAAAACAGCGTATTTATGAATTTTGGAGGGCTCTTATTTTGTAATACAACATCAGAATGTCCTGAAACTGTGCAGGTGACACGGTGAGAAGGTGTACTCTCCATCTGAGGTGAAATTGGGCAGTGTAAACTAGGATTTTTTATAAAAACATTTTCTGAATGTAAAGTCAAAACAGCGTATTTATAAATTTTGGAGGGCTCTTATTTTGTAATACAACATCAGAATGTCCTGAAACTGTGCAGGTGACACGGTGAGGTCATGTACTCTCCATCTGAGGTGAAATTGGGCTGTGTAAACTAGGATTTTTTTTAAATGATTTTCTGAATGTATAGACACAACAGCGTATTTATGAATTTTGGAGGGCTCTTATTTTGTAATACAACATCAGAATGTCCTGAAACTGTGCAGGTGACACGGTGAGGTGGTGTACTCTCCATCTGAGGTGAAATTGGGCTGTGTAAACTAGGATTTTTTTTTAAATGATTTTCTGAATGTATAGATACAACAGCGTATTCATGAATTTTGGAGGGCTCTTATTTTGTAATACAACATCAGAATGTCCTGAAACTGTGCAGGTGACACGGTGAGGTGGTGTACTCTCCATCTGAGGTGAAATTGGGCAGTGTAAACTAGGATTTTTTTTAAAATCGTTTTCTGAATGTAAAGCCAAAACAACGTATTTATGAATTTTGGAGGGCTCTTACTTTGTAATACAACATCAGAATGTCCTGAAACTGTGCAGGTGACACGGTGAGAAGGTGTACTCTCCATCTGAGGTGAAATTGGGCAGTTTAAACTAGGATTTTTTTTTTTTATGATTTTCTGAATGTAAAGCCAAAACAACGTATTTATGAATTTTGGAGGGCTCTTATTTTGTAATACAACATCAGAATGTCCTGAAACTGTGCAGGTGACACGGTGAGGTGGTGTACTCTCCATCTGAGGTGAAATTGGGCAGTGTAAACTAGGATTTTTTTTTAATGATTTTCTGAATGTAAAGCCAAAACAACGTATTTATGAATTTTGGAGGGCTCTTACTTTGTAATACAACATCAGAATGTCCTGAAACTGTGCAGGTGACACGGTGAGAAGGTGTACTCTCCATCTGAGGTGAAATTGGGCAGTTTAAACTAGGATTTTTTTTTTTTATGATTTTCTGAATGTAAAGCCAAAACAACGTATTTATGAATTTTGGAGGGCTCTTATTTTGTAATACAACATCAGAATGTCCTGAAACTGTGCAGGTGACACGGTGAGGTGGTGTACTCTCCATCTGAGGTGAAATTGGGCAGTGTAAACTAGGATTTTTTTTTAATGATTTTCTGAATGTAAAGCCAAAACAACGTATTTATGAATTTTGGAGGGCTCTTATTTTGTAATACAACATCAGAATGTCCTGAAACTGTGCAGGTGACACGGTGAGGTGGTGTACTCTCCATCTGAGGTGAAATTGGGCAGTTTAAACTAGGATTTTTTTTTTTAATGATTTTCTGAGTGTAAAGCCAAAACAACGTATTTATGAATTTTGGAGGGCTCTTATTTTGTAATACAACATCAGAATGTCCTGAAACTGTGCAGGTGACACGGTGAGGTGGTGTACTCTCCATCTGAGGTGAAATTGGGCAGTGTAAACTAGGATTTTTTTTTTTATGATTTTCTGAATGTAAAGCTAAAACAGCGTATTTATGAATTTTGGAGGGCTCTTATTTTGTAATACAACATCAGAATGTCCTGAAACTGTGCAGGTGACACGGTGAGAAGGTGTACTCTCCATCTGAGGTGAAATTGGGCAGTGTAAACTAGGATTTTTTATAAAAACATTTTCTGAATGTAAAGTCAAAACAGCGTATTTATAAATTTTGGAGGGCTCTTATTTTGTAATACAACATCAGAATGTCCTGAAACTGTGCAGGTGACACGGTGAGGTCATGTACTCTCCATCTGAGGTGAAATTGGGCTGTGTAAACTAGGATTTTTTTTAAATGATTTTCTGAATGTATAGACACAACAGCGTATTTATGAATTTTGGAGGGCTCTTATTTTGTAATACAACATCAGAATGTCCTGAAACTGTGCAGGTGACACGGTGAGGTGGTGTACTCTCCATCTGAGGTGAAATTGGGCTGTGTAAACTAGGATTTTTTTTTAAATCGTTTTCTGAATGTAAAGCCAAAACAACGTATTTATGAATTTTGGAGGGCTCTTACTTTGTAATACAACATCAGAATGTCCTGAAACTGTGCAGGTGACACGGTGAGAAGGTGTACTCTCCATCTGAGGTGAAATTGGGCAGTTTAAACTAGGATTTTTTTTTTTTATGATTTTCTGAATGTAAAGCCAAAACAACGTATTTATGAATTTTGGAGGGCTCTTATTTTGTAATACAACATCAGAATGTCCTGAAACTGTGCAGGTGACACGGTGAGGTGGTGTACTCTCCATCTGAGGTGAAATTGGGCAGTGTAAACTAGGATTTTTTTTTAATGATTTTCTGAATGTAAAGCCAAAACAACGTATTTATGAATTTTGGAGGGCTCTTACTTTGTAATACAACATCAGAATGTCCTGAAACTGTGCAGGTGACACGGTGAGAAGGTGTACTCTCCATCTGAGGTGAAATTGGGCAGTTTAAACTAGGATTTTTTTTTAATGATTTTCTGAATGTAAAGCCAAAACAACGTATTTATGAATTTTGGAGGGCTCTTATTTTGTAATACAACATCAGAATGTCCTGAAACTGTGCAGGTGACACGGTGAGGTGGTGTACTCTCCATCTGAGGTGAAATTGGGCAGTTTAAACTAGGATTTTTTTTTTTAATGATTTTCTGAGTGTAAAGCCAAAACAACGTATTTATGAATTTTGGAGGGCTCTTATTTTGTAATACAACATCAGAATGTCCTGAAACTGTGCAGGTGACACGGTGAGGTGGAGTACTCTCCATCTGAGGTGAAATTGGGCAGTGTAAACTAGGATTTTTTATAAAAACATTTTCTGAATGTAAAGTCAAAACAGCGTATTTATAAATTTTGGAGGGCTCTTATTTTGTAATACAACATCAGAATGTCCTGAAACTGTGCAGGTGACACGGTGAGGTCATGTACTCTCCATCTGAGGTGAAATTGGGCTGTGTAAACTAGGATTTTTTTTAAATGATTTTCTGAATGTATAGACACAACAGCGTATTTATGAATTTTGGAGGGCTCTTATTTTGTAATACAACATCAGAATGTCCTGAAACTGTGCAGGTGACACGGTGAGGTGGTGTACTCTCCATCTGAGGTGAAATTGGGCTGTGTAAACTAGGATTTTTTTTTAAATGATTTTCTGAATGTATAGATACAACAGCGTATTCATGAATTTTGGAGGGCTCTTATTTTGTAATACAACATCAGAATGTCCTGAAACTGTGCAGGTGACACGGTGAGGTGGTGTACTCTCCATCTGAGGTGAAATTGGGCAGTGTAAACTAGGATTTTTTTTAAATCGTTTTCTGAATGTAAAGCCAAAACAACGTATTTATGAATTTTGGAGGGCTCTTACTTTGTAATACAACATCAGAATGTCCTGAAACTGTGCAGGTGACACGGTGAGAAGGTGTACTCTCCATCTGAGGTGAAATTGGGCAGTTTAAACTAGGATTTTTTTTTTTTATGATTTTCTGAATGTAAAGCCAAAACAACGTATTTATGAATTTTGGAGGGCTCTTACTTTGTAATACAACATCAGAATGTCCTGAAACTGTGCAGGTGACACGGTGAGGTGGTGTACTCTCCATCTGAGGTGAAATTGGGCAGTGTAAACTAGGATTTTTTTTTTAATGATTTTCTGAATGTATAGACACAACAGTATATTATTATTTTAGGATGGATAGATAGATAATTATAAATAGACAGATACATAATTATAGATAGACAGATAGATAGATATATAGATAGACTGATAGATAGACAGAGACAGATGATATAGATAGATAGATGATATATAGATAGATAGACAGACAGACAGACAGACAGACAGATATATAGACAGATATATAGATAGATGATAGACAGATAGATAGATAGATAGACATATAGATAGACATATAGATAGACAGATAGATAGATAGATAGATAGATAGATAGAGATAGATAGATAGATAGATAGATAGATAGAGAAAGAAAGAATAAATGAATGAATGAATGTGAAATAGCCTTCGCCGGAAGATCAATTGTTTTCAATCCAGATGGCGGTCTGACGGTCTTACCGTGATAGCTAGTGTATACGCGCACCGCAAAATATAGGGGCGGCTAGTTTGACCGCTCATTTCGAGGTGGCGGCTGGCTTTACCGCAGTGATGACATGGGGGTGAGTAAATTATCAGCAAAAGTTTTTTAAAAAGTGAACTAATCCTTTAAGCCATGTTCTGAAGGCGAAAGGGGGTCAAACACAGTATTAGTATGGTGTTCCTAATAATCCTTTAGGTGAGTGTATGCATGTATAACCATTTTTGTAAAAATATAGGAAATATTTTATTTGTGAAACTTCAATATCACATGAATTTATGTTTAAGTGATCCAATTAAGTAGCCTCAAAGTGATTTTATATGGTTCCCTGCCAGAATTCATTTCATATAGTTTTCTTACATCATTAAATTATGACTAGCTAACTATAATAAACTATAAGAAGGTTTCTCTGGCACCAGATGAGCACATTAAAATGATAACATAAGGACTAGGTGACAATGCTTCATTGTATATTTTATTGTATCTTATTATTATTTCTCTTATTAATCTAACAATGCAAATTTTCACAGAAAATAATTTATTGCAATCATGCAAAATGTTGTCTTTTTGGGAACAGGTTTAAATTATTTACCAATTTAGAATTGTTAAAGCCTGTTCCAGTTGCAAAAAGTGACATAACTCATTAAAAAAGGCTCTCTGTGTAAAATGCATCAACGATAGTTGAATGTGTTGAAGCGGGTGAAGATGAAGAGGTTATTCTAGTTTCTCGTCTCCTTCCTCCACATCTTTGAGGCTGAGCACCTCCAGTGTTCCCTTTCCTTTAGTCTCACAGCGGATCAGCTCATCGATTTCACGGAAGCAACCTGGATCTATCAAACACACCTGAAACGGCAGGAAACACCATTAACTCAAACAAAAAAAGGAAAAAATAATACCAATATTTAATTTTTTTGCCCCAACAGATTTACGTTATATGGAGCGCTGTTGAGCTCGGGAGGGCCGAAGCCATCATTACATATGCCTTATGCTATTTAAAGTTCAGTACACTGACAATTAACTGTATTTAAATTCATGAATGATACTTTTTGATACATATGATACTTTATTTTTAATAGATGTACATTAAATTCTATGTAATGTGTATGCGTTTCTTTGTCCATTTTATTACCAATTTTTCACTTGATCTTTTTATAAATGTTAACAATGTTTAAATGTATTTTTTTATAATTATCATCATAAATATCAGTAACACATCAGTACAATAAGGTGCGATTAGTCAAGTCAAGTCATCTTCATTTATATAGCGCTTTTAACAATGGATTGTTTCAAAGCAGCTTTACAGAGATAAACATAATTTAAGGTAACAAAGATTGTTTTGGCTTTATAGTGGTTCTTGAATAATGTTATTTCCAAAAGTTAGTTTTGATTGATTCACTTCCAGCAAAATGATCATTTGTTATTAAATTAGGGGCCGCTAAGACGACGCCGTTCTCTATAAACAGACTTTAAACTGAACCTGTGATAAACGCTGATGGCGTTCACATGCGCATTAAGAATTTATTCTATAGTTATGTGCATTTGAATATATGTGTGCAGTAGGGCTGCACGTTTTCAAGTTTTTCATTAACCGTTAACCGAGGCCCTTAACGGTTAACACTCGGTTAACCAAATAAATAAATAAATAAATAAATAAATAAAACGTATTATTATTAACCATAGTGTGCGCCAGGGATGGAAATTAACTGTTTTGTCCACCGGCCACTGTGGCTGGTGCGACTCAATGTTTTTACCAGGCACTTTCTTGTTTTTAATCGACAATGTGTAACTGCATGTGAAAATTAATACTACAAGATCTACAATACTTAAGCAGTTTATTTAATCTCAAGTCTCAATGAAATAGGCTGCTGGCATTTTCTCTTTCTCTCTTATAGCCTACACACACAAACCATGAACTGATATTCATTTCAGTTCGCATTTATGAGGAAAACACAATGTGGACGTGAGCGCTCTGAAAGCGGCACTTAAAGATGTTTTAAAACTTTCAGAGATCAAACAGAAAGCACAAAAACTTTCTTTAAAGTGAATTTCGTTTTGTATTAATTGTATCTTAATTTTAATCAATGTTTCATCAACCAATTGCCTGGATTTAATAAGTAAGAATTAAATATAGCAGACGATATATAATCACGAAGCGGAGGCGCCGGCGCGTGAACTGGAGCTCATCTCATAAATGAACCGAAACTCAGTATAAGGTAGCCTACTCGCCTCACAGACATGTCTAACAGAATAATTCAAAACGAAAGAAAACAGACACAGACTGCTCTCTGCTTGTAATCCGTATGAAATGTGCATTTCTCTCTGGCGCGTTCACTACTGCGAAGATCACGATCAGCATCGTCAACTTCATCTTTGCAACTGACACGGACAAAGAAAATACTTGTTTATTAATAAATAATTAAAATATCTCCTTGCTATATTTTACATATTCATAACTTTTGCCTGTTCTTTGTGACAGATTTTAGGAGCTTTATTGGCAGCGCCACCCTTACATGAGCGCGGGTGCTAATTTCCATCCCTGGTGTGCGCGCCGCAACCCCGAGATACAGACACACGAGAAAGGGGTAGTTTATTTTTAACACCTTTAATAACTGGTTGGACCACATTTGAAACGAAATTAATTTATAGAAATAAAACGCAGTGGTAAGGACAGAGCAGTTAAAGTAGGTCACTGACTTTTGCGTTCGCGGCCTGTGAACAAGGCCCTAGAATGTAATGCAGTCATATTATATAGCACACTTTTTTTTAGAAACTTTGTGCAAAGAATCAAATAAATGGCGGTCTCTGGTGGTGCAAAAATGTATTACAACTAAATGCAATGCACGCCATGGACGCCAATTAACCGAGCAAACTGTTTCACTCGGTTAAGCAATTTTTAACGGTTAATCGGTTAACCATGGACACCCCTAGTGTGCAGGTTTGTAATTCCCTACAAACCATGCCTAAACAAACAACTTATCTTGCCTATAAATTTTATTTGATCACTTCGGGGTAGGTGTGCGTACCGGAAGTTTTTCTTTGAGTTTTCCGTGTACATGTACTTTTCATTGTCAAAACGATTCTCATTCACACGATCTGCGAAAACGATTAAAAACGCTGTATTCTGCGCTATAGACTGAACACGTAATACGCATGTGCATGACGTCAAAAGTTAGCATTAATGTATTAACTGACAAATTAACATTGAGCAATACATTTATAACAGTATTTATTAATCTTTATTGTTAGTTAATAAAAAAAAGTTCAAGCGTTTTTGCTAATGTATCGAAATTGGTACAGGAAGCTGTGAAATGTTACAGGTACTGGTAGTTCAGGCCTATGCTGGTGCACAACATCTAGTTTGTGATATGATTTTTTTTCTACTGCAACTATTTTATAAAAGCATTACACTTGTTCTAACTGACAGCCGGAAGCAAGTACAGTAGCACATCTTCAAAAAAAAGAGAGAACAGACTGCAGACATTTACCATTAATTTAACGCACCACTGCTAAACATATTAAACTCACTAACTAAACTCACTTATCAACTCGTCTGTTGTTGGATAACTAGTCGATTAGTTAATCATGCTGGCATTTCCCGTTTATAGACCAATAAAATCTGGTTAAATATTTGGTTACGTTCTTGACACCCAGTATATAAAATGTAATGAGAAGAAGACTCTTACCATTTCAAGCTGATCATCAAAGTCCTCGTCCTCCACTGCCTTTATTAATGGCCTGAGCTTTTCTTTCAGTCTCTTCCCATCCTTGGCTGGCAAGACGAAGCGCAGCCGCATGTGAGCTCTCTGAATCTGGATGGACTCCTTCAGCTGCTTGATGACCTCAAGAGCCTGCAGGGGTCACAGTATCAGAATCACTGTATCAGACTCTCAGGGGCTGTTTACACCACAAAAACATTCAACTTTTTATGCGTTTTGGCCGTTCGTTTACAAGTGCAAGCTTTTGAAAGCGTTCTCCGTGTAAACAACAAAAACGTGAATCTCTGAAGACGATGTCATGCACTCTCATGCATTACGTGTTCAGACTATAGCGCAGAATACAGTGTTTTTAGTCGTTTTCGCAGATTGTGTGAATGAGCATCGTTTTGACAATGGTGTCGTCTGTACACGAAAAACTGGAAAAACTTCTCAGTTTTAAACGTATGGTTGTCGTGTAAACGTACCCTTAGAGACCATATTACTATCAACCAGGGCTTGACATTAACACCCGTCAACCGGGTGGATTTCAGCAGTGGCGTGTGACGCGGTCACTGTATATTGCGCATAATTTGACTCATTCCCGTAGATTTTGGGTTCACACACTCAAAGTTTGTGCGCATAAAGCCCCTCAGAACTAAATTAAGTTCATTTTCGCTGCTTATAGCGCTTAAACAGTCGAATACACACAAAATAATGACAAAATGCCGGTCTTGGTGAATATTCACGTAAACGGTCAGTTATGTTTTAAGTGAAAGCAAACAGTTGAGAAAGAAAACGCACGCGTAACAGTATAATGGATCTGTGCATCGGGTCTTAAAGTGACAGCAGCCTAATAAACCTGCTGCCAAATTATGAGATAAAATATTACAAATATCTATATCGCAGTTAGATGTAAAAATTGTGGCCAGTGAAAATGCTGATTGGAAATTGGAAAACAGTAGCTGGTGAGTAAAAGGCCTGCTATTAAACAACCATCATTTGATGTTAGTGACATCTTCAGTGATCATGTAACTAACCAGCTAAACATTTCACAGGTCGTCACATGATCAAGGTCTACTGACCTGCTGTTTAGTGCTTTTGTTTGCCTTGACGGAGAAATGAACGTCCTTCATCGCTCTCTCTATAAGGCTGACTGTGTAGGGGCGTTTGGTCTCAGGATTCACACATTTTTCTGCCACAATAGTTGCAATATCACGAAACATCTGTTCCAGCTGACTCTGTCGTTCCCTGTCTGACACCTGTAGTTCTCCTTTAGATAAAATCTGAAAATAAAAGTGAAAACCACTCATTTATGTAGAAAACATGTGTCAACTGAATACACTGTTATAATGATGAAAACAATCTTCTTCTTATGGACCACAGATTATACAGTCTGTAAATTCACCTGTTTGCATATTTCTGTCAAGTCATCTGTGCCAAAAGCGTTCGCCAGGTCCTCTTTCTTCGCCACTTGACCCTTAGACACATTCACAAACACTGTGTTTGTCTGCAGGACTTCATCAAGATCTTTCTCCCTGCAAGTACAGTTGATTTGTCCATTACATTAATGTCACTTAAGAAAATGATTAATTGTTTTACCAAGTGATCATGCAATTCCATCAAATGACGTTACAAATCCCTTAAGACAGAGTTTCCCAAATGGGAGTTTGTGGGTTGATAAAAGCCATTAATTAACTGCATCGTAAGTAGTCAAATTAAAATGAATTAAAATTATATTACTATATAGCTTTTCAAATAGAAAAAGGCTGTTTGTAATGCGCTGCGTTTTTAGAGCAAAAAGCCCAGTGTTCATTTACACACGTACAGCTTGAGGGTTTAACATTTGTCAGTGAAAAATACAGGACATAATTATTAGTAATTTACTGAAAAATAAATACAATTAATCAAATCAATAGAAATATATTTCTGTCTTTTTTTATATTTTAATTAGAGGTTATATTAATAATATCTAATACTTTATTGAATATAATTTCATTATTAATATAAAGGTTCCTAAAAACACCAGTGTGTGAATGTGATGTGGACTGAGACACTAATCACATTTTCTATTTTTGCTGAAGCAGCACTTGCATACACCAAACTTTACAGTTTTATTCCCATCTATATACTGAAGCCGTTTTTTACAAAGGGGGGGAAGTTCATATGGAAATTATTACATTATTAATACTGTTGACAGTATTTTCAGATTTTGGAGTGATATAAATTTATGTCCAAAATCTCCTCTGTAAAAACATTTTACTATGTAAAAAAAAAAAAAGAATAATGAAAAAGACTTTTAAACCCGACTTCATCCAATGTTCAGATTTTTGTTCAATAAATGTATGCAAATTAGTGCATATTTAAACACAACATTTTAGAAACCATGTAATTATTTAAAAAAAAAATGCAATTCGAAATGTAATCAACTGGGGAAGTATGGTTGTATCTATTAGTTGTTGTTTTAACATACATCTGGTGTCTTTGCCTTAAACGTAATTACGTATATGAAAGATTGTATAACTGTACAGTATAAAAGACACGTTTGGATTAAAAAACAAACAAAAAAATTATAAATGCTGTGTATGTAATAAACAGCTGCGCACTGCAAATGCGTCATATGTGAAAACGCAGAGAGCGCGTGTTGCTCCCGCACCGCAGAGTCACTTAACGTTATATGTGTGAACCAGAGACTGAAAAAAGATGTGAACCTGGCGCTAGTTGGTAAGAGTGTACCAAAGTGTGAGCACTCATCAAAAGCTACTATTTATATATAATATCAACAAAACAAAAAACAGCAAAAATACGCAATAAAAATCATTCCAATAGTTATGTATTAGTAATTTGACACTTTAACATTGTTAATAGCAATAATAACAGAATAAACACAATATATATATATTAACTTATATAAAAAATATTGTGAGTTCATAACACACTCACGCTCCAGATCTCCAGCTCATCACTTTGTTTTTATAACAGGCTATTTCAAATCTTTTCCCTCCTTTCTTCATCCTCACGACGGCAACATTTGTTAGCCTGATCTGGTTTGTCGGTGTAAATATTGACATGGTTGATTATGTTCAGCTCAACGCGGTGCTCCAGTGCTCCGTTTCTTCCCTGCCTGCCTCTTCCTCGCACCCAAACTCGGTGATCCTCTGCGAATCCTCGCCGCAGCGGCTCCTGGAGGACTGGAGTAACGGCACGATGCGCTGCTACACAAATAAGAGATTGACAGGGGGGTGCAATGCAATGCAACATATTTCTGCTGCATGCAGATGCGCTTCTAGTCTCCATCAGTACTCGGGCACAGCTCCTTAAAAAGTCCTTCTGCTAGTACACGAAACCATGATACAGTGACACCAGGTTTGCCACTTGCCAGGTCACTGCCAGAACCAGCACGGTCAAAAATAGCTAATCAAAAAGACAACAAAAAAATTGTCCAAATTAGCCCAAATTTCAATATCAACGAGACAAGACAAGAAATTCAGATACATACGATTAAGAATGAATGTGTGCATATTTTTAAAAAAGAATAATAATAATACTTCAAATTATTACTTTATAATAACAATAGACCTAGGAATTTTACCGTTCTTATTTCTATCTCTTTATTTCCTTAAATGTTTTTGAATAATTAATTTAAATTTTTTTTTTAAATCCTATTAATTCCTTTATTATTATTCCTTATTTAAATAATAATCTTTAAAAAAGCATTAGGGACACCCAGGGGACCTCCTGAAGCTGGAAATATGGTGACGCCTGTAGGGTGGGTGGGTGGCAAGCAGGGGACGCTCTAGTTTGTAACCACAGGTTTTTATTACTGTGTTTCCAAATATAGACTCACCTGCACTCTTCACACTTTGCATTAAACATGACGCATATCACACCATATTGTTTTGCATGAACCAGAGGAGCATGTATATATCATGCTACCTAAATTACATAATATACTACATAAATTAACCATATTTTTGGTTAATTTAACCAACACTAGGGGTCACCCTTGAGAGTCCCAAACACATCTGATGTATTTCCCAATGGAATTAGCATGTGGAATTTGCATGCCAGGCCACACCCCTGGACACACAGGTATATAAGGCGTCCGGGTTGCACCCACACTTTAGCTTTGTTCTTCGAAGCCTAAGCCAGCATCTCTTCACTCTGCAAGAGAAGCGAATCCATTCACCTCTGCAATCGAGCGTCTGCTGCTGGATTTCAGCACAATACAGCATCTCTCTCTTTAGCATGCACAGGAAAGTGCAGAGAGCTCCCCTAGGGGCATCAGTGGCGCTCTAAAGGGGCAATTTCCTTTTCAAAGGAGCAAATTCCTCTAAAAGTGCTGCACAGCGAATCGCATCTTTTTAAAGATACAATTCCAACCGTATCCTTCTGGATGGGCACGATCGCTGTCTGCTCTGTTTGGGCCATGCCCACACTGAAACCACTTTCATGGATTGTTCATGCGCTTCTTCAAGAGGCCGAGAGTCTCCTCAGCTGCTTCCCGTCCTGGTCCTTCTACCTCCGGGTGCGGGTCATCAGCGGCGATCTGGCGGCTACAATAATAATAATAATAAAAATAAGAATAGCCGCTCGGTCAGTCCCCGCACGCTTCTCATGCCGCAGTACGCTTGGCCCCCCAGTCGAGTTTCCGGATGAGTTTGATGGCTTGCCCTCGGGCGTGCTTAAGGTGGGGTAAGCGGTATGTCAAAAACGCTGTTGGACATTGTTGATATTTAAAATCTAACCAAATAAACACACTCCTCTCTTCTTTGCTCCGCCTCCAAAGCTCGAATCGGTCTCGAACACCAATCGCCAGCACACGAGGCGAGTGCACTAACAATGACACTAAACACCGAATGACTCCTCCGTTACGCACGCAATCCAAGAGTGGATGTCTGTTTATCATAGCAGAAGCCCCAAAAAATAATACTTTACAAAAAATAAAGCGTAGATCATGAACGAATGACAAGGAAGCACAAAAAAATGTAGGTACACAATATTAATTACAAACAAGAGTTTCCAACAGCACAGCAGCTCCAGACAAACACTGACACTGACATATGGAGCGAATCAAAGCCTAACCCTAACCTCCGTGTCTGTTTTCAGGCCTTCCCGCTTAGCTCTCTCCACTGCTGAAAGCTTTTCTAATATAAATGAAAAGGCTCTTGCCCAGTCATAACACTTCATTTTCCAGTGATTCCAGCTTTTTTGTATTGTGTCTTATGTGTATTTCTGCAGTCTTTCTTCAAATCTCCCTCATCCTCGCTCTCTCTCCTCCAGCGCTGGGGTATTTGGATGTTCCTCAGGTGGAACTGCGTTTGGCCACTGACTATGCCCTCTGGGCTACGAAGGTGACGGCGCAGGCCCTGGGTTGGGTGACGTCCATGCTAGTGGTCCAGGACAGCCACCTGTGGCTCAACCTTGCAGGATGCGGAGAATGTTCGCTTTCTTGATGCCCCCATCTCCCAAGGTGGCCTGGCGAACTGCTGCGAGAAGTCCCAGAGAGTGGGACTTGTCTGGGACTTCTCACAGCAGTTCTTTCGCAGTTCATCGCCGAGGGTGGCCTACGAAGCCTGGATCGGCAGCCAGACCCCAGCAGTCCAGACACAGAAAGGTGGCACCGCTTGCCTGTCGAAAGGGTACTAAAAATCCCCACAAGGCGTGAAAGCATTCCTGAGACAGGCGACCCAGGGGAGGACTGGACAAACTAAACCATGGCATAACAGACTTCAGCTTGACAAGAGACATAACATAACACAAAAGGGGTACATGACAGGATCACATGATGGGATCAGAGAATCACATGACAAAACCCGTAACATTACTGTGACATGAAAACCTAAATCTGACACAAAACCAAAACGTGACACTGAATATGTAATATAAGTTACAAATAATATGTTTTAGGAATCATACTGCATTGATGATGCATGCCAGGAGTTCTGCAGGGTGAGGATCAATGGTGGTACTGGTCAGTGATGTTACAGGTCAGTGATGTTACAGGCCTGTGATGTTACTGGCCTGTGTTGTTACAGGTCATGTTACTGGTCAGTGATGTTACAGGTCATGTTACTGGTCAGTGATGTTACTGGTCAGTGATGTTACAGGTCAGTGATGTTACAGGTCATGTTACTGGTCAGTGATGTTACTGGTCAGTGATGTTACAGGTCAGTGATGTTGACTGGTCAGTGATGTTACAGGTCAGTGATGTTGACTGGCCTGTGTTGTTACAGGTCATGTTACTGGTCAGTGATGTTACAGGTCATGTTACTGGTCAGTGATGTTACTGGTCAGTGATGTTACAGGTCAGTGATGTTGACTGGTCAGTGATGTTACAGGTCAGTGATGTTACTGGTCAGTGATGTTGACTGGTCAGTGATGTTACAGGTCAGTGATGTTACTGGTCAGTGATGTTACTGGTCAGTGATGTTACAGGTCAGTGATGTTGACTGGTCAGTGATGTTACAGGTCAGTGATGTTACTGGTCAGTGATGTTACAGGTCAGTGATGTTGACTGGTCAGTGATGTTACAGGTCAGTGATGTTACTGGTCAGTGATGTTACAGGTCAGTGATGTTGACTGGTCAGTGATGTTACAGGTCAGTGATGTTACTGGTCAGTGATGTTACAGGTCAGTGATGTTGACTGGTCAATAATGTTACAGGTCAGTGATGTTACTGGTCAGTGATGTTACAGGTCAGTGATGTTATAGGTCAGTGATGTTACTGGTCAGTGATGTTACTGGTCAGTGATGTTACTGGTCAGTGATGTTACAGGTCAGTGATGTTACAGGTCAGGGATGTTGACTGGTCAGTGATGTTGACTGATCAGTGATGTTGACTGGTCAGTGATGTTACAGGTCAGTGATGTTACAGGTCAGTGATGTTGACTGGTCAGGGATGTTGACTGATTAGTGATGTTACAGGTCAGTGATGTTATAGGTCAGTGATGTTACTGGTCAGTGATGTTACAGGTCAGTGATGTTACTGGTCAGGGATGTTGACTGGTCAGTGATGTTGACTGATCAGTGATGTTACAGGTCAGTGATGTTATAGGTCAGTGATGTTACTGGTCAGTGATGTTACTGGTCAGTGATGTTACAGGTCAGTGATGTTGACTGGTCAGTGATGTTGACTGGTCAGTGATGTTGACTGGTCAGTGATGTTGACTGGTCAGGGATGTTGACTGATCAGTGATGTTACAGGTCAGTGATGTTACTGGTCAGTGATGTTACTGGTCAGTGATGTTACAGGTCAGTGATGTTACTGGTCAGTGATGTTACTGGTCAGTGATGTTGACAGGTCAGTGATGTTACTGGTCAGTGATGTTACAGGTCAGTGATGTTGACTGGTCAATAATGTTTAAGGTCAGTGATTGGTCAGTGATGTTGACTGGTCAGTGATGTTACAGGTCAGTGATGTTATAGGTCAGTGATGTTACTGGTCAGTGATGTTACAGGTCAGTGATGTTGACTGGTCAGTGATGTTGACTGGTCAATAATGTTACAGGTCAGTGATGTTACAGGTCAATAATGTTACAGGTCAGTGATGTTACAGGTCAGTTATGTTACAGGTCAGTGATGTTGACTGGTCAGTGATGTTGACTGGTCAATAATGTTGACTGGTCAGTGATGTTGACTGGTCAATAATGTTACAGGTCAGTGATGTTACAGGTCAATAATGTTACAGGTCAGTGATGTTACAGGTCAGTTATGTTACAGGTCAGTGATGTTGACTGGTTGCTAGCAGGTGGAGGATTGGTGATGGCTGGGAGTTGGAGCAATGGTTACTCCAAGTGTTTCCCTTGCAATGACCAATGGATTCGACCTTTGGAGCTGTTAGCTGGTTGCTGGATGATTGTGAATGCTTGGCTACTGTTTTTTTTTTTTTAATCTTTTTGGATTGACTCTTTCTTCCAAGAGTGCATCTTTTAAGTGTTTTTTTTAACAAAGAGCACCTGTCTTAAACTCTTTAAAGTTCACTAATATACTCATCAATATATGTCATCATTGTGTTGCAGCTTTGGATTTTTCACATGCTGGCAAGGGCTGTAATTGTACGGCAAGACGACAATCAGATCGAACCAATTATCAACTTTCACCATAAACACTGCTATAGTCAGGAAGGACATAAGGTGGTTTTCTTGCTGCACCATGAATTTTAACCCAGCACTTGTTGCCTTACTGAATACACTGGGAGCAAGACCAACCTTCATTTTATCAAAGTGACCAGATAGAATTTGCCTGTGGCAAATTGGAGTGATTGACGTTTCATCCAAGGACCACTTCCTTTCAAGGTCTGTCAATCCATCTACCTTTAATTTTAGAAAATCAAAGACCTCTGTTAACAGAACAGGCTCACATTTAACACATTGCATCTTTCTTTGCAGGGTTCTTATTCCTGAAAGTTTAACACCTTCTTAACAGTGCCATTGCTCCAATGCCTTAATTTGGTCTGTTGAAAAAGTTAATATTTTGTCCCCAATTTTCATTGTCTTCTTAAGAGCTACATTTTCCCTATTTTCTTGCTGCCTTTGCTTTCTTGGTGATTTTTTTTCTTTTTATATATATATGTGAGTGGTAGTGTCACATGTCCCAGTCTCTCCTCACTAGCCATGAAAAATGGTAGCACCACTGTCCGTGAGAACAAGATCCGCTCTATCATGGTCAATTTGCCACTGCATGCCTCACTAATGCATTCCCCAGTATGTTATCAAATCATTGCTTTGTGTTCAGAATTACTTGTCTGTGAATCAACTAATCATCAATGAAATGGCATGTTAGACTCATTAGGAATTGGGTTGCACCAGACCAGCAGTCTGTGGTAAAAGCCATAGTTATAATCTGCTTTATCAGGCTTTAGCAGCACTTTAACCTTTTCAACTGTTCTGCTGTGAATACTGGTTAACAAACTCTTTCCAAATATTGTGAAAGGTTGATTTTCTGTAGCAATTATAAATGTAAGCATCATGTCAAGTGTTTTTGAGCAGGCATCAGATGTCTGCCACTTAGTCTGCTTTTCAAACATGTTGGGAGGTGTAGTTTGAATGTCTTGATGCCTTTTTAACCCCACACTTACATTCCTTTGCTATTCTTTGCACTCTACCACCCTTGGTAATGATTGTGTGAAGTAAGTTCATACTTGGATTTTTCCTCCTTTTAATCATCTTAAAACATAACGTATCTTCGTAACATATTCTCAATGTTTCTTCTGGACTGAAGCACAGGCTCTACTCTTCAGCATAATGGTGACCCACAAAACTCAAGTCTTGAGAATTAATAGAGGTTTAGATGTTGATGATTTATTGAAAATAATAAACTTTTCTAAACTTAATTTAATCTATTGCATCGATGTCTATTAACTACTTTGTTAAGTTGATGTCTTTTTTTTCTTATTCAGTTAAGTTTCAGTTATAAATGCACAGTCTATCATTGTCCCTACACTCTTATGTCTTTGTATTAACAACAACTTTGAGTAAAACATCCTTGAGAAATTCAAGGCAATCGTTTTCAAGTCCACTTTTTCAAGTAGGCCTACAGTCAACTAATTACATTTTACAGTCTAAATATATTGTAAATATATTTTTCAATAGGCCTATATGAAAAGCGGCAATTCCTTATGTATTAGGCTATTCAATGTAGTAGCCTATTAACGCAATATATTATTTCATATATTTTTCAGTATATTTACACCATATAAATACATTGATCATAAATATATGGAAATATATTTTCGTTACGTAAGGTTATAAGTTGTAAAAAAAAAACTAAAAAACATTTGAACTAGTTTTAACATTGCAGAGGTCGAATATCGGACATTCAGAAGACGTCATAAAAAGATGAAATAACTTTCATTCTGGCTCTTCAGTGGATGTCGTAATTTTGGTCAGTGGGTATAACCTCAGGTGTCATTAAAAATATTTTAATATGTAATGCAAATATTAGGCATATGGTTGGATTGACATAAAGCGGGCTGTGGACTAAGGGACCATGTAAAGAATAGCCTAAAGAAACATCTAGATAAAAGGTTTATTGACCAGATGATTGGAAGTTCGTTACTGAATAATCAAAACGTAGCCTAAGTGTTCATTTAATAATAAAGTGAATAATTTAGCATTAAAAGTTGGCGTTTTTGGAACACATCTGGGTTAGGCTACTTAAGCCCATTCCAGATTTCAATTTTGCAATTAAACATATTAATGTACCAATTTCGTGACCAAACATAATCTGATCATGTGTCTATATGAGAGATTAAACTTCGATTTAATACTCACTTTATTGAAAGGCAATTCAGGTAGGCTTACTTATTAGTAAACATGGCAAACTTTTTGTTTCACGGTGTTATATTTTCGTAACCTCACGAAGGAGGAAAGTTTACTGCGGATTCAGGGACGTGAAAACAGGTTGTACCATCCTAATGATTGCATAACCATCACCCTTAACCCGTTGCACTTTGAAATGTATTATTTCACGTTGCATGTGCAACATTACAAAACATTTTTTAGAAGCGTCCACTGCTTCATCAGGTGGATATATATATATTTGTAAAACTTACACTGCTGTATACTACCACAACGCGAAATAAGGTCACACTACTACATATTTTAAACTACGAAAAATATTCACTACAGATAAATATGATTTTATTTACCCACGCAAAATATTGTACATACATTTACAAATATTTCAGGTCTCCCCCCTCTCAGAGGAATGGACCAGTCGAGCGTGTATGACGGAGGAGTGACATCACATCAGTGTTCCGCATCCCGAGAATCTCTTGTCAGTACTGAAGGGAGCAGGTAAGAACTTACTCAAACTTGTGTTTAAAAACTATCTCTTAAAGTTGGTTTCAACATAGAAGTCAACCTTTTGCCTTTAGACGCCGCTAAAGATTTGCAATGGATTAGTATTGTGTGTCTTTAGTTCTCAGTTTGTTGTTCTTCAGTTTAGAAACAGTAAACAATCAAAAAGACCTCAAACTACACATCTAATGAGTTTTGATTAAGAGTTTATTCTACAGTTTAGATTTCCCATGTTTGCTCAACATTTTAGTATGCTCATTGATTTCTACATATGTTTTACATTTACAATTATATAAATAAAAGATTCTCTGTGGTTTGGTAATTTAATAAGTAGTTTTCTGCATTGTTGGGGAAGTAGCTAATAGTCACAGGCATTAACCGTGTTATTAATTTGGCCTCATGGATTCACATAATATCGATAATGCATATTGTGAATCTTGCCTTAAATGTAAAAAAAAGTGTTAAATGTGAATATTTAGTGCAATTTCACATAGGTCATGAATTAACGTACTAAAATATTATGAATATTCCTAAAAACAATAGTAATTATGTGTACAAAATAAATGTAATCAAAATCTGAGTTGGAACATCATGCTTGTTAAGTACAACGGTATTGCAAAGATGTTTGGTGTACTGCACTTTTCTTTCTTCTAGAGATCATTTGCAGATGACCCCAATCATTTCTATCACAAGTAGCCTAGTTGTTTGGTCATGAAATGCTTCATCATGTTTATCATGTTCCTGATGCTGACAATGCAGTTTTTTAAAACACGTGGTTTGACAGATTTGTCAAATGCAAGTTTCTTCTTTATTTTCATGATGGGAGCATGAATTATGGCCAGAAATTTTGAAGCTGCTGTATTTTGTAAGAAAATTAAGTGCTAAATACGGGGAACAACTACCACATTTGAGTTTATGTACTTGATAAATCTGACAACCTTTATACGTAGTCCTCCTTGTATGGCAACAACTTGAGTTTTTAAAATTATATAAGTTGTAGAACAAAGCATGCAAGTCTATGAAAGCCCATTTCCACCACATAAGAAAAAAAAGCATATCTGGTCGGTCATAATTATGAGAAGAAAAGTCTAGCCTAAATTATGACAAAAAACTTTCTGTCATAATTCTGACTTATAATTGGACTTAGACATTTGTCAAAAATATATATAATTATCTCATAAATGTTTGAACAGTGGGGCAATTGTTGCACAATAGCTAACACGCAGCACAAGCCCGATTTCAAACTCTAAATTGAATTCACAGAAAAGACAAGTGAGTAATAAAACAGTCAGTAATAAAATAGGAACAAATAAACAATTTACAAGCAGTAGCACAAATAAATAAAATAGAATAAAGACACAAATAAAATAAGCAGTGCTTGAGGTAAGAAGTAGCATACTAAAGAAATATAATAAGGAATCAAATGTAAAATAATACTGGATGGTCTTCCTTGAATAAATTAAATAAGATCAATCCTTACAATTAAGGTTTGTCATTCAAGAGCAGTGATGTAAATCAAACAACAAAAGACAGGATTATTAGGCTGCTGTCACTTTAAGAGCTGCACGGATCCAATATACTAACACGATCTCATAAAAGTGCGTATCTATACCACAAATTTAATTTCTTGTACCATTTACACGGCAAAAATGGCACTGTAAAGCCCTTGGGTAGGATGAGCGTGTATCACACGCCATGAAGTGCGTATCAAATGCACTGTATCATATACACGCAAAAACTAATTTTAGCATATAAATGGCACGAGAAATTAAATTTGTGGTATAGAAACGCAGTTTCATGAGACCGGGCTGAATATGCTGTTACGCAACTTTCTCAACTGAATACGTTCACTTAAGACATACCCGACTGTGTTTACGTGCAGTCACGGTGGTGATTGTGTACATTTGTGTGTATTTGACTATTTAAAAACAATTTGGTACTCGCGAGCTGTTTGTGATTGCAGCCTTGTGCATCGACGCGGGAAGTGGGGGTGCATTGGCGAGAGGGATTTTTTTTTTGTTTAAATGTATTAAAAATATTTTGCACAGTTTATAAATCCCTTATGAATATTTTAGGA
The DNA here is from genome assembly GCA_031834385.1 of Semotilus atromaculatus. Taxonomy (NCBI): domain Eukaryota; kingdom Metazoa; phylum Chordata; class Actinopteri; order Cypriniformes; family Leuciscidae; genus Semotilus; species Semotilus atromaculatus. The sequence continues at coordinate 29,298,839 of JAULUF010000015.1, read as the reverse complement.
AATTATGTTGACACACGTAGGCTATTACATGTATTTTGGATTTTTTTATTAATAAACAAGTGTTTTCAGTCGGTGTCGGATGCAAGAAGTTGACGATGCTGACTCGCGATGTTCACAGTAGTGAACGCACCAGAGAGAAATGCATATTTCATACGGAGTACATAAGCAGAGAGCAGTCTGTGTCTGTTTTCTTTCGTTTTGAATTGTTCTGTTTAAAAGGAGACATGTCTGTGAGGAGAGTAGGCCTAGGCTATACTTTATACACCTGAGTTTCGGTTCATTTATGAGACGCGCCGGCGCCTCCGTTTCGTGATTATCTATCGTCTGCTATAGGCTATTTACTTCTTATTTATTAAATCCAGGCAATTGGTTGATGAAACATTGATTAAAATTATGATACAGTTAATACAAAACGAAATTCACTTTGAAGAAAGGTTTTGTGCTTTCTGTTTGATGTCTCTAGCTGTGAAAGTTTTAAAGCATCTTTTTGTGCCGCTTTCAGAGCGCTCACGTCCGTAACATTGTTGTTTCCTCATAAATGCGAACACGAAAAATAAAATAAAATGAATATTTTATGTTCTGTGGAGACTTTGAGACTCTATATCATAACTAACAAGATGTTTGAGCCCTCTTTGGGTACAAGTCAATGCTTTTACTTTGTTCAGTGTGCACAGTTAATTTTGAGCTCTCAAAGTGCACCAGATTGATGCATTTAACCTTAAAATGTCAAAAAAAATTATTGCGGGGGAGCATGCCCCCGAACCCCCCTAGAGGGACAGAGGTCCACCCAACATGCCAACATTTTAATGTCACATCCATCCCCCGAACTTTTTAAAAGCTTGCTACGCCATTGTATAGGCTCATAGGGGGTTTGTAAAAATATTAAAATATACAAAATATATATATATATATATTAATAATAATAATAATTCACAGCACCCCCTGATCACAATTACTTCCAGCGCCCCTGGCCTTGTGTGTTTGTGTACGTGCACTTTAAAAGAAATGTGACACTTCCTGTGTCGACTGTGCAGCCGCTTATAGACCTTATTCACAGCAGCGCCATCTTTGATTTTTAACAGGAATGAAAGCGAGGCTGTGAGGGATAGACCTCCATCTCTTCACTGGGTTGTACTGCTATTAAATGTGTTTGTGGATTGTTCTGCTGACGAAACCATGCAAAAATATGTTTCTGAGAAATTCCAGTAGACCAAATAATCCAGACAATATGATCTGTTTAAAATGATACGTGATCTAGGAGCTTTATACAGCTTTTTACAGCGGATCCCATTGAAAACACAGTAATCTATCCCTCACAGCCTCACTTTCATACCTGTCATGGCGCTGGTCTGAATAAGGTCTATAGTGCAGACTCGAAGTGCTGATGTGAAGCCCAGAGCCATCTTCTCTAATAACAAACACCTAATTCAGTATGCACCTCTTATTTTCTTTATTCTTATTTGACAGTAGTCATTTTTCCCCCTGAACATAACACATACCGTTTTCCCATAGAATAATTTTTTTACATTTTTTTTATGTAATTTAAATGCAAAATGCATGTTGTAATGCAATTTAGTGTGTTGCGTTCATATTCTTGGCTCATCTGCTTGCCTGTATACATCATCATCAATGTGGTGTATATTGAATTTGATCTTTTAAAGGGCACCTATTATGGCATTTAAAATGTTCCTAATATTGTTCTGGGAGTCCCCAACAACGGTTTTACATGCATGCAATGACAAAAAACACTTTTGTTGTCTTATATACCTGATTTGCTCACGACTTTTTTCATTTTTCCAAACTCCTCCTTTGCGTGACGCTAATCTGTGGTGATTGGTCAGATGACCCCGTAACTTACACAACACAGACAAATACTTATTGACACATAAAAGCAACAATTATTAATAACACTTACAGGTTGTGATTCGGAGGAGGAAGCTGATCCAAATAAACTGGTACTTCAGTATCAACCGGATCGCGAATCAACAGCATTTATGTTTGTAAAGCAATCGTCATTAAAATGACGCGAACGCAGCACAAGGTTTGGTTCGGGCTATACTTGTGTGGTATAGTTGTAAATATAAACTCTAGCTGATTCTTCACATGCTCGTCCCTGGGCAGTGAAAAAAAGGTCGCTTTTGATTCGCACTTCAGAACACAGCGTCTTGTTGTCGACATGATGTTTTCAAGTTTTTCCTGTTGAGTGGGCGCGGCCAATTTGATCATTTTTCATCTTGACGTCACAACGAAAAGGAAAATGACTCATTGGAAAACCGATTCATTAAATTGACTCAGAGTCGACTCATACTTTTGAGAGACAATAACTTTTTTTACGGTGAACTTTCATATATAAAACTTTGCAGGATGTTTTTGTTCACTTAGATCTATGTTACACACTACATGAAAGGTAATTTTCATGGTGCCCTTTAAGATCACTGTCTTAGTACATCAGTGTTTGTTTTAGATCGTCCCACTTTTATGGTGCTGGTGCTTTATGAAACCCTAAACCTGCAGTTTGTTCACATATCTTTGTTTTCCTTCTTTTGAGAGGTGATAAAAATATTTGTGGCTTGAAACAGATGGTATAAAATGACAGGTTCTTGCAAATCTTGTGACTGAACCCTCCTTCTTGTTAAGGACCCACAGAGGTCAACGTTCCACACAGGCATTACTCTGACACCTCACTTTTTGGATAAACTAATTCTTTAAGTGTGTAAATTCACACAATTATTATTTATTTTTTAAACGTGGATACCACCAAAAGTTTTCATTTTAATTAACTTTATTTTTTTTTTACTTTTTAATAGCTTAATAGTTTTGACTTTTAGAACGTGGATATTGTACTGTTTTTGGTTTTTATTTATATTTTGTTGAAATAAACAAAGATAAAACTGTCCGAGCAAGACTACTAAATGTGTGATTGCACCTTACATGGATGAGACTTACAGATGTTAATGTGTTTGCCAAAATGTCCTTTTTAGATGATCCACCATGTACGTGACTGTAACGGGTATTTGTGTTTTGTCTTAATGCAGCTGTGCTCCTCGTATCAATGGCAGACACACAGCCCGATCCCTCCATTCAGCCGGAGCTGGTGGATGAGGACGAGCCCTTCTTCAGTAACCTGGACCTCTTCCTCTTCTCGCTCATTGCTGGCCTGCTCATCTACTGGCTGATATTCCGCAGAAAACCAGAACCCATCCCAGAGTTTAAAAAACTAGAGACTGCGTGAGTACCTGACATGTTCATCAGAATAAGTGATGTATGGTTTCTCCACCCTGCTATCCACATGAGGAGTGGAAAACACTAGAATGGATACAGGGATGTGCATGGGGTACTTTCCATAAGATCATCTTTCAATGTAACTGAAATAAAACCATGCAGATCTGTATGGTGAAGGGTGTGTGATGATGTGGGTCTATTTTAATTCCAAAGGCCAAGGGAACTTTATCAGGATGCATATATCCTGGATCCATGAAATAACTGGGCTTTAAAAATACAAATCTGCTGCCTCTATGGGAATTTAACATAGGAGTGTCCTGACTTATGCACCCTGCGTTTTAAGGAAGAACATTTATTTGTTTATTTATTTATGATACATTATTCATTCACAAAGAAAATTGGTGTCCTTAATGGTTGGATTTTTCCTCATTTTTTAAATTAAGGCATTAAGATCAGTTTCCAAAAGATGTTTTTTTTATTCCTCTTTATATATATATATATATATATATATATATATTGATATATATATAAAAAAAGAAATTCTAAACAGGTCATTGTGTGACTGTCATATTTCACCACAAAATGTAAAGAATAGATTTTTGAAGCTTATTTTTAAGATAATTGTTTTTTTTTGTAAAGCTACCGTAATGAGAATTATTTAAATTGTAAAGTTCAGCTGTGGGCACATCATGGTAGTATGTGTTGTACCAATTTTTGCTATTTATTTTTGATTAATTCATTACAATACAAACACTGTCACTCTCACAATAATGAGACTTTTTTTGCCGGCCACCATGCAATGTGAATAGGCCTTATTTTCTTATTTTTCTCAGCATTTGAGGAATAACTCGGATGAAATTAGTATTTTGAGAAATGAAATTGACCCTTATCATTGTAGTCTTCCTGCTAACATGCATGTCCTCCTGGAAACATTCTGTGTTTTTTTAGGCCGTACTTCATTCTGCTGACGCAGGAGTTGCAGGGAATGTTTATTGCTTGATAGCCTTGGGTAATGTCATTGGCAAAGGTCTTCCTCAATGCCAGACATTAAAGTCACTCCTGAGCTTTTCAAGAGAGATAACAAACTGTAGAACTTCCTCATGGTTGAAGGACACGTTTTGTGCTTCATTATCTCTCTCCCATTCATCATCTGGTTTAAGAGACAGACAGGAATAGAGTTGAGGGGCGAGGGGGGATGTTACTTGAATTAAAAAAAACAAATCAATAAATTCCATAAATGGCTCAGTAAATAATAGCCTAATAATTCGTCAATCATATAATAATTCAGCCAATCAAACAGAATAGTAGAAAACCTTGAACATTTTTAATTCAAATATTTGGAAACATTTCAAACATTCAGGGGAAATCAATCTGAAAGAAAGTCAAGTTTTTGCTTAAAAAAAGCTAAATTATCTGCCAATGGAATAAGAAAAATAATTTTAATTCAAACAAAAACAAGATTATTTTTCTTATTCCATTGGCAGATAATTGTGCTTTTTTTAAGCAAAAACTCGATTATTTTTTATATATTTCCCCTGAAAACAAGACATAATATCTTGTTACCAATGGATAAAAGGCTGTATGCAAATGAAAAAATAAATTAAAAGTTTAAATAAAATATTTAGCTTGCTCCATTTTGAGGTAGTATACCAGACCTACTAAAATATTATAGTGAGGACTAGACTTCAGTTCTCATTGGAGGAAGAATTATGAAAACATTACTGATGGAAACATTTAAAGGTGCTATATGTAATTTTTAGCGGCCTCTAGCGGTGATGTTTCAGATTGCAACCAATTATTACAAGAGCGCTCGTGTGCTCATGTGCGTGTGCCAACTCAAGAGCGAGCACTCATGGTACCGGCCACACTGAGACTTTCAACACACCGGAGAAAGCATCACACAACATGCTGGAAACTCAAGTAAACTCCCACTGCAACGTTACAATAATAGGCTACTTTGATCAGCTTGACGCAGAACTAATGCTCCATGCTCGTACCATGATAACGTTACATTGACTGCATTTAGCCGACATGTGGTTTTATCTAGCATAAGGCATTTCACTAACTATTCGTGTGTCTTTCACAATCAGCAATGTCAACATAGGTGAATGGAGGTATTGATCCGTGTTTTCGTCCGAAGCTGATCCGATTCACTTTGGCCTGACGAGCTTCAGCAGATAAAACTTTTTTTTGCTTTTTATATTTATGTGGAGTTTGTGTTGGAGTGTGTGTTGTGCTGGAGGCAGGGCGTTTTTCAGTGTTATCAGACTCCATGTCGTTCGCTGCAGTGCCGTCGCATAGGCTCGGGAGCGCGCATGCACGTCACATCCGACGGATTTCGCGGTAAATCCGTAAGTTTCTTAATTTTCTCTTCTCCAAATTGCTTAACTCTGTAAACTCACCTCGCTGCGCAGTCTCTGCTCTGTATCTTCATCCAGAAGGCACGAAGAACGTGAAACTGCGTTAGTGCTGTAGGGCAGGATAGAGACAGAAGACCCAGTGTCAGCCACCAAATCCACCACAAGTCTGAAGAGTCAGAAGTGGATATAGTACACACTGTGCTTGTAATGCTGGGAGTATGAGCTGAATGTTCAGTGTACAGTACATTATTATTAAATATAATTAAATTTCATGTATCTCATGTGTATTTGATAGTGCTGATCAGCAGGTTGGCGTAATCTCCAAACTCTCAACACTTCCTGGATTCTGCAGTTGCAGTCGGGCGGTTCGCAGCGTTAGCTAAGTTTGCCTTCGATCCACAGAGAAAGCATCGCTCCCTCTTCCCCACCTGAGCACAAGGGAGAGGTGCCCATTGTTCTGCTTTCTGTGTGCTGCACCGCTTGTACAGGGCCGATTACTTGGCGGGAATTTTAAATGGATTTATCCTGATCAGTAGCAGATTCAATATGGATTGCTATTGAACAGCTCTGTCCAGTCCAGTGTAAGATCAGTTTCTTGTAAAAGTCTCTCATGGGCTGAGCTAGTGCTGGGCGGTATATACCGGTTTATACCGAATACCAGTATTTATTTTTGTTATGATATGAATTTTTAATATACCGCAATACATCGCCAATTGTATTAACATATCTGTCGTGTGTCTTCTAGCAGCAAGGCATGTGTTGTTTACGTGAGTTAGTGGTGTTCGGAGAGAAAGTCTGGTGTGATAGTGTGTGATCCTCAGTCGTTTTGTGTATGATGCCCAGTTTTCCTGTAACCATTTCCAAAGTTTGCAAGTGTTTGATGCCTTGCATTATAAAAATGCCTGAAGTCTAGTGTCAAGTACCCACAGTCAGTGATGGTCTGGGGTGCCATGTCAGCTGCTGGTGTTGGTCCACTGTTTTATCAAGTCAATGCAGCTAGCTATCAGGAGATTTTGGAGCACTTCATGCTTCCATCTGCTGAAAATCTTTATGGAGATGAAGATTTCATTTTTCAGCACGACCTGGCACCTGCTCACAGTGCCAAAACCACTGGTAAATGGTTTACTGTGCTCAATTGGCCTGCCAACTCTCCTGACCTGAACCCCATAGAGAATCTGTGGGATATTGTGAAGAGAAAGTTGAGAGACGCAAGACCCAACACTCTGGATGAGCTTAAGGCCGCTATCGAAGCATCCTGGGCCTCCATAACACCTCAGCAGTGCCACAGGCTGATTGCCTCCATGCCACACCGCATTGAAGCAGTCATTTCTGCAAAAGGATTCCTGACCAAGTATTGAGTGCATAACTGAACCTTTTTATGAATCTGCTCCCCAGTCTTCCTCTAGACTCTGGCACCTTGATTTCCGAATGACATGCAAAATTTGCTTTCATCCGAAAAAAGTACTTTGGACCACTGAACAACAGTCCAGTGCTGCTTCTCTGTAGCCCAGGTCAGGGGCTTCTGCCGCTGTTTCTGGTTTCTGGCACCTATAGCCCATTTCCTGCACATGCCTGTGCACGGTGGCTCTGGATGTTTCTACTCCAGACTCAGTCCACTGCTTCCGCAGGTCCCCCAAGGTCTGGAATCGGTCCTTCTCCACAATCTTCCTCAGGGTCCGGTCACCTCTTCTCGTTGTGCAGCGTTTTTTGCCACACTTTTTCCTTCCCACAGACTTCCCACTGAGGTGCCTTGATACAGCACTGTGGGAACAGCCTATTTGTTCAGAAATTTCTTTCTGTGTCTTACCCTCTTGCTTGAGGGTGTCAATGATGGCCTTCTGGACAGCAGTCAGGTCGGCAGTCTTACCCATGATTGCGGTTTTGAGTAATGAAACAGGCTGGGAGTTTTTTGAGATAGGAATTTTGGGTTTTCATGAGCTGTGTGCCAAAATCATCAGTATTAAACCAATAAAAGACCTGAAATATTTCAGTTGGTGTGCAATGAATCTAAAATATATGAAAGTTTGATTTTTATCATTACATTATGGAAAATAATTAACTTTATCACAATATGCAAATTTTTTGAGAAGGACCTGTATATTGCATGTTCAGATATTCATACAACAAAATATTCTGGCGGCCATGACATTTTTGTGAAAATGACCAAAACCGCTGGTGGTAGCTGGCCACTTTATTTTTTAAATGCTGGTGGGGAAAGAGTTAAGTTTCTTAAATTTAGATAAGAAAAATCTGTTGAATCATTACTTACAACTGTACTACCGTAATGACAACTGTACTAACATAATAAATCTAAATCTAAAGGAGTGTGCCTTTGTCCCTGTGACACACCACATATACATGTGAAAGTGTGTAACGAATGAGCTTATAAATCAAGCTGATGATGATGATGGGTTGTTATTGTCTTCCAGATATCAGCACATATCAGTCCAGCCCCTGATGTTACTTAACGTCTTCCTGACAGATTTTATCTTTTAATTAGTGGCAAAAGAAGAAATTGTATTTGCGTCTGTAAAGGATAAGTGACCATGTGTTGTTTTTAAAAATGCGCAGAAGAGCTTTTATTTTTAATAAAGAAAAGTCATACAGTCAGCTGATAAAGGAAGTGCTGTTCGATTCCAGACATTTTTTAATCGACTTCAATTCTATTCCAAGAATCAATTCGGAGATAGTTTATGTTGCTAAAAGTTGTGTGTGTGTGTGACAGATCATGAGAGGCCAGATTTACTAAACAGGGCAAATTAGCGTGAAACCATAATCCCATAAAAGCGCAGATGAGAGTGGAAAGTTCTGTGTGTGATCTACTGACAATGAGCATTTAAGCACCGACTCAGTCTCAGCATCTAATTTCCATAATGATTAACGCAATCTACCAGGAGCAGCGCAAAGTAGTGTAGGGTCACAAATCTAGGGTAAAGGGTAATCTAACGACACAAGCATAGCAAATTAAAAATAATGTGGCTGTTCGTATAACATCTTCATCTGGCGTTCCAAATAAACGAACACGAGCGGAGAAACTTCTGTCCCTTCGATCACATGCTCTCTGTTCCCTGCTCTTCCTCTGCTCACAGCAACTATCACAGCATGTCAAGTGCTAAACGGGTTAAGACATGTTTTCTTGGGCTTTACATAATGGCGAAATACCAGTTGACGAGAGCAAACCACAGTAAATCACCTTGCGTGATTCATTTAAATACTCCCCCATCAATTTTGCGTCTGAGAGGGAAACTCTGACAAATGCATCTGCAATAAGATCAGCCACATAAACAACTGTCCACGACTTTCAGTTTTAGTTTTTTAACACCAAAAGAGGCTTTGCGTTGGTGCAAGCTGATAGTAAATCTGGCCCTAAGTGTGATCAAAAGTACTGTGTTCATCAGTAGCTGCGTTTAAATGGACCCTAATAATCTACTAGTAGCACGGTCAGAATAAAAGAGTCTCATGCAACCACGTCAATCAATCGTAATGAATCAGCCAAATCCCATTAAACTTTCATTCGGATTGAAAGGGGTGGTCAGTGTAATCGGATCGAGAGAACGTGTAAACGCTTGATCGGATTGAAAACTGAAACTGGAAAGCATGTGCAATGTTGTACTGTAGAAATGTCGTATGACACAAGGTGTTGCTGTTGAATGAAGTGTCATAAATGACTGTCATGTCATTCTCGAATTCTCAAAGTGCAGGACAATGTCCCATCAATCCTCCTCACTTCATACTCTCATCCAAAGACGCTTTATTTGGGCGCAGGAAGGGCCATTTTTACTGCTTGATTAATTTAAGCAGCACTGCACAGCGGTTCATGTGCTCGTTGTCTCCTAATTAGGACCTGAAATCAAAGAAAATAAGCATCATAGGAGAATAGTATGTGCCAACAGCGGGAAACTCTGTATGTGTGCATGTTAAAAAAATCAATTCCATAACATAAGCTTGTGCCATAAGCGTGCACATTAACCCGATCACTTTATTTAGCGTTCATGTAAACTCTACATTTGGATTCATCAATAGGATTGAATTAATTCCGACTGAAACAAAAGTTGTGCATGTAAACGTCAGTGGTGTCCCCACAAATACTGTCAAAGTAGAATGTATCATGAATGTATCATTTCATTCTTTAAAGTGCTATATTTTAATTTCAATTTAATTGATAGTCATTTATAATAAACAATAAATAACATCAGTCGGATAAAGGATATAATGTGACTAATTCTACTAATCAGTCAAGTTACTACAGTACTATTGTCAAAAATTAAACAATCTTTTACGCAATAAAATATACAATAAATATACTAAGTCAACTAGCAAAACTAGAAACTGGGTTGTCTGCTTTAAAATTTTTAGATTTTAGAATCAGTCCAACTACTGTGTTGTAACTAGTAAACGAGACTAAATAGGGTGATCTAATTTACTAGAGTAATGGTTTTGTAACTGGCCAAACATTTTGCGTTCCACTGCACCATAAAAAAAGAAAGAAATGTATGTAAAGGTGCTAGACATACATATTTAATGCGCAGAATTGCCATGTTTCTAAACAACTGAATCAAGTTAAAATAAGTCTAGTATTTAAAACCGTGTCAGATCATTCTGTGGAAACAATTGATGTCTGGATTTTTTCTAATGGCGAATTAGATGAATATTAGTGAATTGAACGAGGCTCGAGTCCCAGAATTAGTTAAAGTAGTTAACTAATTTTTCCACTGGGAAAAATTATGAAGGCCGAAGAATTGAACAGATGAATTGAAAAGAGTGATGTTTCGCCTTCACAGTACACGGTCACTCAGTGGTTTATGGAAAAAACTGACATGACATCATACGTATAGTAATACATGAACAATTCAGCACAAATTATTTCAAAAGATCTAGGAACGTCTAGTTTTCTATGAAATGACAGGGTTTCCGCGGATCCTTAAGTCTTGAAAAGTATTAAATCAGATTTTAAAAATGTAAGGCCTTAAAAAGTCTTATTTTTACTTCTGAAAGGTCTTACATTTTAGATCACACTTTGACTTAGGCATATCTAAATCTTTACCAAATTTAAAATCTAATTAGCGTACATATACATCTTATATTTATATCATATGATGTAACTACAAATAACTACACTCACCGGCCACTTTATTAGGTACCCCATGCTAGTAACGGGTTGGACCCCCTTTTGCCTTCAGAACTGCCTCAATTCTTCGTGGCATAGATTCAACAAGGTGCTGGAAGCATTCCTCAGGGAGTTTGGTCCATATTGACATGATGGCATCAAACAGTTGCCGCAGATTTGTCGGCTGCACATCCATGATGCGAATCTCCCGTTCCACCACATCCCAAAGATGCTCTATTGGATTGAGATCTGGTGACTGTGGAGGCCATTTGAGTACAGCGAACTCATTGTCATGTTCAAGAAACCAGTCTGAGATGATTCCAGCTTTATGACATGGCGCATTATCCTGCTGAAAGTAGGCATCAGAAGTTGGGTACATTGTGGTCATAAAGGGATGGACATGGTCAGCAACAATACTCAGGTAGGCTGTGGCGTTGCAACGATGCTCAATTGGTACCAAGGGGCCCAAAGAGTGCCAAGAAAATATTCCCCACACCATGACACCACCACCACCAGCCTGAACCGTTGATACAAGGCAGGATGGATCCATGCTTTCATGTTGTAGACGCCAAATTCTGACCCTACCATCCGAATGTCGCAGCAGAAATCGAGACTCATCAGACCAGGCAACGTTTTTCCAATCTTCTATTGTCCAATTTCGATGAGCTTGTGCAAATTGTAGCCTCAGTTTCCTGTTCTTAGCTGAAAGGAGTGGCACCCGGTGTGGTCTTCTGCTGCTGTAGCCCATCTGCCTCAAAGTTCGACGTACTGTGCGTTCAGAGATGCTCTTCTGCCCACCTTGGTTGTAACGGGTGGTTATTTGAGTCACTGTTGCCCTTCTATCAGCTCGAACCAGTCTGGCCATTCTCCTCTGACCTCTGGCATCAACAAGGCATTTCCGCCCACAGAACTGCCGCTCACTGGATGTTTTTTCTTTTTCGGACCATTCTCTGTAAACCCTAGAGATGGTTGTGCGTGAAAATCCCAGTAGATTAGCAGTTTCTGAAATACTCAGACCAGCCCTTCTGGCACCAACAATCATGCCACGTTCAAAGTCACTCAAATCACCTTTCTTCCCCATACTGATGCTCGGTTTGAACTGCAGGAGATTGTCTTGACCATGTCTACATGCCTAAATGCACTGAGTTGCCGCCATGTGATTGGCTGCTTAGAAATTAAGTGTTAAGGAGCAGTTGGACAGGTGTACCTAATAAAGTGGCCGGTGAGTGTATATTACAATATAGTTGTACAATATAGAGAATATAACTATATTACAATATCACTCGAGCAAGAGTGCCGTTTTCCCAAAATATCAGCACGATTGCAAATGTGATATTAGTTTTATACAACAGTTAAATTAAGTTAACATTGTGAGTTACATTTTAGACACAATTTTTTCAATATTGTTTGTTTTTCCTTTATTTCGTCAATGAAAATTTCGAACTGAAACCACAGCAGAACCGAGTCTCCATGCGACAGACAACAATGTTTTTTTTTACTGACTGAATCTGCGTTTTGAACAAATGTGTTTGGTTGAGTGAATGGGCCCCATTTTAATGATCTAGGTGTGGTAAAGCGCTCGCTTGTCCGAATCCACTTTAAACGACGGGAATGCCGGCGCATGGTCTAAAAGGGTCGTCTCTATTCTCTTAATGAGTAATGGGTGTGTTTTGGGTGTAACGTGCAATAACCAATCAGAGCCCCATCTCCCTTTCCCTTTAAAAGCCAGTTGCGCTCGCGCCATGGTGGATTCGCTATTTACATGACGGGATTTGCAAGCGGAAAAACTGAACGCGTCTCCCGAGAGGAAACTGATCTGCACGTGCGCGAGGCTGAAGACCAGCTAAGGGACAAGCCAGATTCCACCATATCTACTGTATATGTACAGTAGATATGCTGATACGCTGATACACTGCGCGTCCCTGTGCCCTGTGTGTTAAGCAGAGTGTATGTAGTTGTTGTGCACACGCCTATAGGCGCATATTACTAACGTGCTTTTTAAATAACAATAAAAATACTGCTCCATCTCAATGGCGCAGTCTATTTCAGTGCCTCAAAATAGCAACGCACCAACAATGCGCCTGAACACCTCGTTTTCAGACCAACAGCCCATGGGTGCACAGATGGGCGCAAATGCATTTGCTATTTGAACAACAAATAGGACGTGGAAATGAAAACTGCGTCAGGCTGAAACTAGCAGAAAACACTTGTCGCGCCTGGAGCTGCGTTGCTCCGGGTGTATGATAGGGCCCGAAGACCCTTTAATTAAAAAGTTAAAATTAGTAATCATTTCTTATTTAATGAGTAGCTTTTCCTCTTTGTCGCCATCTCTGTTCGAAATCTGCAATTGCAGTTGTTTGTGGAATTATCAACTTTACGTGGGTTGTGCCTCGGCACGGCACAGCGCGGATGAACTCAGTGTTTTGAGGAGAATGTGCTGTCAGTCATCGCCGATGTGGATACTGGCATTCACAATCACAGATTATACTTTTTGCAAGTGTGACCAACATAAGAACTTTCACTGGAAAATGTCTCTGAACAAGTAACATCCACTTTTGTTCTGACCAACCTATCTCCAGCTCCAACATCCTCACACTCATAGCCTACTAGCCGAGACTCTTCTGTATGTGTACAGATGTGACGTGATGACACAAAGACATGCTCAAATTTCCCGCGGAAATCCACCAGTACCACTGGAATTAAAAACATTATTACAAGCTTACCGCTTTGAATCGAGCTACGGCAAGCAGAGAGTTTTGAACACTGGCCAGTTATGTACTTGCTCCAAAATTTATTTTGGATAATTTTTAACCCAAAAAAAGTTACGGACTGCAGCTTTAAATATTGAACTAAAAAACAATCTCATAGCATTATTTATGCAATTGTAAATGCAGTGTAAATATATCAATGCCACTTCTGTGTCTCCTCTGCGCTGCAAAGATGGATTTTGTTGATAATGATTTCATTTGATTGGTATCAGCCCTATTCTGTTATTATTTAAATTTAATTAATTTGAATGTTAGAATTTGATATAAAAGGTGATGCATACATCTAAAAAATGTTCAGAAAAATGCCCTTATTGGTAAAAATGCCAATGGAAATCAATTTAAGGTGTCAAATATTGCCCCTTCATAAAAAAAAAAGTAAATTTCTGCCGCTGCTGTGAACTGACCACCGCATAGAATATGAATAATATGAATGTCTTCGTGAGTCTCAACAGGCCTAAACCAGCCACTGTACCAGCACAAAAACACACTCAGCTAAATATCATCTAATTATTATCAACAAAAAAGTTAAAATATTGAGAAATAATTTTTGTCGTCAATATTGCTCATTCCTAATGTACAGTATTAATTTCTGTTTCTTCAGGTCTTAAAAGCCTTAAGTTCAACTTTAAAAAATGTGCATCAACCCTGAACGACCATTTTAACTTAGAGAATTGTTTTCATTGTAATGGGGGCGAAGTATGTCTCTCTCTCTCTCTCTCTCTCTCTCTCTCTCTCTCTCTCTCTCTCTCTCTCTCTCTCTCTCTCTCTCTCTCTCTCATATTACTTTAATGTTGTGCTTATGAAAGCATGTATATCTTTTCAGAGTCATATGTCAATTGGAGGTTGAATTTGGCAAGGCCAGTCAAGTCTTTCTCTGAGCTTTCCAAAGGTGGAAAGTTGAGGCAGAACACAAGCCCTCCATTATGTTCACCCTATTTTCTCTCTCTCATTTATGTGGAAACCATTTCCAATTTGTCTCGGTGCCTGGCCTGTCACCGGGGGATCCGGCTTTTATGATAGATGTGGTTGCCATGGTGATCCTGCTCTCTGGAGGGAGGGGCCGACCGGCACTGTCATTTTCAAAGCGGTTGCTACGGCTACATGATTGTTCTGGCGTTTGCTGATTGTGTTTCTTTTCTCTCTGGGATGATGAGAGGATGAAGAACAATAAGAAACCAACAGACCTTAATCACGTTCTCTTTGTGTTTACATGAGTGTTGTCATGTCCGAATGCTTCAGATTTGCTGATCACTCTTTGGAGTCCTGCTTTGTGGTGTCCAGATGTTGCTGTTGCCGTAGTGAACATAGTCTAACAGGATATGTATATAGTATATAGTCTGCAGGATATGAGCACTGAACCCTGTTGACATGAGGCTGGTTCAGAGAGTCAGTGGCTGTGTCCGTCTGCAGACCTTCGTGATGGAGGAGGGACGGCGTAAAAGCCTCTCGCGAGCTGTGTCAGGAATGCTGCTTTACTCTGGGAAAACTCCTTCACACACAATCACATTCAAGCTCTCCTTCAGGTCCTCATTAGGGTTTTTATGCTCTATTTACCAGCGCTCTGGTCTTGTCTCCTTCTCTCAGTCGGTGTGAGCAGGAAGCCTCTGATTCTCCAGCATGTACAACAGATGTTCCTTCTTACCCATAGCGGTGCCTTGTTTTTCCAGCGTACGCTTTAGTTAATGGTTTGTCGACGAGTTTGTCTTGCCGTCAGCTTTCTTGGACGTGCTTCTTGTCACCATGGGGTGTGTGTTTTCCCTACCGGAGGACCGGCTGGCCGCATTAGACAGGTGAGTGTTTACTGTGATAGTCACTCCGGGTCTCGTGAAGTCAACATGACACCCAGAGCAGAGGAGGCGAAGATGTAACATCTAAAACTTCACACATCTTACCCAGTGTATTTCAGTCTTGGTTCTGAGTAAGTAAGGCACATGTGTATGTATTGGGGGAAAAAAGCAGCTTGGTTGGTAGAACTGTTTTTATTATATAACAGCAATGACTGCTTGTTCAAGCTTTGATTTCTTTACATAACATCATGGCTCCATAGATTTACATGTATCCCATATCATATTTGATGGCCAAAAGTACTGATGATTTTATTCCGGCATTACTGAAAGTGCAAAAGCATTCTTTTGTTGAATAGACAATAGTATATTTAAAACACTGGAGTTAAAACTGTAGTCTTCACACATTAAATCACACTATTCACATCCTTGTGCAATAGTTGGCCATGAGCCCAGAGTTTTTACTCTGTGAAAAGTCTCTCACGCAGCGTGTTCTCCATTCACTGCACTCTCTTGAACCCCTGAACAATTGTTTTGAATGTGTGTGTGTGTGTCTTGATGGAAAGATGAAGGCAAGGGTTCTTCTGGATGACGATTGTAAACACTCAAAAAGTGCTCTGTTCCTGAATCTCAGTGTCAAGGTGCATAAGTGTAAATACAGGTGGATGAAAGTTTACGATGATCGTGTGCTGGTTATATGTTATTACTCTGAAATTACTATTATTATTATTCTGTTCTTCTGTTGTTCTTCAACAATTGTTTAACTTTTGTATAGTTCTTTTATTAATTCTTTTACATTTACTTTTAACTAATTATTATTTTATATTTTACATTCGTCTTAGGCTATATAGGTATTGATTTATTACACTCAAATGAAAATTTGCAGTGAACATTTTTTTTTATCAATATTAAAAGAAAGAAGACTGTTTTGTTACAGTTTTGCCTGTCTGCCAAAATAATCTTTTTGTGATGTTGGAACATGTGAACTCGTTAATACGGCTGCTGTAATAATTGGTGATGTAGCTTCAGAAGTGACGTTGCTCGGATATTGGCACTTCTTGCTGATGACATGAGTGTGCAAATGAGCACTTAATAATCCTGAATCTTGAATAGAGACCCCAAATATTTCTCAAAATTCAACAATAAGTTTAAATGTCATTTTCGGTTTAGATGACAATAAATTCCAGATCAATGTGGTCTTTTTGGCATTTGGATCCGCTGTCTGTTGTTACTGGGCACACATTGATTCACAGTGTTTTCAGGAGTGCTTGAAACCTCAACAATATTTGTTCCTTTACTTTTTTATTTATTGGCCATATTTGTATACATAATTTCTAATTATGATTTCTGGTTGTCTGTGTTTTGCAGGACTCCAACAACAAGGGACACCAGTTTTATTGACAAAATGAAGAAAACGGTAAGACCTTTACCACCCTCTTCTCCTGTAGAGTTCAATATGTTAAAATGATCAGACAAAACAGGCCCTCAGACAGATCTTTAAAGGGGTCGTGAATTGAGAAACTATAAAAATATAAAGTTTCAGAATCATACAGAGGTAATCTGAAAAGAAAATCAGTCAGTCAGTTCCCTTCAGAAAGGCATTCATATAAACTAGTGCTGCACGATTAATCATATCGCAATTGTAATCGCGATGTCAAGCCTATGCGATTATATGACGCAAAATGCAGCGATTTTATATGAAATATACAAATAGGGCTATTAACGCAGCATCTGTTATTTTTTGTCATCCTTTGGCTAGTGTTACATGATCCCGCTCTTATTCGTGCGAAAACCGTTCTTGCACGACTAGTCAAAAGAGAGCGCGCTGTCTGTGAATGTCCTTGTCGGTACACGATCCGTTCCACCTGCACGATCCGTTCTACGCATGCGTAGTAGACGCAGTAGAAAACGCACATGCGCGCAAATGATAATTCTGTTTTGCGACGCTGATTTTGATTTACGATACTGCACGATCTGTTCCCCGTCTGTTTCACGCAGCACACTCTGCATGTGTGTGTGTGTGTTACTTCTGTCTGTGCACACGCTTATTTCCAAGTCATTTCCATTGTCAGTTTAAAAATACTCCATAACGTTTCCCCAGAATTGTTTGTAGTTCTTTCTTCAAGATAGTCTAGGCAGAAATGCATATTATGTTCCTTGTCTTCTGTAAACAACATTGGAGGGATTATTTTCATCATTTAGATATAGGCCATTAGACCCATACTAATACAAAATTACTCCATTTAAAAGTTAACTATTAGCAGCTTTTAATATAAAAAAAACGACACAAACCGTCTTTGACAATACTGACCTCAGACCAAAACACGGCAAGTTAAGTAAATTAAGCCTAATAGCCAACCACAGGGGTCGGCAACAGGCGGCCCGCGGGCCAAAACCATGGCCAAAACTAGCCCGCCAGCAATATTTTCTGGCCCGCCGGATTATTTGGGAAGTTTTTTTTTTTTTTTTAATCAGCTAGCCTATTATTTTCAATTTTTATTTTACAATAACGGTTTACAAATAGGCCCCGTGTATCATTCGTTCTATCGTTTTCTCAAATTAAAATTAAAAATGAAAAAGACGATTTTCCATTAGCTAGGCTATTTATTTCCTAAACTAAAATGAAAAACGAATAGGCCTAATGACTCGTTTTCCGATTTTCTGATCGAATAAATATTAATAAAAAGGAATAAAGTTCAAAAGTCGGACTTTAAGCGAATGAGGCATATTGCTATTATGACCTTTAATAAAATGGCTGTAATCTGTTGCCACAATAGTAGCTACTTGATCTGTTTAAAATGATTTACTTGATAGCCTAGGCTATATGCCTAAGGTGTTAAATCAAAATTAAAATTAGTCTAATCCAGTAGCCTAATTCATTTTTTTCTATTTTTGATCTGAGCACACAATCAGAAAATCAGAAAACCCGTCATTATTTTTATTTTATTTTCATTTATTTTTTTCATTTTAGTTCAGGAAATAAATAATGGAAAAATCATATTCACGATATGCGCAAACAGACAAACCATTTTTGTAGCAATTTTTAATGTCCTCTTTCGTTAAAGACAATGTTGCTTGACAAAAGATTGGATAGCCCACATGTGTGTTTTAGCAAGGCGGGATGTGTTGCAAGATGCCGCAATATATCGGGAGACTTGTGGGTCAGAGAGGATTTTGACCTCTTCATTAAGTTTTGTTTTGTAGGCTATAGCCTTTCTAAAATGTGAATTTCGTTTTGTATCAATTGTATCTTAATTTTAATAAATGTTTCATCAACCAATTGCCTGGATGTAATAAATAAGAACCAAATATAGCAGACAAAATAACAGGACATGAGCAATGAGGAAAATAATCCCTCCAACGTTGTTCACAGAAGACAATAAGGAACATAATAGCCTATGCATTTCTGCCTATAGGCCTACTATCTGCACTTACATGAAGAAAGAACTACAAACAAGTCTGGGGAAACGTTATGGAGTATTTTAAACTGACAATGGAAATGACTTGGATAAGCATGTGCACACAGAAAGTGACATGAGACCAGCGGTGGACAGTTAGTGAAGTAGCCTACACGTTTTTGAGTATCCTTATTTAAATGTTCTCTCTCACACACACACACACGCGCGCGCGCGCAGAGTGTGCTGCGTGGACGGGGAACATATCGTGCAGTGTCGTAAATCAAATTCAGCCGCAAAACAGAATGATCATTTGCGCGCATGTGTAGAACGGATCGTGTACCGACAGTCCTGACTGTGACACACACAAGGACGCGCGCGGCCAGTATCATGCCTTCATGCGCATGCACAGACCGCGCGCCAGAATACAGTTCTCTTTCGCGCTTGAACGAACAATAACACACAATTATGCCAATTATGCCAAAATTATGTTTTGTCGAGTATCTTCATAACATAAGAGCAGTCTTATGATGGATGTAAAGTGTTGTGAGAGAATGAGGCGCATGTCTCTGTCAACAGCGGCTGCTCTTAAAGCGCCAGCATCCAATAATGGATGTAAAGTTGTTAGTCAAAGAACAAATGGGACAGAGAAAATTACTCGGTCTGTGCTCTTGACTAAATAACTTTTGTAGCTTTAATAAGGATTAGGGCCTAGTCTATATATAATTTATAATTTATGCAAACTGTTTGATAACTTTATTCAATTTCTGTATATGTCCTACCTGTTAGACAGGAAGGGCACATGTAAATTACATTTATTATGGGTTTATGTGAGGATTGTTTGAAGTTTATATATATTTTTTGAAGCCTAAAGTGTTTTTAAAAAGTTGATAGCTTTCACTTGTAATGATGGAATCAATTTAATGTTGGATGGCAATGATTAATGTCATTTTTATCCAGACATCAATGGTTTATTGATCATTAGTTGTCGTTGCTAGTTTGAGTGGAGAAATACACATTAATACACAGAAGTATCACTAATCTGTGTGTGCATTTTGCTTTAGAACCAAGTAAGTTGACTCATGAAACCATTTGTTTATTATATCGCTATCGCACATTGCAATCGCAATATTGACCTCAATAATCGCAATATGACATTTTCCCCAAATCGTGCAGCCCTAATATAAACCCCCACCCCAACTTAATGTGAAGAGATTTCTTCCAGTATTCAGAGCATCTCAACGGTGATCTTGCTCCGCCTGGGACAGGCTCTCTGCTCTCCTCTTTGCGCCCGTCTTCAGCGTGTCCCGTCTCTGGCCTCTGTTAGCGTCCCGTTTACAGACTTCTAATATTTCCACACAAATGACATTTTGGGAAGTGATTGCAATGCATTTTGTGGGGGGCGTGGACTCCAGTTTGGGAACCACTGGGCTAGCCTATAAACAGATCATTTAGGAAGCAGAAATCTGAAATTTACCTTAACATGTTACTTCAAATTAGAGTCCACATCATGATGCAGGGGATGGAAGCATAAACCGGATAATCAGGTTCCTCAGAGGAGGCAGAGGCCTTAGTCAGCCAGAGTGTGCCTTATTCCCTAATGAGTCCTCTCTGTAGTCTACAGAAAGCTCCCTTTGAGCCTTCAGTTCGGTCCGACACACTCTCACGAGACCCTGACCAGGCTACGCGCTCAAAGTTCCCACTACCCCTTTCAGGGATCGAGTGGTGAACTTGCAAGATTGCCTCGAGGCCTATCGTTGCTGTGACAGTACTTGCCCTTTTCTCTGACGGCACGGAGGGCCTGTACTCTTTACTCTTTCTCTGTATTGGGGGACAGCAGAAAGGGAAGGCTGTTTCCAAGCAAAGTTTGGCCCTCTGGATTGTGGATGTCATTGCCTTGGCGTAACCAGCACAGGGTGTGCCATGCATGAAGACTAAAATTTCATCTTTTAATATAATTAAGACTATAGATTGCAATGAGACATGTGTTTAAGGATCATATTTTATACACAGGGAAGGGAGCTGGTAGAGTTATATATTTAGCTTAGAGGTGTGTGTGTGCAATGCCACGTTCACTGAGCAGAGATGTTCCAATGATGATGATACATTAAATGTGTACATGTTCTTTACAAGGAAAGGAATGTTTCAACTGATGCAAATGCACCACTAAAATACACAGAGGGTTAGTGGATTGTAAGCATTCATTCATTCATTTTTATACATAAGCAAAGTTACACGGAAACGCATAGATCTGGCATGAATACAACATCTTCTCAAGTTTCTCTCCTGACATATAAGAATAAAGATTTTTCTTGGCAAGATAATTGATGTCCAGTCCCGTGAATCAAATAATAACGGGGTAAAGGCTTAATTCCAAGTCTACAGTGCCCTTCTGGAATATGAGCACACACACTGGGCGACACCTAATACCTTTGCGAGATTTTACAATCTCCGGGTTGAGTGTGGTTTTCAGGGATGTTTATAACTATAAAAGAGTTCAACTCCGCCCACTTTGGGCTTCAAAAATGCTCTTGACGTCACAGACACTACGTCCATATTTTTTTACAGTCTATGGTTTAGACACAGCAGACATGGACCATCTCAGTTTCTATTAAAGTCCAAAAATATCAGGTGTCCAATCTCAAAAAACATAACAATATGGAAGAAAAAGCTTGCACAGTATGGGGAGGGAAGACAACTAACAGGCACCGGTGAAGGCTAACCTGATAATGTTTTTGAATTGAACTGATTTTTGGCTCTCCACCAAGCGTCCTCTGAGGGTTAGTCTGTTTAGTTTTTCAACATATGCTGACTTTGCAGGATGTAAAAATAACCCTTTTTAAAGTCAATGAAGTGCAAATGATGTTACAAGAACATAATATTTTCTTTGGTGGATCTTTTGGGATAGGCATGGAAATACATAATGACTTTTAACATGACCTTCTAGGGCAGGAACATTGTCGTGTTTTACGGCTCACAGACGGGCACAGCTGAAGAGTTTTCCAATAGACTTGCAAAAGACGCTCATCGCTACGGCATGAAGGGGATGTCAGCGGACCCAGAGGAATACGAAATGGTAATGCATATGATGTCTCTGTCAGTGCTAGATTTATTCATTGCACTTCACAAACATTATTTCATCTGTGGGATGAAAATTTTCTTTATCTACAACAAGCTCTTTTTTTCCCTTTCCCATTTGTGTTTGTGTACACGCACTTTTATTTCCAGAGTGAGCTCTCTCGTCTGGCTGAGATTGACAACTCTTTAGCGATCTTCTGCATGGCCACGTATGGAGAGGGCGACCCCACTGATAATGCTCAAGACTTCTATGATTGGCTACAGGAGGGCAATGCTGACCTCAGTGGAGTTAAATACACAGTGAGTTCCTCATCACACCAATTTCAAGATTTTAGGAACGAAGACACACTGACTTCCTCCTGTCAGGTTCAGTTTATTAGTTGTATGCTTTGAGCTTTTTAGCTTAAACGGTTGTCAAAGCACTCTGTTATACACGAGCTTTTAATACTTTAACAAAAAGCTTCAAAAACAATGTATTTCCAATACTTTAGGTACTTTCCAACCAATGCTTATTTGAACAAACAAGACCCATGACACCGTGCAGCAGAGCAGAAGTGATTCTGGGGAATATGCTGTGTCATACTTCTACTAGCCAATGTCTCGGACGGCTTACTCCATGAGTACTACACAGACATTGTGCAAAGTTCAGTGACTCAACATAATCACTGGTTTAAAAAAAACCTGAGAACAGATATTTGCCCACAGATTTAGCAGAAGTACAAACTACAAATATGACTTTGTAACTTCTGCATAAGTGGATTTAAAGGAATGGTTCACCCAAAATGAAAACTCTTTCGTTTACTCCTCTTCATGTCATTCCAAACCCATATACCGGTACTGTTATTTTTCTCTTGTATCCACTTTACTTTTAACATGGGCACGGCAATTTGTAAATTAAATGTGTCTGGCTTCCAGTGTCATTCGCTTCCAGTTATTTTGAACTCAATAGCCATGTTTCCACCGTTGGGCCGAAAGTGAACGTGCTAGTGCTAGTGCCAGGGCCAGTCGCGTTCCCACTGTTATTTCCGGAGTTTGATCGGGCCTCATCTTGGATTCCTCTCGGTCAACGGCCAGGGCTTGAGGAGTGGCCATGAACAGAGGTGGAGTTTACATGAGTCTGGAGACGGTCAACACCGCTGCTCATTTCCCATATTTCATATCCGGCTACCAGCTAACCTCAACATTTAAGACATTTTAAACAATTTTCAGCTCAAAACACGCTTTCAGATACCAGCCGGTGTTTGAAATAACTTCCTTGCGATCCGATGGGGATTCTGATCACCGTACGAGGCAGAAATATATTTATATGCTATGCTAAAGGCTACTTATGCTAACCATTGCAATAATGAATACACGTTTATGGAAAATACCAGAGACTGCTTGAAGAACGTAGACAAATCAAATATGATTATAATCGTGTATTTATTCATGTTTTTTCTGTCTCTTTTTCTGTACCAGACTAATGCATCCGCATATATGTCATAAAAAATATGCAATCCGGTTAATTTGTATAACTAATAACTCTGTTTTCTTCTCCTCTGTTGCTCTGGCTGAAAGGATAACAGTATAGTGAGACGAGAGAGATCGCTCAAACCTCCCCAGATCACAATCAGCGCATAATTCCGTGGAAAATTAATAGAAATGCTCAGAAATGTGATGTAAACATGATATTTTATCAATATTTTTTCTAAATGTGTAAGCCTTTGGACTTAGTGGAGTTATTTTGTGCATTTCTGTGATCGCAAATAAATTAAAAAAAAATTTAACTAATATAATATAATACTTAATAATAGGAAATTATGCCTTTTGACTGTTGTTCAGATGAAGTCAGTTCAGTGTTGATTCAGTTATGTTGTAAAGATCATCAATTATTAAATTAGTTAATTTCATCTATAAAGCAGTTCTGCAAAAAACAGTGATGTCATCGTCCAGCTCAGTTCAGTTCTCATACAGCGTCAGTACAGTCAGATCAATATTATTGTTGAATATTAACTGTTTCCAACTAAGGAAGCCAGAGGATGCAGTGGCGAAGAATCCAGGGATTAAAGAAATAGGATTAAAAGATGTTCATTTAATTTGTCTGCCCATGACAAAACACAACTTTTTAAATGAAAGGTTATAGTATTCTCCCTTAAATGTGTCTCCTGTGATCTGATTTTAAAAGCAGGATCTCTGATTTTGTGACTAGATACATAAATGTTGTTAAATCACAAAAAAAGTTTCGATCTGCGAAAAATAACACTACAAATGAAGTGTAATCACGTACGTTTCTGACTAGTTCCATGTGTGGTTTCAATTCAATAGATTTTGGACCACATTAGCACTTGTATTTAGCGCTGGCTACTTGTGGTCTTAATACCAGGTGTAAATGAAATCATGAATGTAATGAATATACAGTATAAAACAATTAATATTCATCTATTTGTATAAATCATTTTCTAAAACTTATTTTTTAAACTTAACTTAGGTGTTTGCACTGGGCAATAAGACATATGAGCACTATAACGCCACGGGAAAGTATGTGGACAAGAGGCTAGCAGAGCTGGGAGCGCAGAGGATCTTTGACCTGGGAATGGGAGACGATGATGGAAAGTGAGTGACTCTTTACTTAAACACCTCTGTCTGATTATAATGCTCACTTTGAAAATGTTCCTGACCAAGATCAATGTGAGAAATCAATGAGACTCAAACAGGATAGAATGAAAGTATTTAAACCCTCTTACTGTATTTTGTATGTGTTTTTACATCATCAGAGTATTTTCAATTAGGGAAAAGTTTTACTTCTCTACATTATAAAAGAAAAATGTCTTCCATCTTTCCCCACTACATTTAATGCCAAACACTACATTCCTTGTTATTTTGAAGTTGAGAAATAAATAATAGTGATAATAGTATGATTTGTGAAAATATCATTCTTGTGAGTGTAAGGAACCATGATCTGAACCATGACACCAAACTCCATTTTAAAGGGTTAGTTCACCCAAAAATATAAATTCTGTCAGTAATTCCTCACCCTCATGTTGTTCAACCCCCTAAGGCTTTCGTTCATCTTTGGAGCACAAATTAAGATATTTTTGATGAAATCTGAGAGCTGGATCACACCTTCATAGGCTTCCAGCCAATTCATGTTGCCAGTCCAGAAAAGTCGGAGGCCCACACAGATAAAAATGAATAGTTGAATAATTAAGATTTTTTTGGTTCACAAAAAGTATTCTCGCCGCTTAATAAACTTAAGGTTGAGCCATTGTAGTCACTCGGACTATTTTAACGATGTCTTTTCTAACTTTTCTGGACCGGCAGAATGAAATTGCCTAAAAGCCTATGGAGGAGTGATCCAGCTCTCAAAAAAATATCTTAATTTGTGCTCCGAAGATGAACTAAAAGTCTTACGGGCTGGAATAACATGAGGGTGAGGAATTACTGACAGAATTTAAATTTTTGTTTGAACTAACCCTTTAATCTACTAGAAATAATGATTTCAGAATAATGCAAAATAAATCAAATATAAAATTGTATTTGTCGGGTAAAAATGTATCAGGCCAATTTGAACAAGCATGAGCATAATAGTACCCTTTTAAGTGGTTCATTTTAGGGGGGGCACAAAAAGGCTTAACAACTTTTAAAAGGGAGGAGAGCATGATTCCTGTTTCATTTCTTAAAAACCATGAACTAAATGATGCAAGCTAAAAGAAGATGCATTTAAATGTGGTTCCACGTGGCAACCTGACTCACGTACCATGTGCTTTTCTTCTTACACTGAATCATGGGCTGCCAAGAGCATAAAACCACAGAAATTCAAGAGATAATTAGAAACCAAACATTAACACTAGAAAGATGTGCCTGATGAGTTTTTCATGTCATCTCATTTCAAATAAATTATTATTGAGTTTGAGAACAAATTCATGTGTGGATGCACCTGACAGAAGGTTTTCCTGAGAAGTTGTCCTGTGCATGTAAGCACTTATAAAGTGGTACAGGTATGACATCAGAAGCCGGAGACTAATTCACAGCTGGCTCCGTCGAGATTTTCCAATGGGGTTTTATAATGGGTTTGTGAAATAAGGTCTGTGGTAAACATAACTTGACGATACTTTGACCTTTTGTTCTACAAAGTAAGTTACACGCATCCCTATTGAAGACACAAATGTTGTATGTTTCTAATAAGTTACTAGATAAGACAGTTTGGGGTGCGGATGTGTGCAGTGTACGTTGTAGAACAAACTGTCAAAGTAACGGTAAGTTATATTTACCACAGTCCTTATTTTACTCATAAATTGAAAAACCACATTGGAAAAACTCGAAGGAACAAGCTGTGCATTAGTCTTCTGGGTTCTGATGTCATACCTGTTCCACTTCATTATCAACACAATCATAAGTGAATGACACTCGTTGTTCACTGTCATGTGGTACTGTGTTAAAGGAACACGCCGACTTTTTGGGACTTTAGCTTATTCACCGTATCCCCCAGAGTTAGACATACCGTCAGAGAATGTCTAATAAGGGGAGAACTGCCACTCTCAGTAAACTTCCGGTGTCTGGACTGGTTGCAGTTCCACTCTGGGTCCAGATGAAGGCGCTCACAGGACGAGTGCAGAATGAACGGAGGTCTATAGAGCTATAACCCTCAATCAACTTTTCTCAGGATATAATTTTTTGTCTAGTAATTTGAATGTTTTATTCGAAAGGAGATGCAAAGAAATTACACATTGCTGGGTGTTAGATTTTTTAGAGCCACTTATTTGCTTTAAAAAGTCTTTTAAAATGTCAATGACGTCATAAACATCGTACGACCAGAGATACTGCTTTACGGCAATCCTTCAGTCACTTTGGTGCTTTCGCACTCTGCACTTTCTTTTCTCTCGAGGCATCGACAACACAGCTGACACAGGTAAACACACAACACCGCTGACACAGGTAAACACACAACACAGCTGACACAGGTAAACACACAACACAGCTGACACAGGTAAACACACAACACAGCTGACACAGGTAAACACACAACACCGCTGACACAGGTAAACACACAACACCGCTGACACAGGTAAACACACAACACAGCTGACACAGGTAAACACACAACACAGCTGACACAGGTAAACACACAACACCGCTGACACAGGTAAACACACAACACAGCTGACACAGGTAAACACACAACACAGCTGACACAGGTAAACACACAACACAGCTGACACAGGTAAACACACAACACAGCTGACACAGGTAAATGCACAACACAGCTGACACAGGTAAACACACAACACAGCTGACACAGGTAAACACACAACACAGCTGACACAGGTAAACACACAACACAGCTGACACAGGTAAACACACAACACCGCTGACACAGGTAAACACACAACACCGCTGACACAGGTAAACACACAACACAGCTGACACAGGTAAACACACAACACAGCTGACACAGGTAAACACACAACACCGCTGACACAGGTAAACACACAACACCGCTGACACAGGTAAACACACAACACAGCTGACACAGGTAAACACACAACACAGCTGACACAGGTAAACACACAACACCGCTGACACAGGTAAACACACAACACCGCTGACACAGGTAAACACACAACACAGCTGACACAGGTAAACACACAACACAGCTGACACAGGTAAACGCACAACACAGCTGACACAGGTAAACGCACAACACAGCTGACACAGGTAAATGCACAACACAGCTGACACAGGTAAACGCACAACACAGCTGACACAGGTAAACGCACAACACAGCTGACACAGGTAAATGCACAACACAGCTGACACAGGTAAACGCACAACACAGCTGACACAGGTAAACGCACAACACAGCTGACACAGGTAAACGCACAACACAGCTGACACAGGTAAACGCACAACACCGCTGACACAGGTAAACACACAACACCGCTGACACAGGTAAACACACAACACAGCTGACACAGGTAAACACACAACACAGCTGACACAGGTAAACACACAACACCGCTGACACAGGTAAACACACAACACAGCTGACACAGGTAAACACACAACACAGCTGACACAGGTAAACACACAACACAGCTGACACAGGTAAACACACAACACCGCTGACACAGGTAAACACACAACACAGCTGACACAGGTAAACACTCAACACAGCTGACACAGGTAAACACACAACACCGCTGACACAGGTAAACACACAACACCGCTGACACAGGTAAACACACAACACCGCTGACACAGGTAAACACTCAACACCGCTGACACAGGTAAACACACAACACCGCTGACACAGGTGAACACACGTGCTAGAAGAGTTAAGTCCGCCTTAACATTCTGGTCCCGCTTCGGACGCTACGATGCTATCAAGCGGTATCTCTGGTTGTAATCAGTCCTTCACTGACCAATCAGCATTAATTAGCAGAATGCTTGTTATGGTCAACAACAACTCAACCTGTAAGAAATCGAAAGGACATAAGTACTCGTTCATTCAACTTTCGACCTATAACCCATGTTTCGACCTATAACCCATGTTTCAACCTATAACCCAACTTGCAAACCTACAATCAAATCTGAGATTTCTCAACGGCAATCGGGTGAAAGACTCTAATTTAGCCGTCTAGCTGCATAGACCCCCATTCATTTTGCACTCGGACGATCGCTCCCAGTGGAACTTGGGTGGAACTACAACCAAAATTCGGTACAATAGGACTTAATAGGGAGTGGCCAGGCTCTCCGTAGACGGGCTCTGATACCGTATACATACTGGGAACTATATTCTCAGAAGGTGAAGCACTGCTACTTGGGCGGAGTGATTTGCTTTCTGAGAATATAGTTCCCAGTTTGTATACGGTTAAAAGATGGCTGTGTCTCATATGACCTTGTTATTTGTACACACTGTGACTTTACAAATCACAACATAAAATAAAGCCAACATTTTCTTATTTATGTCACTTATTGGGAGCAGTACGCTAGCTGGAGCCATTTACTTGCAGTCTTTGTGCTAAGCTAGGCTAGCGGTGTGCGTCAGACAGAGTTACAGCACGCACAGAGATGAAAAGGGTATGTGTGGACTTATCTAACTCTGGGGGATACGGTGAATAAGCTAAAGTCCCAAAAAGTCGGCGTGTTCCTTTTAAGTTCTTTATTTGCAATATAACATCATAGAACAGCTGATGTTAAAAAAAAGTTTATAATGCAGCATAATAATGCATGTTTTTGTCATTTACTCTCTCTCAGTCTCGAGGAGGATTTTGTGTCGTGGAGAGAGCAGTTCTGGCCAGCTGTTTGTGAACACTTTGGAGTTGAAGCAACTGGTGAAGAATCCAGGTCTGAAACCTCAATGATCTTTCCATCTCTTCAGGAGCTTTTGTTTGTCTTTCCTTCTTTGTTAGTGGGTCACAGTGACCTCAGCTCAACATGCCCTTCTCTGCTTAATTAACAGGCCTTTTCAGACTAGAAAACACTGCTCCTTAGACAAACTGAAGAATAGCTTGTCACAAAACTCTTGGTTTTGTGAAGTAACAGTGGCTGGGTTATACGCTGTCTCTCTCACACACACACACACCCTCTGTCTCTCTCAGCATCCGCCAGTATGAGCTGAAGGTACACAGCGATCTGAACATGAATAAGATCTACACTGGAGAGCTGGGACGCCTCAAGAGCTTTGAGAACCAGAAGCCGTGAGTAAAGCACCATTGCCTCATCCATCAGTCAGACAGAAGCTTTATCTTAGGCCACGCCCACATGTTTAAATTACTCTCCCACGTAACCTTGACGACAAAATAAACACTCCTGCTGTGCTTAATTTGATCGGATACAGACATAATATTTGATACTTTATAATTAAAAATGACTTTATTTGCATTAATATAGACTGTAATACAGTTTGAAAACCTTTTTTATTAAAGGACAATATTTGCCCCTTGTAATGGGTTTTTTCTCTTTATGATATGTTTACTTTGCAACCAAAAACCGCTGAATCAATCCATCAAAGTAAATTTGCGTTCTTCAATTATGGCTGTTAAAGGTCAAATTCAATCACTTGCGTCTGATCAGGGATGTGATTCTTCCGGATTAATCTGGAATTCGGGTTATTTCGGCCAAAAATCCTGACCGGAATCGGATATTTGTTATGAAAAAATTATTTATTTTCCTTTGTAAGCATTTCAATATGATTTTAAACCATTCAAATCTGTTTTCTGACAGAGCCTAATATTCCTGCTGCCATCTCTATAATAACACTAATCAAAAAAATATATAACGAGAAAATCCACTCGTTCTTGACTGAATAACTTTTCTAACTATATTTGTAATGTACATTTTATTTATAAAGTGCAGTGTTAGGTTTTCATTTGATTAGTTTCTGAACCTGAATACCTGAAAATCTTAAAACACTGTTTATTTCAATAGTATATTTGTTCAGTTGTATTTATGTTCCGATTTGCTAATTTTTTATTTGTTCTTTTTTTTAATTACTGAGTATTTACTTGTCTTTAATAATGCTTGAAATTCATATATTAGTTAGCCTAGTTGTTTTTGCTATGGTATTTTTAAACCACAGGCAAAAGTTCCTTGTGCCTTGTGTTCCTTGTATATGTATTTTACCTTTTTGTTCATGATATTCAGCTACAATTAAATGTTTTGCAATAAGACTTAAAATAAGCATGAATTATATATATATATATATAATTCTTGGTGTACTGTCTGTTATTCATTGTGTGTTCTCACAGGCCTTTCGATTCGAAGAACCCTTTCCTGGCGCCAGTCACTGTGAACCGCAAGCTCAATAAGGGCGGCGAGAGACATCTGATGCACCTGGAGCTGGACATCACCGGCTCTAAAATCAGGTACTGTGTGTGATCTTACACTGTGTGGTCTTACAGGATGTTTTTCAGCACGGACTCAGTGGCCTATTCTAAAACAGCAGGAACAGAACCTTTAAACATTATGAACCAAACAACAGTAACCATAACCCAGTTACGAGGCAGTGCATGGGCCGAAGAGCTGATGATGAAGAAGTGGCACTGATGGGTCTCTGTGCAGGCAGTCCTGAGCTGATCTATATATGTAATAAAGAGGAGGAAGTACACAATGACAGGGTTTCCGCGGGGCATTAAAAAGCATTAAAAGTCATTAAATGGATTTTGCGAAAATTAAGGCATTAAAAAGCATTAAATTTGATTCTTAGAGGCATTAAATTTTTTTATGGTTTTGAAGAGAATTTTATATAAATTTATTTGAATATAGCCTATATAAATAATCATTTGTATTTGCTGTCGCAAAATATGTACGTTCGTGTGATAAATACGCGGAACCAGTTTAGTAATTGCTTCCAGCCGGAGCAAAAGTGCCGTGATGCGGAGGAGGTGACGCGGGTCTGTTGTACTAACCCTAACTTGAACCTTGAAAAAATGGGAACGTGCAAATTCCAACCAAAGTGCCTGGAAAACAAAACTTTTAAGGCATGGTTGCAGCCCGTTAGTGGTAAAAATGTTGAAGGATTTTGCGGCGTTTGTAAAAGAGTATTTAAAGTTGGGAACAATGGGAATCAGCGCCGTAAAATCCCATATGCCGTGTGACGGCCACAAATCGGCGTTAGATGTAAATAGTACATTGTGTTTAATTTGTCGTTTAATGAGATATAATATATGTTGCTAGTAGTGAGAATAGACCCGACTGTTACACGCATGTACTTTAATGGTCCAGTTGCAGAACTTTTGTCAAGAATGTCAGAGGTTTTGGGTTGTAATCCGCAGTAAGAAGTTTTTTTTTTCTCTCGTCAAAACCGATTGTTTATTAGTGGTTGTATATCAAGCACTGACATGTTTGTGTGCATTATGTTTTGTGATTTCACCGTAACAAAAAGAGTCTCTCCGCAACGGATTGAAGCGCGCGTCCGAGAGAAGAAGTGTTGTGCACGAGCCACAACAGAACGCAGGCAAAGAACGTATATTGTTCTTCTATACTCTTTGACGCAGGACTCTCAAGTGTCACGCATTGAGCGTGACAGTCACTCATTTCGGTATTTTGTCATGCTCACATTGTATTTCTTACGCTGAAAAACTCTTTATAACATATTGAATATGCCGCAGCGCCCCAAATGTCTCTGGCCGCGCCGCTCTCACTATGGAACCGACAGGAATCAAGCGCGTCTCCTGCAGTTCTTACTAGTCGAGCCTGCCACTTATCAGCCAATCAAAAAAAAGAAAGGGTCTACACATTAGCCAATTAGAAAATAGCACTATTGTATCTGGGTAAGATTCAAGATAAGTCATGATCTCCTGTTTTATTGTTACAAAAAATTCACAACTTGTTTGACACAAACAATGGTAACTTGACTGCTGTTAGAGAAACGTTTCCCAGATAGTTTTTTAATGAGTGTCTGTAACTTAGACAACAGTTCTACAGCCTGTTCACTGACAACACCTGCTCAGAACAAGTAGTCTAGGCCTAGTCATATTTTCGTTATCACACGATGACTGACATATTGTCACATTATAAACATCTCTCTCTCTCCAAATAGGCTTAATAATTTTATAAGCACTAAATAAATTAAAGCGTATTGCATAGTCGATGTTATAGGTCACTTTTAAAATCATGTCATATTTTATAATTATATCCGGGACATGGATGCATTAATCATTGCATCTGTCTTTCAAAGATGTCAGGTAAAAAGCAATTAAGCATCCTCTCATCCGCCCTGAGAGGAAAGCCCCCTAAAAAGGCCAGGTTAGAGGATGCTGGGCCAGAGAAGGTGGAGGAAAGGGCCCATTAGAGGAGGAGACGGTGCCGGTAGAAGAGGAAGAGAATAAACACTTTTTTATTTGGTTGAATTGTCAGTGCCATGTCAAATCTTCTCTTTTGCAAGTGTGAGCAATTATTAATGACAACAACAAAAACACTAATAATAATATTACTAATGAAACACCACCATTCCTGCGACCCGTCCTATACGCCGCGAGATGTTTAAAAAATGGTGGGGACAATCGACATGTCCCACCCGCAAATTACACCTATTTGTTCCAGAAAAAAAGAAAAAAAACTTTATATATATATATATATATACGTGGTTAGTCATGGGCCGTATATGGCATTAAAACCTTTTAAAATGGCATTAAAAAGGCATTAAATTTCATTTGAAGATACTTGTAGAAACCCTGAATGAGTCGGAGCTTGGTCTCATTAAAAGACGTTTTTGAACTTATTAAAAAGTTTTGAGTTTTGAAACTTACATTGTTTGCATAGCACAATCACCTCTTATGTCAAAAGATCAGGGAAATGTTGATTTCACAGTTTATCACCCCTTTAATACTAGTAACTGTCCTGCATTCTTGTGTGTGTGTCTATTTATAATGCATTCATTACAGACAATAAAGGCATAGTTGCTTTTCCGTCCATTCTTCTTTGAATTACATTTTTCGTCATTGACTACTCAAATGTGTCTTGGCGTTCATGATCAGATTGATGTATGTGCTGTTATCCGAATGAAATATTTCATTTGGAGTATGAAATGGAGTATGCACACTTAAAAGAGTCCAATGGATGGAAATCAGTTGTACGTTATTCCCTCTCATGGATAATGTAGAGAATCCACATTAATCATATAATCAATAACACACTTTGTACCAGTTTAATATTAACATCTCATTCTGTGATGGTGCTTCAACTTCTAAAAATTCAAAAATGAGCACTATCCCCATAATAGTCCAAATAATTTGTGATATCGTTGTTCTCAATAATGTGGGTTAATATAAAAAAAGTGTGGTTTCATGACCTTTAAATGTGTAACCATGAATAGGTAAGCGGGTAGATGATGCTTAAAAACTTTTGTGACTTTGACATGGTGATTTAACAAATCCATCAACTGCCCAAGGATTTATAATATATAATTATAACCGTGGTTATAAATAGATGATGTATTACAACGTGAGAACATTTATTATGCATTATAAATCAACCATAAGTAATCAAATGCCATATAAATAAAATATATTGACCATTATAATTATTTTTAATGGACTAAATGGACCTTACCTTTGTAAAGATTCGCTTGATAATCAGTGTGTACGAGGGTAACTAGCTTTCAAAATGTTGAATACAAATGATTCTTTTGTATTTCATTTTTAAACTGAGCCTTTTTACTAATGGCAAAGTAAGTTTTAGTTAGTTTTAATCTGCTTACTGATTGCTCCTGTAAAATGTTTGTGTAGATATGAATCAGGAGACCATGTTGCTGTGTATCCCATCAATGACATAGCCATAGTGAACAGGATTGGTGATATCCTTGGTGTGGACCTTGACACTGTTATCTCCCTCAACAACCTTGATGGTATGGCATTAACCTTTAAAAGTTCAACTTGAACAGTTCATTCATGTCTGTCCAGTTGTCAACATAGCTGAAATATATGTGTGTGTTTCTCTTCAGAGGAGTCCAATAAGAAGCACCCCTTCCCCTGCCCCACCACGTACCGCAGCGCCCTGACTCACTATCTGGACATCACAAATACTCCACGCACAAACGTGCTTTATGAACTGGCACAATACGCCACTGACCCCAAAGATCAGGAGAACATGCGTAAAATGGCCTCCTCCTCACCCGAGGGCAAAGTAAGCATCGCTGTCACTAGAGCCAGAGTCACACCTTGAGCTAAATCAAATAAAATGGCTTACAGTTCACCAGACAATAAAAACACAGCTGAATGGAAGCGGCAAATGTGGATACATTCTAATAATTAATAACTTTTCCCAATAAGAAGAAATGCGCATAAACTGCGATGGATTTACCAAATAAATCCCTCTTCGCAACAAAAAACTCATAAGACTTTTGGTCCCACTTTATATTAAGTGGCTTTAACTAATATGTACTAACATTGAAATTAATAATTTGATACAATGGACTTATTGTGTACGTACATGTTTTTGCATTGTACTTATATTTTAAAAAATACCTGCATGTAATTACAGCTGTAATTAATGTATGTAATGACACTGTTGACCCTTCCCTTACACCTTAAACCGACCAATATCACCACACCTGACCCTAACCTTACCTGTGTCACACCTCAATAGCAGCAATGTGTTTTACAATACAACATGAACACAATAAGTACATTGTATTTATTTTTAGAAGTAAGTACATAGTACTTAAAGCCACTTAATATAAAGTGGGACCAGACTTTTTGTTGAGGACGTGATTGAATAACTCAGGGGGGCATATATATATATATATATATATATATATATATATATATATATATATATATATATATATAATTAATGTTTAATGGTAAACATGATTAGCAGATGATCAATTAAGTGATAGATTGTTGTCTTGCCTTATCAGTTTATTCAGCGTACCGAAGATGCGTACTGTGTCTTGTTGGAGGCAAATGCAGGGTGGGCTAGATTGTAATTATGTTGTTGTGCAATAGCTAACAGTATTTGTGACATTGTCGTTGTCATATTGCAGGCGTTGTACCAGAGCTGGGTGCTGGACTCGAGTAGGAATATCTTGGCTATTCTTGAGGATTTGCCATCGTTGCGCCCCCCCATTGACCACCTCTGTGAGCTTCTGCCGCGACTGCAGGCCCGCTACTACTCCATTTCATCATCTTCCAAGGTCAGACATTTCTACTCAACGTTAAAGATGGAATGCGGGACTTTTTGTATCTGTGTTTTTGCATTAACATTTCTACAAATGGTCATATATTAACTCATGGGTTACATTTCACGTGTTGAGCTTCTTTGATGATTCCAGCTGAAAACTGCAAATTAAAACACTTAATTTAAACAAGAAATGCTCTATATAAATTACTTTGCTCTTACTCGCAGATGAATCTGATGGTTTGAGCCATACTGGTATCAAATTCAATAAAAACGGTAAAAAATTAGGTTTTAAAACTTTTGACTGGTGAGTATATTAAAGGGGACCTATTATGCCCTTGGTGTTTTTGGGCTGTACTAGAATATGATCTCCTGCTTGAATGTTCAAACACATTATATTTCTCATTCTCCATTGTTGTAGCTCCTCTCTTCCCAGTCTGTCAGTAACGCTCAGTTTACTTCCTGTCTCTATGAAGCCCCTCCTTCTGAAAAGCACACTGTGCTCTGATTGGTCAGCTGGAGCGGTGTGTTGTGGTTGGTCAAGAGCTTTTGTGTAAAATCCACCCCCACAATACTCGGGTTGGTTGCCAGAACTTAATGGTAATATTATGGTCAATGGTATATCGTAACACCAGAGAAGACAGCGGAAAAATTAGGGAATTCACCTTTTTTTCTGTTCTTTTTTTACATATAGGAAAACAGGAAACTGACGCTTATCTTTGTCGTCATAATGTGCTTTGGATTCAACTTTCAGAATATAACATATTAAATATACAATTCTAACCAATCACTTCACAAATTATATTAATATTTATTTTGAGTGAATAAATAAATTATCAAAAATTATCCAAATATTGTTATCAATTTTTGTTGTTCTTTTGTTGTCAGAAACACTGGTGAAAGATTTAATTTACATTTTACATTTATTCAGATAGTATAATAATCAGAGGCCAAGAGGCTATTGGTTCTGACAGAAACACACTGACATTGCATCTCTCTGCTTGTCCCGTCACTGCTCACTCGGGCTACAGAACCGCTGAGGTAACAGAAGCCCTGTTTTAAGATGCGTCCTGGTCGATCGGATCACAACTGGGCGACGCTAAATACAGGTGTAAATGGGTCTAAAACATTTTGAGCTTGTCCACTTTCGACCACTTTCAGAGGTTGTTGAAACCGCATTAGACTGGATTGCTTTCGTAATGTAAACGCTCATGTGGTCGAATGTGTTCAAACAGCCACAAAAGACCGTCTACTGATCTAATGCAGGGACGTTATGGGAAGCGCTGGCCGGATGGGATTTAATCTTTGTCGTCTGAAGACCCAAGTTTGGTTTTGAGATGAAAAATGTACCAAGCACAGTGTCCTCTCTCGCTTCCTGATTTCTAACACACACTCACAGTGTTCGGCTGGTCTTGTGGCTGTCAGAGGAGAAACTAAAGCTGATGCTCTCCGTATGTTCTCCCGTCATCTCCGTGTGTGTTCAGAAATCAGGACAGAAGTGGTTGAAAGTGGAAAAAGAGGCGGATTAAAACACCAGGTGTGAACAGGAACGTGTCTCCCTCGGCCACTTGGGATCCGGTCGACCAAAACGCATCTTAATACCAGGAGTAAACAGGGCCTTAGGTGTTGATGTGGTGTTGTGGCGGCGGTCAGCCACTCACAATGTGGAGGAAGTAGAACGTTTTGGTGGCTTGTGTCGTGGAATAATGAAACCTTCTCCTCTTAGCAAGAAATCTCTCAAAGTCAAGAAGTTCCAGAGGACAAGAGATTACACTTTACACTGATCATCTGAACATCTCTTTCAAAGTTCTCATTCTTGCTTATACAGATTCTTGCTACGTTTCTGTGTATCCTGTTCTATCAATCAGCATGTTTTGGGGTATTTTCCAAAGGCTTAGCCCGCCCCCTTCACTTGCCATAATTAATTATCAAATCTTCTGACTTTGTTTAATGGTGGTGTGCCACCAACTGGTCTATTATTAAAATGTTTTTATCAAAGAGCTTCTCATTACCATTGTACTGGTTTGACCTGTACCAGAACGGTTTCTTATGTGTAATAAAAATATACTAAACTTGCTCTCAAAAAATTTTAAGTAGCGATGCACAAATTTATTTTTTTATTTTTTTACCAAAAACACTGAAACCGAAATTAAAGTTTTCATTTAACTGAAAACTAGCCAAAACCGAAAATACTATTTATTTAATAATCAATGAATTGATCAAACTTATGTAATGATCAACTAACATTTAAATTGCACATAAGGCAGTTTTTAATATCAACTTTTTATGTTTCTACTCCAATTTCTTCACTTTGTTGTTGAAAAATAAACATTAAAGTGGTGGCTAAAAAAAAAAAAAAACAGACACATTTTCGTGACAGATTTAAACATTAAATAATAAAGGCATCAGCTGAGTTATTTATCTCTCTAACTAAGCACACTGCAACACAGAGCACAGTGAAAGCGCTGAAAACACTGAGCATGTGTAGCAGCACACAGGCCGCTCTTTCACTCCCCACACAATACACATCTTTAATAGAAATATTATAAATACTAAAAGTCACATCCATTTGTGGTTTAATAAATGAACAAGGCCACTTTGCTTTTATTCGACTAATAACTTTTCCCGGAAATTATCTTTGTAGGAAAGTGATTGATTATCCTAGTGAAGACTAGGACTCTTGGTTGTATCTTCTGCAGGATTTTTTTTATTGAGCATGTGCTGCAGTCTTCAAGTGCAACTAGGGATCTGTACTTTGTAGTTGTATATAGATTTAAGGGGCAGTGCATAGAGATTGAGACGAAGCACCTGGGCGACGACTTTAAACAAAGCATGCAAATGAAGTATCCAGAAATAGGAACCCGTCTCCAGTCAGCATAACTTTTCAAACAATGGGAAAGGGACACCAAGAGCCATTAAGGACAAAAGGTGAGAGTCTCAGTAATCCGGCTCATTTAACTTACAATAAAGAGAACAGGAACTGGCAGAACAAGGCTTAACAGAATCATTCATCCGATATCATCATCTGTACCGCAAATGCTAAACACAGTGTACCTTAGTTTTTCATGTGATGTTATGTCAGGAAGTAGGATCAGCAGATCTTAAACAGATTCTTACATTTGTAATCCCACACCTTTCATGCAGTGTATAACATAGCCGTTTGTGAGTGTAACAGAACTGTAAAGTTTCAAAGATAAAAGCGCACGACAAATAAAGTTATTTTCTCCTAAAAGAAAGATTCTGAACGGCCTAAAACGAGTCGTCAGTGATTCCAGTCTCACTTCCTGTTACAAACCTACGTCAAAATTTTATACAATTTGCATAATGCCAGCCTATGGTCTTCATTGGCTGCCCGTGAGCAATGTCTAGTTTGAGCTTCAGACACTGTAGGTGTAGCTGAGGCCTGGAAGAGTTTGGTTTGTTTTGTCGACATGTCGAGAAGACGCTGTTTTTAGCTCCAGATATGGTAATGGGCATTTTGTTTTTGACACGTGCTGTAAGCGTTAGACCAATCACAGCAGACTGAGCCATCTGACCAATCAGAGCACAGTAGACCCTCTGAAAGGAGGGGTTTAGAGAGACTGAATCTTCGAATGAACCAGTTTCAGACTCTGAGAAATGAGGTGATGTCAAGTCAAGTATATTTATATAGCGCTTTTCACAACATAGATTGCACCAAAGCAGCTTTACAGTATCAATCAAAACAACAAAACAATGTTCAACCTCCACGTTTGGTAGGGCTGATCAATGGTATTAATGATTGGTTAATTGGCTTGCTCAGTTGGGGATATTCAAATTAAAGGCAACAGTGGCAAGGAACCGAAAAACTCCATCAAGTGACCCAATAGAGAGAAAAAAAAAAAACTTGGGAGAACCCAGGCTCAGTCGGGGGCCAGTTCTCCTCTGGCGTTTATGGATTTACTGTAACTGTAAGATAAAAATGTATATGAATGTCTCTAAACAGACTTTAAACGCGAACCTGTGATAAACGCTGATGGCGTTCACATGCGCATTAAGAATTGATTCTATAGTTATGTGCGTTTGAATATATGTGCGCAGGTTTGTAATCCCCTTCAAAACCATGCCTGAACAAACTACTTGTCTTGTCTATAAATTTGATACAGAATTTTGTTTTATTTTATCACTTCGGGGTAGGTACACGAAACGAAATTCACAACGCTTTATCTGTAGAGTGGTATAGGGATCCTCCATAGGGAGAGGCTAGTTGGCACTTCAGCACTGTATTGTCATCGGGTCCAGGCGAAGCTCCTTGTCAGATCTGGATACGGTCTGGATCCGGCAGGCTGCGGGAAAACCTCGGGATAAACAAAGACACTCAAATTAGCGTAGATGCCATTCTTATGATGTAACGAGTACATCAGGATTTAAGGGAAGTGTTCCCAGTTCCGGCTGACCTAATCTATGCAGCCTAACATTGAATTATAGAAGTCTATAATGTATTATGTGTATGCTAGGGCAAAGAGATGTGTCTTTAATCGAGCTTTGAACTGACAGACTGTATCTGCTTCCCGGACTGTGTTAGGAAGATTGTTCCAAAGTTTTGGTGCTAAATAGGAAAAGGATCTACCGCCAGCAGTCGATGTTGATATTCTAGGTATTATTAACTGGCCGGAATTTTGAGATCGCAATAGACGTGAAGGACTATAATGCGTTAAGAGCTCGCTCAAGTACTGGGGAGCTAAACCATTTAGTGC
Source organism: Semotilus atromaculatus (assembly GCA_031834385.1). Classification (NCBI taxonomy): domain Eukaryota; kingdom Metazoa; phylum Chordata; class Actinopteri; order Cypriniformes; family Leuciscidae; genus Semotilus; species Semotilus atromaculatus. The sequence continues at coordinate 29,258,808 of JAULUF010000015.1, read as the reverse complement.
TTTGTAAGTAATCAACAATATTTAAAAATGTATACAATGTTTAATAGGCAGCCAATGCAGTGTTGACAGAACCGGGCTAATATGGTCATACTTCCTGGTTCTGGTAAGAACTCTAGCGGCTGCGTTTTGAACTAGCTGTAGTTTGTTTATTAAACGTGCAGGGCAACCACCCAGTAGAGCATTACAATAATCTAGCCTTGATGTCATGAATGCATGAACTAATTGTTCCGCATTTGTCAGTGAGAGCATATGACGTAATTTAGATATATTTTTAAGATAGAAAAATGCAGTTTTACAGATACTAGACACGTGACTTTCAAATGAAAGATTGGCATCAAAGAGCACACCCAGGTTCCTAACTGACGACGAAGACTTAACGGAGCAGCCATCAAGTGTTAGACAGTATTCTAGGTTATTACGTGTGGACGTTTTTTGTCCAATAATCAGAATCTTTGTTTTTTCAGAATTTAGTTGTAGGAAATTACTAGTCATCCAATTTTTTATATATCAGCTATGCATTCCGTTAATTTTGAGAATTGGTAAGTTTCGTTAGGTTTTGAAGAAATATAGAGTGTGTATATTATGAGAGAAATAGTGTTTTTTGACCTTGGATGCATGTAAACCTGCTAAACAAAATCATAAACCTTTAAAATACCATAATAGGGTCACTTTAAAATGAAATAATTGACTTTGTATGCTGTGTGTGTTTCAATGTTTCCTGCATGTGACAGGTTCACCCCAACAGCATCCACATCTGTGCTGTAGTGGTGGAGTACGAGACTAAGACTGGCCGGGTCAATAAAGGAGTGGCCACTAACTGGCTGAAGAACAAGATGCCCACCGACAACGGACACAAGGCTACAGTGCCCATGTACATCCGCAAATCCCAGTTCCGCCTGCCCTTCAAGGCCACAAACCCAGTCATAATGATCGGACCTGGTACTGGTATCGCACCCTTCATTGGCTTCATTCAGGAGCGAGGCTGGCTCAAAGAACAAGGTAGGAGTTGCGCAGGTCATGGACTTCTGCTGTTATCTGCTTATTACAGTCAGAAGAGGCAAGGCAGGCTGAGACATTCTCCTAAATGTATTCAAAATCAACGCAACAACTGAAGTAATCGCATTTAACTTTTGTTCTAATTGATTTGCTTACTATGTGCATAAATCAGATGCATGATATAAAGCATGTTGTTTCTATGTTTCTGTTTTCCATATTTTTCTTTCATACACAGTAGCCCAGGTGAGTTTTAAACACTGCACGAATGTTAGCTACTAAAGTCCCTGAGGTAAAGGAATAGTTCACTTAAAAATAAAAATTCTGTCATCCTTTACATTTTCATTTACTCGCCCTTGAGTTGTTTCAAACCTGTATGAACACAAAAGAAGATATTTTGAAGAATGTCAGTAACCAGACAGTTGATGGACCCCATTGACTCCAGAAGTAGGAAAAAAATAGCATGGAAGTCAATGGGGTCCATCAACTGTCTGGTTACTGACATTCTTTAAAATATCTTAATCTTAATATTTGACTTAATATGCTAATATTTGATTAACATCAATGACACAGACGGCAGCTGTTGTACGAGTTTACCAGGTGCACGGATCTAGTACTGGTCCAGGTTAATAATTGCATTACTTTCACAGTAATTTCACATCAGGACTTCTCTTGTGTCTTGTAACCTCATTCTCAGAAATGTTTAGTTTTTCTGGTCAAGTTTTTGCATTTGTTCTTAAAATGACTCATTTAAGTTTGTCCCAGACGTTGATATAAAAAACATAATACATTTTTCTGCAAAAAGGTACAGTAGGTGTGATATGAAGAGTTCACAGGTTTCTGGGTCACGTCCTGATCTTACTCCTCCTCTCTCATCCTTACTTTTCCTGTCTTTAACTGATATAGACAGAGAGAAGCCCAGAAATAACAATAATAATATAAAAAAGTGTTACCTGTTGAATATTCCATGTATCATTGTAATATTTACCAGTTTCATTTACAATACCTGTAATAGAATTGCATTGGTAGCCATAATAGATTCACACATACTTGTTTAACAATTATATTTATTTGCATACCGGTATATTCAGAGCATAAATACAACCATTTGTTTTGTAGGGACATGGTATCTTTTTTATGTACTTTTTATAGTTGCGTATCATTGGGGCCAGTGTTGGGGAATGCATTACAACATTGCATTACTTCCTAAAAAAGTAACTAGTTTTGTTACTTAGTCATTTTTTGGAAAGTAATGTGATGTTTATCTATTTGTCAGCAGCAAAGAAATTGGTTAATAAAGTGAGATCATATACGTAAGGAATAATTTGACAACAGGCCGTTGAATTATTAGAAAAATAATGCACACCCGAGGTGGTAATGCGGTCACGACGCGAAGCGGAGTGGCCGTTACACCTCGGTGTGCATTATTTTTCTAATAATTCAACGGCCTGAAGTCAATAATTCCGCTTATACTACAGTTACCACACCTCGAAACATTGTTCAAATAATGTATTTCAAGACGTTTGTAAAGTTTTTGTCATTAAAACGCTCTTGTATGTAGGACTAATTTCCTGCGCATCTAATCCCATGCCTCCGTTGCTAATTCCAAAACGTCATTTTAGAGTAACGGAGGTTTGAGCCTCTGATAGCAGAGAAGCAGACTAATGCTGGACACACTACACGACTGGCTGAAACACTCTCTGACTGTTTCCATCGACTGCAGCAGATTTTAAACCCAGACTGTGAACACAGACTGAACGCGCTGAACACGCGTTTGGGCATGATCAATCATAATAAATTAGCTACATTCATAACCGGCCTTACAGTATAAGTGTGTCCCCGACTTTATGCAGTTATTAATGCAGTTATTAGAGCGAGAGAGAAGCATATGTGCGTCAATATTATTATTTATTTAGTAATTCAATTCGTTTTAATTAGATTGTTCATGTTTTTTTTTCTTCTAATATTGACAGTAGACTAGCCTAATAAATGAAACACAACGTCCTTTTAACAACTATAGGCTTATCAATAATTATTTATTTGTTATAGCCTATTATCTGCAATAATTACGAAAACCCGTGCAGCAGGACTATCAATTTTTTATATAGGCCTATTCAGTTTAATTTTCTATTGATTATAGATAGGACTATACTTTATTTATTCAAATTAAACTGCATTGTGTTTCCAATGATTGTGAAGTTAGACATCGAAAATGGCAGATCAAGCGCATGTGGCTACATGTTTTTCTTGTTATGAATTGTATCCTACGCGAAGTGATATGGAACTGTAATGCGGTCAAGACCTGCTGGAACTACTTTAGCCGTGCGTTTCCCTGAAAATAATTGCACACCTTACAACGTTCTCAACCAATCAGAATCAAGCATTCAACAGCCCTGTAGTATAAATAAAGTATATTTGTGTTATTTAGGATTTGATTATTTAACATATTTAATTTGCAGGTTTGCATAATATTCTGAGTTTGCATATCAGTGTTTTTATTCATTTTAAGGAATCCTGAATCTGTTTTTGTGCACATTGTTCACATTTAAAGGTGGGGTATGTGATTTGCAAAACGGCCGGCAGATTTTGAAAATACACAACTCAAATGGTCCTACCTTCTTTCCTCCAACGCTGGCCCTGATTCGCGTGAGGGGGAGGGGGGTATGGTACGACCGTTTGATTGACGGACTTACTGTGATTCTAGGTGGTCTTGGAAATGATTGGCTGGAGTTTTTCGAGTCCTGCCCGTTCCACAGATGATTAAATTGCTTAATTTTCATTTCAGTGCTTCTAACTCAGTGGCTGTAAGTGGGTTAGGAATAGGATTTCAAGTGATTGTGAAAAAATGGACAAAAAAGAGAATCACATACCCCACCTTTAATCTAGAGCTACAATAATCATCATGTTTTCATGGCGCACACAACATCTCTGCTCTTACTCCTCTCTCAACATGGGGACAGGAGAGCTGGCAGTCAATACATGCGTTACTTATTTGAACATTTTTAAAGTAATATGTTACTTTACTAGTTACTTGAAAAAAGTAATCAGATTGTGTAACTGGCGCTACTTGTAATGTGTTTCCCCAACACTGATTAGGATCTGCATTACTCACTACACTATTATCAAAAACAATGGGAAGTTATGTGCAAATCCCTACTTTTGTAACCTTCATGCAATCAATATCTTGATTTCCCATTTGTAGGTAAGGAAGTCGGAGAGACAGAGTTGTACTTTGGCTGTCGTCACAAGAACGAGGACTTTCTGTACCAAGAGGAGCTCGAGGAGTTTGAGAAGATTGGCGTTCTGACGGCACTCAATGTAGCTTTTTCCAGAGACCAGGCACAGAAGGTACAGTAACACACACACACACACACACCTCTACAGTTATTTTGACCCACTATCAAATATGTCTCCCTAAAAAACTTTGGTAACATAATTTTTGTAATTGAGAGCCACAATACAAAAAAGAATCCACACTTCCTCTCTGAACCCATCTTATATTTAATCAAAACCTGTAGAAGTCATGGCATTAATACATCTATGAATGAATCACAGGAAAAGGGAGAGCTGTTCTGTTTTTATAAATTAACCATTCTCTGCTTTACTTACTTTATTTGTATTTACACCCAGGTGTATGTACAACATCTCCTGAAGAACAACAAGGAGACTGTTTGGAAGCTGATCCACACAGACAATGCCCACATCTACATCTGTGGGTGCGTACATTTCAGAACCAGTCAGCAAAATCCAACCATGTCGAGACATCATGAGACAGGCATCCCTGAAACAATCTAATGTTGCCTGTGATTTTGCTCCCGCAGAGACGCCCGAAACATGGCTCGGGACGTGCAGAACGCCTTCTACGAGATCGCAGAGGAGCTGGGAGGAATGAGCCGCGCTCAAGCTGTAGATTACATCAAGAAACTGATGACTAAAGGACGCTATTCACAGGACGTCTGGAGTTAAAGGACCCGCAACATTCCTGGTGTTGTGATGATTTTTATAAGGAAGAGTTTATATGTGTTTGCTATTATCATTCTGACATGTTTGTCTAAGAAAAGAAAACACTGAGACACATTCCCTCATTCTAAAGTGAATGATGTAAAAAAATATATGTATTAAAAAATGTAAAAGACTGCATAGAATCACAATTTTAACACACTAATCAAACATGTTATGCATGGAACTTTGTAATCAAATACGTGGTATGGGTTGTAGGCATGAAGAAACTTTAACTCACTTAAAAAACGGTTCTTCATGGAGTATGAGGTTTTGACTGATATTTGATGATTTTCTGAAATATTTTGGAAACCTTCAGAGGTCATAAACAGTGCAAACATGCAGTTGTACTGTGAAGGTGGATCACACTTATTTTTTTTCCTTTAGTAGTTCTCTAAAGCATTTCAATGTCTTTATTTCTTTTCCCACCTTTTTTTAAATTATGGCTGAATATGAATGTAACCATTTCAAACTGGATGACCCTCACAGATTGAATTAATCCTAGAAGTGCCAGAAATGCTCAGCCCTGTTGTTTTCTCATGATGTCACTGCTAACTACTACACTAGACGTAACAGACTTACTCACTGTATCTCTAAGAGAGTGTGTATGTAATGCTGAGACACAGACAAGGGAACAAATGCTGGTCTGAAGAACTGATTGGTCAAGCTCTTGTGCCTTATTTACTGTGTAGTTTGCCTTTACATTAGTGGGACTGGAAGACCAGCATTGCTACTGAAAACTTTACTATTTTGGGAGATGATAGAATTCTACAAGTAGAAGTAGTAGTTGTTTTTTGGGCAGAACCTCATCAAGTTTTATATGCAATTATTGTTTCCTGTACATTACAACTTTTTAGGCATAACTTTGTAATGATTAAATTTCAATTTAACATCACCTTTGTCCTAAACCCATTTTTGTTCACGTTCACCTGTCTGATGTGATCCTTTACATGTAAGCACAGTTTTGTTGTCTATAATCTTAGAGGTAGTTTGCCTATTATAAAGGTGAAAAGTTTGGACACACCTACTTATTACTATTTTCCACATTTTGGAATATTATTGAAAGTCGTCAACACTAAAATCTGTGGAAGTGGGAAGTATGGAGTTAAGAAAAATGTTCGTCTTAGCAACATTTATTTGATCGTTTGCCATTGTTGCGTTTCGCATGCTGAAAGTTGTGTGACACAATTAAAGAATTTGTTTGGGTCAATTTGTAAAGAAAGGCTACACGCCTGCACACGTATTCAAACGCGCATAGGCTACGTATAGACTAAACATGTAACACGCATGTGCGTTAGTCAGCGTTTTCACAGGTTTGTGTTTTTAAAGCTTGTGCAGAGATCAAATTTAGATTAGTTAATAATGTGGTTTGAAGATAGATCACTTTTAAAAAGGCAACCTATCATTTCTCTTCCTTTGAAAACAAATACAAATTCTTCAAACACCAAAAACTGCAACATTCACAGATGCTTCAAAGAATCGCAGGCGGAGACTGGATCACCTCTCCTAAGTTAAAGGCCCACTGATGTTCTTTGAAACGTGTTTTTCAATGTGGCGCCATAACTGCCCTGAACCAGGGAGACAGGGACATATTGAGCAGCTCTTCCCCTTTTGAAAATAGCCAACAGCGTTTCGCTTGTATCACAGCTGGGCCAGTGCCGTTGAGCTTGATAAAGCCACATTTGACAGCCACTGTCTAATAAATTCCCCCTTTAGATTTAATATGATACTGTTACTAAAGCAAAACAGTGATAATCATGCTGGGGAAGTGTAGTTTGAAAAGTGTAGTTTGTGTAGATGTGATGTTTTGAAATGTATGTTGGTGCATGCATAGTCACGTTTATTTATATAGCACCTTTTACAAGATTGTTTCAAAGCAGCTTTACAGAGATAACAGGAAAATAATGCAACAGAGTTTGTTACAGTAGATCTAGAAGAAAATAGCGTCACAGTCCAGCTTAAGTAACTTCAGTGACGGTTAATTTCTGTTGTAAAAAAGTTATCCAATCTGACCTCTGACCTGTAATGCTGCCTGAATCATAATCATACACTGTTCGTTCGTTGTCCAGAGGAGAACTGAGCGACTGAGTCTGGTTTCTTTCTCCATTCTGTCACTGATGGAGTTTTAGTTCCTTTCCACTGTCGCCTTGGCTTTTGGCTTCCTTAGGTGGGGACATTAAATTTAACATTTAATTTAATTTTCAACAATAATATTGATCTGCATTGACACCATTAAATGAGAACTGACCTCAGCTGGATGATGACATCACTGTTTTCTCCAGTGCGGCTATATATATATATATATATATATATATATTAACTAAATTAATAACTTTTTTTTACAACAAAAATGAAACATCACTGAACATACTTAAGCTGGACTGTGACGCTATTTTCTTCTGGAAACAAACTTTGTTGCATTATTTTCCTGTTATCTCTGTAAAGCTGCTTTATTATAAAACGCGTATTATAAAATGCGCTATATAAGCAGTTTTAAAAAAAAACTGGCAGCTGTGTTTGTAATTCTGTTAACATACATTAAAAAATTTATTTCACATGATTTTGTAAAAGTGTCTGTTTAAAATACTCTTGCATAAGAGAAAAATCTACACACGTATCTTACTCGTACCTGACACTGAAATTAAAATTGTCTTTGCAGTTTCCATGATTTGGCTCAATTTATTAATTTTATCATTTTATTTTTCTGTCCTTTTGTGTTTACCCGTTTTAAATGCCTATTTCCCGCAGTGCGCAGGTGTCCTGAGGCCACGGGGTGAGGGTGGGGGTGGCACGGGGGCTTGGGCCCGTCATCGCTGCTTGCAGCTATATTTCCACTGGAGCATGGTATGGCACAGTATATGGAAGCTTGTTTCCGCCAATGAATAAAAAATAAAAAAGGTAAGTGTGACTTTTTATCTCACAATTCTGACTTTTTTCTTGCAATTCTGAGTTTACATTTCGCAATTCTGACTTTTTTTCCTCAGAATTGCAAGATATAAACTCGCAATTTGATTTATATAAAGTTGCAATTGCGTGTTATAAAGTCAGAATTGTACAATACAGGATTTTCGTAAAAAGAAAGAAAACACACCCTCCCTACCCCAACAAGTGAGCCATAATTAGATAATACACCGATTACTTCTTTCCAAAAGTAGTTAGTAAGTAAAGTAGTAAAGTTAGTAAGTGCTCACATTGACAGATGCAATGAAATAATGTTCCTTTATGAGTTGTAAATTTTCCACAGATATCTGGGATATTTGGATTGTATCTATTCAACTTCTCAGGTGTTATGTATGTTCTCATTATCCAATTATATTGGATCATTTTAAAGCGAGTGTTGATCGATAATGTTTGTGTTTGGGCACATGTTTTTTTCCCATTCATTTTCTGTAACATCCATTTGGAGATCATCAATCCAAGCCAGTCTTTTATGATTTGTTGAGTCTTTAGAAGCATTAACAAATTGGCTGTATATCATAGAGATTTTACCTTTATCATTGGGATTTTTAACTGCCATTTCTACTAAACTACTTAAGGGAGGACACTGATATGAATGAGTCTTAGATCGCATGAAATTACGGATCTGGAGAAACTTTAAAAAATGAGACTGGGGGACTTTGTGTCTTTCCCTTAAGATTTCAAAGGACATCATTGTATTCTCTGCATACAGGTCTGCTATTTTCTGTATGCCTTTCTGCCACCACAACTTAAAGCCTGAGTCTGATTTGCCTGGAGCAAACATTGCAATGCCCCAAATAGGAGAGAATTGAGATAATACAGGTGTACTCCCATCTCAATTTGTGATTCGTGCCATACTGAAATAGTGGTTTTAGCAAATGGGTTGTATTTTGTTTGAGTCTCCTTACAGAGTCAGAGTATAAATATGCATCAAGACTCAATTCTCCTGCGCCTTTTTTTTCAATCTGAATCCATGGAGTTTGAGATGGACTAGCAAACCAGAAACATGCGGCTCTCAGTTGGGCTGCCTTAAAATACCATAAAGGGAGTTGTAACGCCCCTCTTTCGAATGGAAGGTACAGAAGCGATGAGCGAAGCCTGGGGCGTTTCTTGTTCCAAATGAATTTAACAAATGTCTTCTTTATATTTGAAAAAAAGGAAGTAGGAGGAGTTAGGGGGATTGATTGAAACAAATATAAACATTTAGGGAGTATGTTCATTTTAATGGTGTTCACCCTTCCGATAGTGGTGAGAGCGAGAGACATCCATCTATTTAAACTTTCATTTACTTGAGATATCAGGGGAGTGTAGTTGGATGCAATCAGATCCTCCACCCGTGGAGTAACTTTGATTCCCAAATATCTAGACTAAATCCATCGATAGAGGTTTTATAGGGATGTTGAACTGTTGGATTCAGCCTTTCTTGTTCATTAAGAAAAAGTATAGATTACTTTGATTTATTAACTTTATATCCCGAAAATATTCCAAAGTCATTAATCAAATTATTAAGAGTGGGAATTGAGTCTTTAAGTTTAGTTAAATAAACAATTATGTCGTCTGCAAATAACGATTCTAATTCGATTCTAACATTCTAATCGCAATTGCCAGGGGTTCCAGGGCCATTACAATTAATAACGGCGAGAGTGGACAACCTTGACGAGTCCCGCGATATAAATTAAAAGGTTTGGAAGTTAAATTATTTGTAATGACCTCTGCTATGATATAAAATCTTTACCCACTGGCAAAAGTTCTGACCGCATCCAAACCGTCTGAGTACATCAAATAAATAAGACCATTCGACTCTGTCAAATGCTTTTTCTGCATCTACCGACAAGATACATCACCCCAAGGCGTCATTTTTTGACCATGCTTCAATAACTGACGCTAAAGGGTGCCTTTAGCGTCAGTTAGATGACGCTCATCCTCGAGCGTCATCTAAGTGACGCTTTTGACCATGCGTCAAAATTAGACGCACACGGAACCCTTTAGCGTCAATATGAGACGCGCCTACCTACCCATACCTAAACCTACCCATAACAGAAGCGTCATCCAACTGACGCTAAAGGCACCCTTTAGCGTCAATTATTGAAGCATGGTCAAAGTCTCGATAAAATGACGCCTTGGGGTGAGAACGCGTTGAGTCAGAGCCATTCTTCTCATAAACAATATAAGTACTCATCTGATATTATGGAAGGCCATTTTGGTCAATTCCTATTATGGAATGTTAGCATGTTATCCTCTAACCGAAGGGCTAAAACCTTGGCTATAATTTTGGAATCGGGATTCATTAAAGAAATCGGTCTATATGATTCACATCTGTCATGGGGCTTGTCAGGTTTGGGGATGAGTGTTATTAAAGCTTCTCTATAAGAGAAGGGGGAAGGCAGCGCTCGAGTAAAGACTCTTTATACATTTCTAATAGCGGAATCACTAATTTATCCTTAAAGGCTTTGTATATATCTATTGGTATCCCATCAGGGCCAGCTGTTTTACCACTTTTCATCTTCATTATAGCATTTAACACTTCTACACTAGGTTCATCCATTTGTCTTTTAGCTTCACTGTTCATAGATGGGAGCTTGAGATTATCTAAAAATATATTTTGCTGCATACTCTGACCTGTAGATTCTGCAGTATATAACACTTGGAAAAATTTGGGGCAAGTTTCATTGATCTCCGTTGGATCTGAAGTCAGATTTCCAGCTGTTGTGTAAATGCTATTTATTGCTTTACTCGATTGGAGTTGTTTAATCTGCCATGCTAAAAGTCTACTTGACTTCTCTCCATATTCATAAAATGTTGTCTTGAGACGGATTAGGCTGGCTTCAGCTTTTGCTGCAGATAGGTCATTATACTGTGCTCTTAAAACGAGCAATTCCTGCTTATGGGGATTCAGATTTGACTGATCTGTGTAAATATCTTGTTCCAATTTTTTTATTATTTCGTCTAAATTTTGTAATTCAATTTCATTTTATTATTTAAGGAACTTGTGTAGCTTATCATTTGACCCCTGAGGTAGGCTTTAAAAGCTTCCTATCTAACAGATGCGATGTTTCTTTCAAATTAATTGTAAAGAATAAATCTATATGAATTCCAATGAACTCCATAAATTTTGAATCATGAAGCCATCTAGGGTGTAACCGCATCTACAAGGTCCCTTCATAGTTTTCGATATATACAAGTTTGACTGGACCATGATCAGAAATCACAATAGACTCATAGGAACAGTCAAAATTCTGGTGAAATCAATTATTATAAATCAAAAAGTCTATTTGTGAATATGATTTTAGTGATCATCATTTTAGCATGAATATTTAGTTTTGTCTGAATTTTCTCCTCCATGGATCGCATAAATCTAGTTATTTTATGTAATTATGAAGTGTTTTCCTACTTTGCATGTGAGCTGTGCCTTTACTGTTGTACCTATCTAAATTTGGGTTTAATGTTACGTTAAAATCACCTCCTATGATTAAATATCCAGGTTGGGATGCCAAAGTTAAGAACAAGTTTTCAAAAAATTCTGGACTATCAGAATTGGACCCATACACGTTTACAAGGGTAATTGTGTTGTCTAAAAGAATGCCTTGTACAATTAGATATCGACCAGATTTATCTGGAATTACTTTTAAAAATTTTAATGGAATGGCTTTATGAATCAAAATCATTACTCCCCTTAAGTTAGATGTATATGAAGCCGAGAATACTTGGCCCTGCCACCTTCTACATATTTTTAATAGTTCACCGGACAAAAGGTGAGTTTCTTGTAACAGCACCATAGGTGTTTTAAATTGCTTAAGTCTAGTCATGACCTGTTTTAACTTGGAAAGTTTACCAAGCCCCCTAACATTCCAAGAAATTATTGTTATCTGAGATTCACTTGACATGTTTTACAACAGCACATTTCCATAACTCTATGATCATACACACAATGGATAATGATAAATAAATAATAAATAATAATAAAAAAATAAAAATAAATAAACGTTATGGTGGAAAACAAACTTTGAATGCACTGAGCTACGATTTTGCAAACCATGGCTCCTGAACGCACTTGAACAGAACGACCCGGCGTTCACCCCCTCCCCACCAAACTGCAAAGATTCTTCAACAGGCTCGTCTGGTCCTACAATTAGGAACACATCCTTGGTTATGATACTTGCAATTGATATAAAGTTACAATTGCGTGTTTTAATCAGAATTGTGAGTTAACGTTACCGGTACAGGAGTTATTGCGAGAGTCAGAATTGTAGCCTATAGGCCTACATAGGATTTAATATGATAATCATGTAGGCTATTATTATATATGTATATATATATATATATATATATATATATATATATATATATGTGTGTGTGTGTGTGTGTGTGTGTGTGTGTGTGTGTGTGTGTGTGTGTGTGTATGTATATAGGCTATATCTATAAATTGTATACATTTATTATATATTTTTATTTATTTATCAGGAACTGAACAGTTTCACTCTCTGACGTTTGCTCTAGCAGCACGTATGAGGGTGTCACCGGCCGCATGCTGCTTTATGTCTGACAGTCCAATATGAGCATATATTCATAATTATATATCTCTCACGTTACATCTCTAGACACAGACCCTCTTGTGTCTCACGGGCGGAGATCGATCGGCATGTTTCAGACAGTAAAACGAGCAAGTTAGGGCGCGTGACCTCAGAGTCCGTCGCTAGGGAAACAAGGACGCTGAGACGCACTAATGCACAAATGAGCATGTCTGCTATTTCTTGTTTTATTTATATTTGCTGTTAGTATTCTCTCTACGCTGTAAAGACATTGTTTATCCCATTATGTGTAGTACAAATTAGCTAGATATTTTGAAGAGACAAAATCACTTCACTTTTAAAAACAAGACGATCCCCGTATTGGACGGGTGGCAACCTTGGGCCTTTTAATCTTATGAAAACAGTAAAATTATTAACGTGAAAATTAATGAAGTAAGCGCGATTATACAGTGACGTCACACAACCCTGGTGGAGATCACGTGACAGAAAAGGCGCAAAGTTTATACCACTTTTCAACAAAACAGGGGTCTTTTTCCAAATACATGTTGACAAAATATATGATATAACGTTATGTTTCCCTTTATCTATTACTAGTTTCACAATAAATTGCACTTAATAATATTTGCTGCAGTATTTCGTGTGTTATATGTGCCAAATAAATGGATTAATCCACACGGTCCCGCTAAGTAGAAGGTACTATCCGGTCTCGGGTCAAAGTTCATAAGAGCTGCAGTGCGCGTTTCTCTCGTGCCGGGTTTTTAATTTCTTATTTTTGGAATAGGTGGTCAGTTCATTTTATTTCCTCCAGAAAGATGGCCTCAGGTAAAAAACACATTTTTAGTATATACATAATCTAAAGTAACTCATACAACGCAATAATTGTTCTTTATTCGTTTGCTGTTCTATGTGAGACATAAAGGATAATTAGCGCTGCACGATTAGCATTAGCGGCTAAATGGCCGACGCGGGATTTGCCATTGTTTAGTTGTAAAACAACATTGACGACATAATACATAAGATTCTTTAAATAAACTGTTATATGTTAAATTATGCATAACGGAGCCGGCTGGTGGGTTAATGTGAGACTTCAGATGGGCGTTTAGCCTCCATGCTCATGGTGCGGCGTGGTGTGATTGTTAGCATAGCATTTTACTGATGATTACATACACGACTATCTCAGCGTTCAATTGACGTTTGAATGAAACTCATCTAAAACCTTTTCGATGCAGTGCCGTTTACACTTCATATTTTCTGCCTAATTGTTTATTTCTGTTCGTAGATTCAGGCTACGGTCAGCCTGGCGCTCAACAAAGGTAAGTGATATTTAACAACACACACACCGTAATGGTACCAATAATAAATGTAAGTAAGTTAATTTTAAGTAACTGTTATGTAAATGTGGTGATGAGATTTTCAAATCTTAGTGTTTCGTAAGTTTGAGTCATTAGTCAGTGAAGAGTAAAGCTGGTACCATGGGATTCTCTTAATTTGTTTGTTTCAGTATGTGTTTTTGTTTTAACTTTTTTTTTTTTTTTTTTTTTTTTTTTTACAGTTACGGATCTTATGGTGGAGCCCAAGGCTTTCAAAGTGGACAGGTAATGTTTAATCCTGTGACTGTTGTTAATTTGCATCTTATAGTGTTGTAGCTTTAATTGATTTAACTGTTTTCTTTTTTCCAGCAGGCGTATGGTCAGGGGAATGGAAGTGGCTCTTACAGCGGACAGAGCTTCAGTGGTTACGGACAGGCTGGTGGTACGTGACCTTTAAAGTGATTTGAATGAACCACTCTGTAAACGATGGCTGGTGTGTAACTGTCTTGTTTCCCCACAGGAGACAGTTATGGCCAGTCGTCTCAGGGATACTCCTCTGCCGGCTACAGTCAGCCTCAGCCGGGCCTGGACAGCTACGGTCAACAGGCTTCTTCTGAAGCCTCTCCTGGGTGAGCGATCGGACATCTCCATTACACACACCTCATATCTCTCCATTACACACACCTCATATCTCTCAAGCCCTAAGGCGGCATTCCTCATGACATGCAAGTGTGTTTTTGCATTTCAGAAAATAGCTTATCACAAACCTCTTTGCTCCTTGTCAAGCATGATTCTGTGGTTTTTTTTTTTCCTTCCGGTTGGCACTTTAGCTGCCTTTGTGCGGCAGAGATGATAATGTTCAAGGAGGCACACTATAGAAATACTGGGTTAACCTGGTTATTTACATGTTTACACTTGTTACAATTTTGACCCTCCCTAAAGCCAAGTTAGTGCTACATAAAAAGTTGTTTTATTTGAGTCAAATGAGATTCTTAAACCAATTCTAACCTTTTATTAATTTTTAGATTAAGTACTAGCCTTTTTTTCATTAACAAGGGTCCTGATGCACTGGAAAAGAATATTTCCCCCACACCAGCTTGTGAACTCTTCCCTCATCCTCTCTCTGCAGGTATGGTGATAAGTCGTACGGGCAGCCTCGGTCTTTTGGTCAGCCGGCTGCGGCGGGTGCTGGTGGAGGAGCGTACGGGCAGTCCGGTGGCTCCTATGGGAGCTCTCAAGGTGGATATGTGCGCCGTAATGATGGTAATTGTTTTGTGATGTACTGCAATGTGTCTTGCGTAGACTGATCCAATCCGGCCCACAAATAAGGAAAAAACATATTATTATATATTGCGTCTTGAGTTTAACCTTTCAGCATTTGTGTCCAGCATAATCTTTAAGTACATTTAGGCCTGGTCTCACAGGCAAGAATTAGACTAAACCAGGATTAGGCCTTAGTTTAATTGGGACATTTAAGTAGCTTTTATAATCGTGCCTTAGTAAAAAAAAAAAAAAAAACATCTGATGTGAATCTTGAGACAAAACAATGTCACTGATATATTTTAAGATGTCTGTGCAAGTTGCTTTCAGTTAAAACGGCTCAAACATGCATTTTAGTCTGTGACTATCTTAAGCCTTGTCTGTGAAACCGGGGGTTGATACGATTTACTGCTAACTGAATATACAGCGTATAGTAAGATCTTTAGTTGTCAAAACTCACGCAAACACTTACTGATAAATTGTATCCATTTAAAATTGTTTCGTGTGTATAAAAAAAAAAAAAATGCAGTTTAGAGTGGGTATTAAGACTTTGTCTGTATTCTTGCAATGCGTGAGCAGTTCCACAACATTGTAAGATGCAGAGGTGTTCTTTAGTTTTCAGCTGCGCTGGTAATGTGCTCACGGACCGAATCAGACACTGCAGCTTTTTATGCAACGCATCCCGTTTTGAATTGAGACCGCTTGCTTCGTTGGTTCGGATTCCTTCCTCGCCTCAACCGATCCACTCCAGAGTTCGTTTTCAGTCGGGCCGAGACTCAGGCGATCTCAGAGCAATTGTTTTGGCGAGTATTCGAACGATTGCCGTCTTCACGTGTGCCTAACCGAATGAAAGAAAACGCTCCAGGTGCCGAATCAAACGCTCTGAACGAGCCAGGTGTGAAAGCGCCCTTAAACACCTCCTCACCCCCCTCCCCCCAGGTGAGGCGCGCAGGTATGGCGACGACGGAGGCTCAGACAGGACTGAGGGCTACAGGGGCAGAGGACGTGGGGGTTTTGACCGGGGTGGTTATGACCGCGGAGGCTTCGACAGAGGTGGCCGAGGAGGCCCACCCTCCGGTATGGGGTAAGTGTGCCCACCCCAGAAGGTATTACTGCACTCGGATGATAACATGCTATTAGACCTGAAACAAATTTGAACTTGTTTTTTAACATTTTGCTATGGATAACACATTTGGTGAGAATTAAGTTTGTTGTACTACAAAAGGTGCTTCCACTGTGCTTTATTATTTGACGTGGTTGTACTCTTAATGGACAACATTAATGGGCCATCTGTTTGTTTCTCTGAAGTGATACTCCACCCAATATAATGTTGTCAACTAATTGCAGTTAGTAGTTGGATGCTTTATTATAAATAGCTTATAGGCTACAGTAGCCAGGTTTCTTCATGTGTAGTGCATATTTATGCATACAAGAAGCATCACTTTCACATACATGACATTTTATAGCTCAAAACACACAAAAGATATGCGTAACTGGCACATTTATGGATATTTGCCCTCAAGGTTTCATCTGCTCTTGAATTGGCGAGATCCTAAAAGTCTGACTTTTGTTAGACCGAGCTGAGAATTTAAATCGAGAATTGCAAAGCTAATTATGGTAAAATCTAATTTGTGTAGGAGAGACTCAAGCACAGCCCTTCCTCTTACACTTTTTCAAGGCCAAATTAATTGGTTGGTTTCCCTTGAATTAAATGCTAATTCTGGAAGGAAAAAAAGGCCAAAACGAAGTTGCCCATTGTTATCCACTGAAGCTGATTGGATGATTGGGAACGTGGTCGAATTTCAGATAATTTAATGCTCATTTCTCCTGGTCTCCATCGTTCCAATCAACTTTTTTTTTTTTTTTTTTTGGGAGAGTTTTCACATTGGAAAGGTTCAGCTACAAGGAGCAATTCTCAGTCACTCCACATGAATCGCTGTCTGTACGGTGTTGTTTCTTTGTGTTAACTGGTCTACATTTTATACTACAGGTATCAAAGTCAGTGAAATTAAAGTTGGACCACAGCCATTGGAGCTCATAAGCACTCATAATGGAAGACAATGTGTGCTCGTCTACACGAGTCTCAATCTAGTTTTTGTTTCTTGAAAAAAAATGAGAGGGAGCAGGGAGGCTGTCCTCCGTGCTCTGCTCTGGCTTTAGTTACATCTCCGTCTCAATTCAGAGTGCATCAAATCTTGAAGTTAATCCAAAACCATTCTAATTTGAAAGAGGCTTCCCTTTTGGTTTCAATTTGAAATGTTTCATGTACATTTGGCCCATCATCCTTAACCAAACTGTCAATGGGAGCCGTTTCCTCCTCAGTAGTAAACCATGGCATGAATACTGATAAAGAGGGAGCCTTGCGCTCCCAGGTTTCAACAAAGGAAAGCCATCATATCTTCAATTTTTCCTCTGCAGTGGTGGTGACCGTGGTGGCTACAAAAATTACGGTGGTAAGTGATGAGCATCAGAACTGTCTCAGTGGGGGAAAAGAAATAAGAAATACAGAAAGATTAGCTGGCAAATGAACTCTTAAGCCACCTTGTTATGTCAACCCAAAGGAACATCATTAGTGCTGTCCTCTCTGGTAATACTCTTGTGGGATAAAGTCTAACAACTACCCAGCTTTACTCTTGTAAAATGGTATCTTTGCATGAGGAAATTGAATTAAATGTCAGTCTTCTGGATGCCACCTGCACATGGTAAAGAAGAAACATGATTTAGATCAATACTTGGATTTATTTTGCTAGAAATCACACAGAAATTTGTCCTGGTCTACAAGGGTCTTGGAAAAATGGTGCAGCAATTTTGGACACTGGTGTATAGCTTAAACTGTCACTGTAAAGGTCAAATCTACATAGAAAAGCAGTTTGATTGGATTTTCTTTTATTCATAGACTTTGTATTGAAATAAGGGTTCATGGCATAAGTTCTCAAAGGTGTGTTTCTCTTTCGTGTCTTGTTGTTTTTCAGGACCCAGAGACTATGGTCAAAAGGATGATGGAGGTAAGTGCGAATGACTCGCTCATGAAAGCATTTCACCCTAAATTCAGAAGTGAGATCATTGGAGAGAGAGAGAATGTAATGGTTTTATTTGAGTTGGCATGAAGCTAGTGGATGTTGCCCTGGTGTGTAAATATTCTGTAATGGTGTCATGACTCCAATATTAATGTATGTTCTCAATTACAGATGGCGATCAGGATAACTCGGACAATAATACCATCTTTGTCCAAGGTCTTGGAGAAGAGGTCACCACTCAGGAAGTGGGTGACTTCTTCAAACAAATTGGAATCATAAAGGCAAGTTCACGCACCTGAATGGCCCTGTAGAATCAGTTTATTTCCCCCCCTAAAGTCTTTCTTTTTGTCCAAATTCATGTATTATTTCATTTTAATTTCTCGACTCGGTTTTAAATCATTTTAGTTCTCAAAAAGAATGAAATTATTGAAATCATACCTTGGTGCGTAGAGGGTGTTTTCTCAAATTCTATTTTCAGGTTGTTTTTTTGCATTACATTTTAATGGTTTAATTTAAATTGATAAAGCATGTCTAATCAATTGGATTCAGAAGACTTTGCAGCTCAACAGAACAGCTTAATTTATTATTTTACAATAATTGGGCCCTATGAAATGTCTTATGTTTTCAGAAATTCTGTGTTTTTCTGGATTTGACTTAATACATATTTATTGTCAATGGCAGCAAGTATAAAGATGAAGCTAGTATGGCATAAAGAGTGTTTGTTTCATGTTTAATTAAATATTTACAAATTTAATTAAGTGAAAATGGAGCTGTTCCTTTGGTCAACAGTGCAGCACAACACGATTTACTGTTCACATGAATGGGAATTTTGTGTTAATTTTAGAAGTACATTCTGTACAATACAGATAGTGTATGTCAAGTTAAACCAAGCTTTTTGTGGGTGGGTAGTCATGAAGACCTTTTGAGTTTGTGTGCATGTGACAGAACGTCAGATGAAGTTCATACCCTCATATAGTAAGACGGCAGATGCTGAAAACACTGCGAGTGTCAAAACCATGCCATCCATGAACATGCAGACTTCATATTTAAATGTTATATAAAATGTATTTTTGCGGTGTAAAGTTCACTGACGCGTACATGTTGCTTTTATTTTTTATTTTTGTGTACAACCCTCATTTATTCATCCATGAAGAACCCTGATTTACAGTAACTTAATCTACTGTCTTCAACAGCTCAATAAGAAGACTGGCCTTCCCATGATCAATCTGTACACGGATAAAGCCACTGGACGATTGAAGGGTGAAGCCACAGTCTCCTTTGACGATCCCCCCTCAGCCAAAGCTGCCATTGATTGGTTTGATGGTAAAAGAAACATCCATGTTCTCTCTCTGACTCTGATAGCCCCAAATCACTTTTCACAATGCGGTTTCGTTTTCCTGGAAAATAGGAAAGGAGTTTAAGGGAAGACCCATCAAGGTGTCGTTTGCTACGAGAAGGGCAGAGTTCACCCAGAGAGGAGGAGGCCGAGGAGGAGGTGGAGGCGGCGGTGGTGGCGGCGGCCGCGGGGGTGTGTGCTCGACATCTTTATTCATCCTCGCATTAAACCAGTTTGTTTGCTAATTATTAGGGGTGTGACCCTCATGTCACAATTCGAAACTGAACTCCCGATACAATATTATTGCGATACTCCAAAATGCTAAATTTGGTATTCATTGGTGGTGTAAATGAATTGGCTTGGACTAGGTGTTGATAACACAAAACACGGGACAATAGACACCAGAATAAAAAATATCTTTTACTTAATAGATATATTTGTAGTATCCAAATGTAGCACTGAAAATAATGTAGACCCCTTTTTACTGGTAGCATAAGACATTTTGGCATTCTCAGGACACAAGTATTCCCCCTTTGCATTATACATTAAATGCATCATTATAGTAGTTTAATGTACTACTGACACCATCAAAAAAATTCACTAAAACAAAATTTCACGCACAGTAATTTTCATTCGGTGAACTATACACAATACATTGTCACTTTCCACAATACATATTGTTGCATTTTGGTATTGCGATGTATTGAGACCCCTGGTAATTATTCTATGCTGCTTTGTGCGCACAGGTTTTCGAGGCAGAGGTGGCTTTGGTGGGGGTCCCTCGTTTGACGTCAGGGGAGGAGACTGGCCGTGTCCCAACAGGTTTGCACCATTTGTGCATTTATTTAAGAGTAATATGTAGTCAGATGGTGTTCATTTATAAACCTCTCCTTGCAGCTCTTGTGGAAACATGAACTTTGCCAGAAGATACGAATGCAATAAGTGTGGAACTCCCAAACCTGAAGGCAGCGATAGTTATGGCGGTGGTAAGTTTAATGCATGGACACTACGCCCATATTTCTGGCGTCTGTGACGTCACCCGTTGGCTTCTGAAGCGCCACTCCCGAGTAACAGAAAATAGGCAGCAAGGCTGTTTAGCGGACGTGATGCTAACAGACAGCAGACAAACGGCTACTAGTGACATCAGCGGCAATCAACATGTCACTCAAGAGGCCACGCCCTTAATTATGCAGATCTTTAAGGCTTAATATAATTTAAACGGATAGTTATAAAAAAATTCACCCCCCTCGCAGTCATGAAGGGCAAAATTAGCTTTATTGACCAAACCACTTTTTGCACCAGGCTTTAAACATGTCTTTTCCTGCTGTAAAGTTGGGCATTTTAACGTGGGGTTAACCTCTAAAAACGTCTTAAACATCTCTAGTGGCCAGTCGATGAATTGGAGGTTAAGGCACTTCTGTGTTGGTTTCGAGAGAGTTGGGAAGGTTGTCGCATAGTTTAATAAAACATTTGACCAATAGAGGATATGATTTGCCCAAACTCTTCTGAAATGGCAAGCAGAAATGATCCACAACCCTTGTATCCACTCTTCCCAGAGCGTGGAGGTCGGGGCGGGTACGGAGGCGACCGCGGGGACCGCGGCGGGTTCAGAGGGGGCCGAGGCGGGGGTTTCCGGGGTGGAGACCGCGGAGGCTACGGTGGAGGAGGATACAAGGCTGGCGGAAGGTAAAGACCCCTCAACGCTACAGTCAGTGCTAATCCAGCATGAGTTTTGTTTGATGTGTAATATTGTCCTCCATCCTAAAGGGGAGACCACAGAGAAGAGAGACGCGGCCGGCCATACTGAAGAGTGCGGATCCCAGACCATTATTGATTGGGGGGTGGGGGTTAGGGGAGAGGTTTGTGTCCGCATACCTTTCTGTTGCATGAGCGTCCTGCATATACTGTTTGAGCAGTTTTTCCCATAAATGTTGAATCTACTGCGAGGAGCTGAAGGAGGCTGAGTGAAAAGACGAGATGAATTTGTTCTGTTCACTTTTCTAAACCTTCAGTCCTGTAAGGAAATGGCAAAACTGGCCACAGATCAGCTTTAAAGGATGATTTTGCTCTAGGTGAAGGGGGTGGGGCCAAATGTTATTTTTGTTACTTTTAATTTCCTGAATTGTTGAATCCGGCATTTAGTGTGTGATAGATTTGTGAAATGCTTATTGTTTTGTAAAAATCAATCAACACAAACCCTTTTACTTGTTTCTTTTTTTTTTTTTTTTGCAAAAAATATTAAACTCCCTTTTGATCTTAATGTACTTGTTTCTGTGTTCTTTTTAAAAAGTACATGACATACAGGACATTAATCTCTTTTTAACGCCCTAATAGCAGTGGTTTTAAATGGAATGTGAAATCCGAATGGTATGAAATATATTGTATGCTAATCATTACTAAATCATTTAATCAAAGACCTGTCACTGCTTTGAATAAGAGCCAGTGAAACTTGCTGAGTCGCTTTCATATAAAAATTAAACAAGACAAGTCAAGAATGTATACAAGCCATAGACGAGATGCAAGCTTCAGTTTAAAATTGGCTTGAAATTCTCAATGTTCTGCTGCCAAATATTAGCAGAAGATGTGTAAATGTTACTTTTTTGGGTAACTTATTTTTGATTAAAATTAAGTGTTTGCTTTAACAGCAAAAAGTTTTAAATTCACTTCTTTGAATCCAATTTATAGCCTATAAAAGATCTTAACAGCCTTAAATTTCATTAAATTCTAAACTCTTTAAAACCTCCACAGCTGGTGTTTAATACAATGAGTAGCAGGTTTGCTGTCCACATTTAATGTTAATAAATAACCTTATATAACTAACCTTTTGATATTTGATTTAGTTTGAATGAAGGACTTGTATTGTATTATATTATAGGAATTATATATGTACATTGATTTCAGTTTAAAATATTTGCATTTATGTAAATAACGTTAAGTGTAAATTCCATCTTTTGGTGAGAATTTTGGTCAAGTCTATTTAGTGCTTTTCACAACACAGATTGCACCAAAGCAGCTTTACAGTATCAATCAAAACAAAACAATGGTCAACTCCACATTTGGTAGGGCTGATTAAAAATTAATTTGAATATCCCCAACTGAGCAAACCAAACAGTGCAAACCAAGGCAACAGTGGCAACGAACCGGAAAACTCCAAGTGACCTAATGGTGTCCAAAAACTCCAGTGTCACCAACTACTGTTGGTGAGTATCTACTCGCATCTTTGTGTTAACCAAAATTGTATTCATTCTTATCCATAAAGACAACAGAAGACAGTGTTCCTGTTTATCACTGTAAAGCTGCTTTGAAACCATTATTGAATAAAGCGTTATACTAAATACTCTAAACATCACCATCCTGTTCTCTTAAAGAGACCATGTTAAATAACAAACGCATTGTCCACAAATATTATATAGAAAGAAAAAGTATACTATTATTAAACATAAGTAACAAAATAATATATTAATTTGCTCAAACACGAATATGACCTATTGTCTTCAAAATCAATTCAAATATATTTTATTTCTGTTGTCGTTCCTTTTTACATTTGACTAATTCCAAACAAAACATTTTCCCAAAATCTTTGTTATTGTTCAATGTATATAGGTAAATAAAATGGACTATATATATAAAACTTTATTATTTGTTCAAAAGAACATTTTGTAATTCGCTTGACCAAGGTGGGCTAAATGTAGATTGACTGAAATGTGTAATATTAGGCTATATTTAAAATTAAATGGATACTAGACATACGTTCGCTCTAAAGATATATTATGGTGTTACTGTTACATCCCTGCATTATCTTTGAAAAAAAAATACAGAATTTCTACTCAAATCTCACTAAAATAGTCATCCAACTAAAATCCTCATATTGTCCCACTGGCACTGTGCCCCCTCGCCTCTTTAAGGAAGCCTGGGAGACGATTGGTCTGAATGTCCAAAAAATCATAAATATAGTCTGGCAGCAGGGGTTGTGCCAACATATTTCACAGAAGCAGTTGTGGAACCCCTGATTAAAAAAGAAATCTTGGCCCGTATCCCTAAAGATTCTGAGAATCCTCTCAGAGAGCTCCTAACTTAACCTAAAAATTCCTTGCCAGGAGTTTTAGCTTAGAAGTGATTCCAGAACATTTTCAGTGAACTCTGAGCAAGGAATGGATGGAAAATCCTATCTTAGTGAGGAGGTGTGGTTGACCCCGTTGCTTGGTATGAGTCATCATTTCAAAAGGCGTGATTGGTTGATCCTACAAGTTTGATGAAAATGATCTTTTGGTGATAATGAGCAAAAGATGTACCCTCAAATCAATAAACATAATTATACACTCTAATCTTATGCAGACTGTAATTGTAAATAATATTTCACATTCAAGAAAATATCTGGAAAATGAATAGTAAGCTGTAGGGGTTATAGCCTAACATTAGAATCTAAAATATGTGAAAACTTAAGCTCATTACACCCTGTTCAAATAATGATTCGTGTCTTATTTGCTCATATTAATATCCTAGCTGGCATATTTTGTACTTTCACTCCCATATGGACCCCATTGAAAACAAGATGGCCTATCTCAAGGGGCTGTCCTTAATGAAGTAGAAATTGCAACGTTACAACTCAGTGTGGTCTTAACGAGGGTAACACGGCTCAGATTTGATCAATGTCTGTGATTGCTGGCTGGTCTATTTATGAAGGCTTGTTAACAAATATCCTACAAACACAGAAAATGGAGAAAAAAAGGAATCCTAACCCATTTTGTGCAGCTGCTTAGGGGAACTCCTAAGCCACTAAAAGTCCTCTTCCCTGCTCTTAGCAGATCTCGCCTTAGGAGCCCTTTTAAGCGCTAGAAATCTTGAGGAATAGCTTTTATATTAACTGGGATTTTCGTGTCACTTTTAGGGGAAATTCTAAGAAAACGTCACGACTCTGAGAATTTGGCCGCTAGGAGCCACTTTTTGCACAAAAATTATTTAGGGATACGGGCCCTGGATTCCTCGGTTTTATCCAACTACAGACCTATCTCAAAGCTTCCTTTTATCTCAAAATTTTTAGAGAAGACTGTACTTTTACAGCTGCAGTCTTTTTTAGATTTTTCAGTCTGGTTTTAAAGCACTTCATAGCACTGACACTGCACTTTTAAGAGTTTTTAATGACCTCTTAACCACTGACTCTGGTAATTCTGCCATACTAGTGCTTTTAGACCTCACAAAATATGTAAATATGTGCATTTGACACCGTAGACCACGCAGTTCTTATCTCGCGTCTCGAGCACTGTGTTGGGACACTGCTCTGCAGTGGTTTAAGTCCTATTTGTCTGGGAGATGTTTTTCAGTAAAGCTTGGGGACTTTGGTTCATCTCCTGCCCCCCTTCTTTGTGGTGTTCTGCAGGGCTCAATTCTTGGACCACTTCTCTTTTCCTTATATCTCCTCCTCCTAAGAAGCATAATTAGAAAGCATGGCATCTCCTATCACTTCTATGCGGACGACTCCCTATTTGCCCCTCAAAAGAGGTGAAAACTCCCTTGTTTAAAAGATATTAAGGCCTAGATGTCTTCTAACTTTAATTTAACTTAAATTTAAATGAAGATAAAACTGAGGTCATTGTGTTTGGACCCAGTCGGGCCAGTGATATCCTTTATGTTGACCTGGGCTACCTGCAACAATATGCGAAACCCAGTTGTGACAAATCTGGGTGTGAAAATAGACAATGGTTTTAAACTTGATAAACATAAATAATGTTGTTAAATGTTTTTATTACCTGAGGCTTTTATCCAAAATCAAACCTGTTTTTATCTCATAAGGACTTTAAATATGTGACGCATGCTTTTATCTCAACTTGTCTGGACTATTGTAATGCACTCTACATTGGCATTAACCAAACCTCTCTCTCTCATGCTTACAGTTAGTACAAAACTCGTCCGCTCGACTTTTAAACAGAACTTGCAAACACATTACACCAGTGCTGGCCTCGCTCCACTGACTCCCAGTCCATTTTAGAATACATTTTAAAATCGTATTGTTTGTTTTTAAGTCACTGAATGGGTTGGCACCTCTACACCTCAGACCTCTTACAAGTCTACACCCCCCCACTTAGGTCTACTGACCAACTTCGGCTGGTCACTTTAAAAACCAGGGGTGACCGTGCTTTTTCAGCAGCAGCCCCTAAACTGTGGAATGAGCTACCTCCACAGGTCCAATTGGCCCGACCCTTGAATGTTTTAAATCCCGTCTTAAAACCCACTTGTATTCCTTGGCCCTTTAACCCAGCATGAGAGCTGTGTAGTCTTGTTGTTTTATGTGTTTCTATGTGTTTTCTATGTGTTTTATTTCTTGTTCAGCATTTTGTAAATCTTTTTTTTTAATTTTTTTTATGTGCTGTATAAATAAAAATGGATTGGATTGAATTTATTTAGGGAGTATGGATATATAAACAGACATTTCAATATATTGGTATTAAATGCATTTTCTAAGAATTTATATTAATAAGTTTTGACTGCAAATGTCACGTTCATAACGCTGGAATTGCCCAATTTTAAAGAATTTATCTTCAACTATTGTGGTGTAGGTCTATGTATTTCATAATATTAACTTCAAATAATACTATTAGTAGGCTAATTTGAAGATGTAGTAGCATTGGATCTGGACGGGGAGATCCAGGAAGATCGTCCCTTCTCTTTCTTTAATGTGAAATGCTGTTTGAATTTTCAAGATAGAAACGCATTCTTGCCCTGGCTCTGTGTTGTGTATTGAGTTACGACTTAACCAGTAGAGGGCGCTGTAGACCACAATACATTGTACTGGATGTTGGTAAGTACTGGATGTTTGTAAATACTGAGAAGAAGAAGAGGAGAAGATAAATAATAAAAGAAGTTCAGTTGAGCTAGCTTGTTGCTCTTGTCTGTTCTGCTGTGGATGATCAATATAACAAATTGGCAACGAGGATGGCGACTCCTGGTGTGCCTCTTCCTGCGTTGTTCCTGCCATGCAGTGGACAACCTACCTCCCGTTCGATATGTGGATGAAAATGTTTGGGAATTACCTGCTTGCTGTTCACGCGGAGGGGGACAACTGTGGGACCACAAATATGGTCATATTTCCTGGTTCTGGTAAGAACTCGAGCTGCTGCATTTTGAACTAGCTGTAGTTTATTTATTAAGCGTGCAGGGCAACCACCCAGTAGAGCATTACAATAATCTAGTCTTGATGTCATGAACGCATGTTCTAATTTTTTAACTTCTAAATTCTAACGCATGAACTAATTGTTCCGCATTTGTCAGTGAGAGCATATGGCGTAATTTAGATTTATTTTTAAGCTGGGAAAATGCGGTTTTACAGATACTAGACACGTGACTTTCAACTGAACGTTTGGTATCAAAGAGCACACCCAGGTTCCTAACCGACGACGAAGACTTAACAGAGCAGCCATCAAGTGTTAGACAGTATTCTAGGTTATTACGTTAAGTTTTTTGTCCAATAATTAGAATCATTTTTTTTCAGAATTTAGTAGTAGGAAATTACTAGTCATCCAATTTGTTATAACAGCTATGCATTCCGTTAATTTTGTGAAATGGTAAGTTTCGAAGGTTTTGAAGAAATATAGAGTTGAGTATCATCGGCATAACAGTGAAAGCTAATTACCTGTTTCCTAATGATATCTCCTAATGGTAGCATGTACAGAGTGAACAGCAGCGGTCCTAGTACTGAGCCTTGTGGTACGCCATACTGAACTTGTGATCGGTAAGACATCTCTTCATTTACTGCTACAAACTGATAACGGTCAGATAAGTATGTGACAGATAAGTAAGTGGTCCAAGCAAACCACGGCCAAGGTAGAAGTGGATATTCTGGAAATTAATACGGTGCGAATGATAGAAAATGAATGAACTAGATGACAAAAAACTAGATGACAAAATTATATGCACAGTAGCCATAAATGCGAAGGCAACTTCCCGTACTGTGGATACGGGATCGGCTGTGTCAATCATTCCTGAGCACCTCTACAGAGCGCACTTCAGTGGTGTGCCGCTTGCTGAGCCAGAAAAAAGGTTAGTGACTTACACCAAATCTGATGTTCCAGTGCTGGGTTGCCTGCCAGCTACAGTGCAGTATGCGACCATTACAGTACCCGCTACACTGTACGTCGTGAAAACAGGCACAGCTCTGCTGGGAATGAACTTATTCAGGGCACTGAGACTTTCTATTGATAACAACATCGTGCTCTCACCTGCGGGCACAGTGACAGAGATCAGAGAGATCAAAGCCGGATCAGTGACCGGGGAGAAGCTAGGTCTTGCTAAAGGGTTTCATTCACCGTGTAAAAGTCAGGGTAGATGTCCAGCCGGTTCAACAAAAGCTGCGGAGACTTCCACTCTCTGTTAAACAAGGTGTCTCTGCTGAATTGGAGAGATTGTTAGAAATGGATGTGATAGAGAGGATTGACGCATCTCCATGGGTATCACCCATCGTTGTCACACGACGAAAGAATGGTTCAATGAGAATGTGCGTGGACTTACGTGAACCAAACAAGGCTGTAGTGATGGACAGTCACCCACTTCCCCATATGGATGATCTCTTCTCTGAAATGCGTGTAGCCACTGTGTTCTCCACCATTGATTTGGCAAATGCTTATCATCAGGTGTTACTGGCAGAGGAAAGCAGAGATATGACTGCATTTATAACTCACGAAACTCAGGTTTTGTCGGGTTCCATGATGATGTCTCTGGTGCTGAAAGACTTCAAGGGGGTCCAACTATCTGGAGGATGTCATAGTCTATGTCACAGAAAAGGAGGAGCATGATCGTAACCTGCAGATGGTGCTTGCTGCGCTAAAGGAAGCTGGCCTCCAGCTTAACAATGAAAAATGCCACTTCAACCAGACCAGCCTACGGTTCCTTGGACACACCATCTCAGCCCAGGGTTTGGTGCCAGACAAAGATCACCTCAAGGCTATTACAGCTGCTCCAGAGCCTAGCGACGCCACCACACTGTGCTCATTCCTGGGGCTCACAGCATGGTATGCAAAATTTGTGCAAAACTATGCATCTCTGGTGGAGACTGCCTGCGGACGGCCAGTGGACGGCAGCAGCACAGTTAAGCTTTGACACGGTCAAGACTCGCTTTGTAACCAGCTCACTGCTATCCGTCTTTGACCCCAGCCTTCCTACAATTGTGTCTACAGATGCTTCGGATTATGGACTGGGGGCTATACTGACACAAATGCACTCTGATAACACGGAGCGCATAGTTGCTTTTGCCTTGCGTTCACTTACCCCTGCTGAACGGAAATATTCCATTGTCGAAAAGGAGGCGTTAGCCTGTTTGTGGGCAGCGGAAAAGTTGAGGACATTCTTATGGGTTCATACAAACCTGCGCACATATATTCAAACGCACATAACTATAGAATAAATTTTTAATGCGCATGTGAACGCCATCAGCGTTTATCACAGGTTCGCGTTTAAAGTCTGTTTAGAGACATTAATATACATTTGTATCTAACAGTTACTGTAAATCCGGCCTCTAGTTCATAAACGCCAGAGGAGAACTGGCCCCCGACTGAGCCTGGGTTCTCCCAAGGTTTTTTTTTTCTCCATTGGGTCACTTGATGGAGTTTTTCGGTTCCTTGCCACTGTTGCCTTTGGCTTGCTCAGTTGGGGATATTCAAATTAATTAACCAATCATTAATACCATTGATCAGCCCTACCAAACGTGGAGGTTGAACATTGTTTTGTTGTTTTGATTGATACAGTGAAGCTGCTTTGGTGCAATCTATGTTGTGAAAAGCGCTATATAAATATACTTGACTTGACTTGTGGCCCTGAGAAAACAGCTGGTGGACCTGGCACATGAAACTCACCAGGGTGTTGTGCGTACCAAGCAGAGGCTGCATGACTTATACTGGTGGCCTGGCATGGATCTGTGGGTGCAGGACAGCATTAGTGGATGTGTGACTTGCCAGATGAATGATAAAAGTGCTAAGATGCATGCTGCTCCACTTCAACCGCTTCACTGCCAGACGGTCCATGGCAGAAAGTAGGAATGACATCGTCGGACCGCTCGAGTCAGCGAACTGGGACTGCCACTATGCAGTGACACTGATTGACTATTATACAAAGTGGTCGGAGGTGGCTTTTAACCATTCAATCACAACCACGGCTGTCACCAACTTCCTGTCTACTGTGTTTGCCCGCTTCGGCAACCCCACAGAACTCATTAGTGATAATGGGACACAGTATACCTCAAGCGAGTTCGCAGAATTTCTGGCAGTGAAATTACACACAGGAAAGTGTCTTTGTATTATCCACAAGCAAACGGAGCCATTGAACGCTGGAACCGCATTCTCAAAGAGACACTTCTTACTGCCGAGCAGGAGAGGAAACCATGGAAATCATTCATACAGGACTTCTTGCTCACGTACCATGCAACTCCACACAGTATAATAGGAGTGTCACCATATGAACTCATGTTCAACAGGAAAATGCGCACAAAGGTGGAAATCCACCTACCCATCTACCTCCAGCTCCCACTGCTCTCTTCCGACTCCATTGTGGCTGATCATGTAAACCGCGCATTTTTCCATTTTTCCTGGGTTCATGCAAACCTGAACTTCGAGATTTCCCCAGACTCGCTGCTGTTCTTAAGTTCCTGTGGGTTTTTTGGCGTCCACATCCAGGGTTCTCGTTCCATCAGCACCCAGAGATGCTCAATCTGGTTTAGATCTGGACTTTGTGGTGGCCAGTTTAGTACTTTAATCCTCTTCTGCATAAAGAAATCAGCAACCTTCTCTGCAGTGTGTCTGGGGTCTTTATCATGCTGAAAGATGTACCGACGGCCCGTGAGCTTCCCGGCTGATGGCAGCATCTGAGTCTGGAGGACTTCCACATACCTCCCCGAGTTCATAGTTTCATCAATATAAAGTAGTTTGCCCAGTCCACTCGCTGCCATACACCCCCACACCATAACACTGCCCTGGCGTGCTCTACAGGAGCAGTGATGCACTGGGGTTTCAAGCATTCTCTTGTGGCTCTCCACACTTCAGTTTTTACTGCCAAACATGTTCAGTTTGCTCTCATCACATCAATTCTGCATGTGGACATGTGGATATGGTCTTTAGCAAACTGGAGAGGTTTTATTTAATTTCTCCTGCTGATCAAGGGTTTCTTCGGGGAATGCAGCCCGTTGTCATCCTTCAGTCTGTTGTGGATGGTTTGGGCGCACAGCTCTGTGTCAGTGGCCTTTTTTGCTTCAGCAGCAGTTATTTTAGCATAAATATTTTGTTTTTTATTTTAGCAGATATTTTTTGTTTTTTATTGCCAACTGTCTTAAAAGTCTGTCTGTTCAGGGTGTTGTGTTTTTCTTTCTGTTAACTTTAACACAATTAGATAATACCAATTTAGGTCAACAAATTACCAAGCAATGCTTACTTTTGTTCAGTCTGTGGTGTAAACTGTCTGAATAATTTTTTTGTCCCAAATTTTTATACATTTTACTGGTGGTCTGAAGGATTTTTTGGGTGTAATATATCACAGTTTACTTTATTTTTCTATCCTTACTTACATAAATTAACTATAGTGTCCTTCACCCACTAGTAAAAAATATCAAAAATTATATCTGGTGTCTGATTCATTTTTGGTTTGACTGTATATATATTCTATGCAGCTTCTCTTCCTTCATGTTCGTGCTGGTGTCAGAGAGAGCAGTTCAGAGATGAGAGTTCAAAGTTCAGTGATGAGAGTTCAGAGTTCAGTGATGAGAGTTCAAAGTTCAGAGATGAGAGTTCAGTTATGAGAGTTCAGAGTTCAGAGATGAGAGTTCAGAGATGAGAGTTCAGAGTTCAGTGATGAGAGTTCAGAGTTCAGTGATGAGAGTTCAAAGTTCAGAGATGAGAGTTCAGAGATGAGAGTTCAGAGTTCAGAGATAAGAGTTCAGAGATGAGAGTTCAGAGTTCAGTGATGAGAGTTCAGAGTTCAGTGATGAGAGTTCAAAGTTCAGTGATGAGAGTTCAAAGTTCAGAGATGAGAGTTCAGTGATGAGAGTTCAGAGTTCAGAGATGAGAGTTCAGAGTTCAGTTATGAGAGTTCAGAGTTCAGAGATGAGAGTTCAGAGTTCAGAGATGAGAGTTCAGTGATGAGAGTTCAGAGTTCAGAGATGAGAGTTCAGAGTTCAGAGATGAGAGTTCAGTGATGAGAGTTCAGAGTTCAGAGATGAGAGTTCAGAGTTCAGTGATGAGAGTTCAGAGTTCAGAGATGAGAGTTCAGAGTTCAGTGATGAGAGTTCAAAGTTCAGTGACGAGAGTTCAGAGTTCAGTGATGAGAGTTCAGTTATGAGAGTTCAGAGATGAGAGTTCAGAGTTCAGTTATGAGAGTTCAGAGTTCAGAGATGAGAGTTCAGTGATGAGAGTTCAGAGTTCAGAGATGAGAGTTCAGAGTTCAGTGACGAGAGTTCAGAGTTCAGTGATGAGAGTTCAGTTATGAGAGTTCAGAGATGAGAGTTCAGAGTTCAGTTATGAGAGTTCAGAGATGAGAGTTCAGTGATGAGAGTTCAGAGTTCAGAGATGAGAGTTCAGAGTTCAGTGATGAGAGTTCAGAGTTCAGAGATGAGAGTTCAAAGTTCAGTGATGAGAGTTCAGAGTTCAGAGATGAGAGTTCAGTGATGAGAGTTCAGAGATGAGAGTTCAGTGATGAGAGTTCAGTGATGAGAGTTCAGAGATGAGAGTTCAGAGATGAGAGTTCAGAGTTCAGTGATGAGAGTTCAAAGTTCAGTGATGAGAGTTCAAAGTTCAGAGATGAGAGTTCAGTGATGAGAGTTCAGTGATGAGAGTTCAGAGTTCAGAGATGAGAGTTCAGAGTTCAGTGATGAGAGTTCAGAGTTCAGAGATGAGAGTTCAGAGTTCAGAGATGAGAGTTCAGAGTTCAGTGATGAGAGTTCAGAGTTCAGTGATGAGAGTTCAAAGTTCAGTGACGAGAGTTCAGAGTTCAGTGATGAGAGTTCAAAGTTCAGTGATGAGAGTTCAAAGTTCAGAGATGAGAGTTCAGTTATGAGAGTTCAGAGATGAGAGTTCAGTGATGAGAGTTCAGAGTTCAGTTATGAGAGTTCAGAGTTCAGAGATGAGAGTTCAGTGATGAGAGTTCAGAGTTCAGAGATGAGAGTTCAGAGTTCAGTGATGAGAGTTCAGAGTTCAGAGATGAGAGTTCAGAGTTCAGTGATGAGAGTTCAGAGTTCAGAGATGAGAGTTCAGAGTTCAGTGATGAGAGTTCAGAGTTCAGAGATGAGAGTTCAGAGTTCAGTGATGAGAGTTCAAAGTTCAGTGATGAGAGTTCAGAGTTCGGTGATGAGAGTTCAGAGTTCAGTGATGAGAGTTCAGAGTTCAGTGATGAGAGTTCAAAGTTCAGTGATGAGAGTTCAAAGTTCAGAGATGAGAGTTCAGTTATGAGAGTTCAGAGTTCAGAGATGAGAGTTCAGTTATGAGAGTTCAGAGTTCAGAGATGAGAGTTCAGTGATGAGAGTTCAGAGTTCAGTGATGAGAGTTCAGAGTTCAGTGATGAGAGTTCAAAGTTCAGTGATGAGAGTTCAAAGTTCAGAGATGAGAGTTCAGTTATGAGAGTTCAGAGTTCAGAGATGAGAGTTCAGTTATGAGAGTTCAGAGTTCAGAGATGAGAGTTCAGAGATGAGAGTTCAGAGTTCAGAGATGAGAGTTCAGTGATGAGAGTTCAGAGTTCAGTGATGAGAGTTCAAAGTTCAGAGATGAGAGTTCAGTTATGAGAGTTCAGAGTTCAGAGATGAGAGTTCAGTTATGAGAGTTCAGAGTTCAGAGATGAGAGTTCAGTGATGAGAGTTCAGAGTTCAGAGATGAGAGTTCAGAGTTCAGAGATGAGAGTTCAGAGTTCAGAGATGAGAGTTCAGTGATGAGAGTTCAGAGTTCAGAGATGAGAGTTCAGAGTTCAGTGATGAGAGTTCAGAGTTCAGAGATGAGAGTTCAGAGATGAGAGTTCAGTGATGAGAGTTCAGAGATGAGAGTTCAGAGTTCAGAGATGAGAGTTCAGAGATGAGAGTTCAGAGTTCAGAGATGAGAGTTCAGAGTTCAGAGATAAGAGTTCAGAGATGAGAGTTCAGAGTTCAGAGATGAGAGTTCAGTGATGAGAGTTCAGAGATGAGAGTTCAGAGGTGAGAGTTCAGAGGTGAGAGTTCAGAGATGAGAGTTCAGAGATGAGAGTTCAGAGTTCAGAGATGAGAGTTCAGAGGTGAGAGTTCAGAGGTGAGAGTTCAGAGATGAGAGTTCAGAGTTCAGAGATGAGAGTTCAGAGGTGAGAGTTCAGAGTTCAGAGATGAGAGTTCAGAGATGAGAGTTCAGAGTTCAGAGATGAGAGTTCAGAGTTCAGAGATGAGAGTTCAGAGTTCAGAGATGAGAGTTCAGAGATGAGAGTTCAGAGATGAGAGTTCAGTGATGAGAGTTCAGTGATGAGAGTTCAGAGTTCAGAGATGAGAGTTCAGAGATGAGAGTTCAGAGTTCAGTGATGAGAGTTCAAAGTTCAGTGATGAGAGTTCAAAGTTCAGAGATGAGAGTTCAGTGATGAGAGTTCAGAGTTCAGTGATGAGAGTTCAGAGTTCAGAGATGAGAGTTCAGAGTTCAGAGATGAGAGTTCAGAGTTCAGAGATGAGAGTTCAGTGATGAGAGTTCAGAGTTCAGAGATGAGAGTTCAGAGTTCAGTGATGAGAGTTCAGAGTTCAGAGATGAGAGTTCAGAGTTCAGAGATGAGAGTTCAGAGATGAGAGTTCAGAGATGAGAGTTCAGTGATGAGAGTTCAGTGATGAGAGTTCAGAGTTCAGAGATGAGAGTTCAGAGATGAGAGTTCAGAGTTCAGTGATGAGAGTTCAGAGTTCAGTGATGAGAGTTCAAAGTTTGGTGATGAGAGTTCAGAGTTCAGTGATGAGAGTTCAGAGTTCAGTGATGAGAGTTCAAAGTTCAGTGATGAGAGTTCAGAGTTCAGTGATGAGAGTTCAAAGTTCGGTGATGAGAGTTCAGAGTTCAGTGATGAGAGTTCAGAGTTCAGTGATGAGAGTTCAAAGTTCAGTGATGAGAGTTCAAAGTTCAGAGATGAGAGTTCAGTTATGAGAGTTCAGAGTTCAGAGATGAGAGTTCAGTTATGAGAGTTCAGAGTTCAGAGATGAGAGTTCAGAGTTCAGTGATGAGAGTTCAAAGTTCAGTGATGAGAGTTCAAAGTTCAGAGATGAGAGTTCAGTGATGAGAGTTCAGAGTTCAGAGATGAGAGTTCAGAGTTCAGTTATGAGAGTTCAGAGTTCAGAGATGAGAGTTCAGAGTTCAGAGATGAGAGTTCAGTGATGAGAGTTCAGAGATGAGAGTTCAGAGTTCAGTGATGAGAGTTCAGAGTTCAGAGATGAGAGTTCAGAGTTCAGAGATGAGAGTTCAGAGTTCAGAGATGAGAGTTCAGAGTTCAGAGATGAGAGTTCAGTGATGAGAGTTCAGAGTTCAGAGATGAGAGTTCAGAGTTCAGTGATGAGAGTTCAGAGTTCAGAGATGAGAGTTCAGAGTTCAGAGATGAGAGTTCAGTGATGAGAGTTCAGAGTTCAGTGATGAGAGTTCAGAGTTCAGAGATGAGAGTTCAGAGTTCAGTGATGAGAGTTCAGAGTTCAGAGATGAGAGTTCAGAGTTCAGTGATGAGAGTTCAGAGTTCAGAGATGAGAGTTCAGAGTTCAGAGATGAGAGTTCAGTGATGAGAGTTCAGAGTTCAGAGATGAGAGTTCAGAGTTCAGTGATGAGAGTTCAGAGTTCAGAGATGAGAGTTCAGAGTTCAGTGATGAGAGTTCAAAGTTCAGTGACGAGAGTTCAGAGTTCAGTGATGAGAGTTCAGTTATGAGAGTTCAGAGATGAGAGTTCAGTGATGAGAGTTCAGAGTTCAGTTATGAGAGTTCAGAGTTCAGAGATGAGAGTTCAGTGATGAGAGTTCAGAGTTCAGAGATGAGAGTTCAGAGTTCAGTGATGAGAGTTCAGAGTTCAGAGATGAGAGTTCAGAGTTCAGTGATGAGAGTTCAAAGTTCAGTGATGAGAGTTCAAAGTTCAGAGATGAGAGTTCAGTGATGAGAGTTCAGAGATGAGAGTTCAGAGTTCAGTGATGAGAGTTCAAAGTTCAGTGATGAGAGTTCAAAGTTCAGAGATGAGAGTTCAGTGATGAGAGTTCAGTGATGAGAGTTCAGAGTTCAGAGATGAGAGTTCAGAGTTCAGTGATGAGAGTTCAGAGTTCAGAGATGAGAGTTCAGAGTTCAGTGATGAGAGTTCAGAGTTCAGTGATGAGAGTTCAAAGTTCAGTGACGAGAGTTCAGAGTTCAGTGATGAGAGTTCAAAGTTCAGTGATGAGAGTTCAAAGTTCAGAGATGAGAGTTCAGTTATGAGAGTTCAGAGATGAGAGTTCAGTGATGAGAGTTCAGAGTTCAGTTATGAGAGTTCAGAGTTCAGAGATGAGAGTTCAGTGATGAGAGTTCAGAGTTCAGAGATGAGAGTTCAGAGTTCAGTGATGAGAGTTCAGAGTTCAGAGATGAGAGTTCAGAGTTCAGTGATGAGAGTTCAGAGTTCAGAGATGAGAGTTCAGAGTTCAGTGATGAGAGTTCAGAGTTCAGAGATGAGAGTTCAGAGTTCAGTGATGAGAGTTCAAAGTTCAGTGATGAGAGTTCAAAGTTCAGAGATGAGAGTTCAGTGATGAGAGTTCAGAGATGAGAGTTCAGAGTTCAGTGATGAGAGTTCAGAGTTCAGTGATGAGAGTTCAAAGTTCGGTGATGAGAGTTCAGAGTTCAGTGATGAGAGTTCAGAGTTCAGTGATGAGAGTTCAAAGTTCAGTGATGAGAGTTCAGAGTTCAGTGATGAGAGTTCAAAGTTCGGTGATGAGAGTTCAGAGTTCAGTGATGAGAGTTCAGAGTTCAGTGATGAGAGTTCAAAGTTCAGTGATGAGAGTTCAAAGTTCAGAGATGAGAGTTCAGTTATGAGAGTTCAGAGTTCAGAGATGAGAGTTCAGTTATGAGAGTTCAGAGTTCAGAGATGAGAGTTCAGTGATGAGAGTTCAGAGTTCAGTGATGAGAGTTCAGAGTTCAGTGATGAGAGTTCAAAGTTCAGTGATGAGAGTTCAAAGTTCAGAGATGAGAGTTCAGTTATGAGAGTTCAGAGTTCAGAGATGAGAGTTCAGTTATGAGAGTTCAGAGTTCAGAGATGAGAGTTCAGAGATGAGAGTTCAGAGTTCAGAGATGAGAGTTCAGTGATGAGAGTTCAGAGTTCAGTGATGAGAGTTCAAAGTTCAGAGATGAGAGTTCAGTTATGAGAGTTCAGAGTTCAGAGATGAGAGTTCAGTTATGAGAGTTCAGAGTTCAGAGATGAGAGTTCAGTGATGAGAGTTCAGAGTTCAGAGATGAGAGTTCAGAGATGAGAGTTCAGTGATGAGAGTTCAGAGTTCAGAGATGAGAGTTCAGTGATGAGAGTTCAGAGTTCAGAGATGAGAGTTCAGAGTTCAGTGATGAGAGTTCAGAGTTCAGAGATGAGAGTTCAGAGATGAGAGTTCAGTGATGAGAGTTCAGAGATGAGAGTTCAGTGATGAGAGTTCAGAGATGAGAGTTCAGAGTTCAGAGATGAGAGTTCAGAGATGAGAGTTCAGAGTTCAGAGATGAGAGTTCAGAGTTCAGAGATGAGAGTTCAGAGATGAGAGTTCAGAGTTCAGAGATGAGAGTTCAGTGATGAGAGTTCAGAGATGAGAGTTCAGAGGTGAGAGTTCAGAGATGAGAGTTCAGAGATGAGAGTTCAGAGTTCAGAGATGAGAGTTCAGAGATGAGAGTTCAGAGGTGAGAGTTCAGAGGTGAGAGTTCAGAGATGAGAGTTCAGAGGTGAGAGTTCAGAGTTCAGAGATGAGAGTTCAGAGATGAGAGTTCAGAGTTCAGAGATGAGAGTTCAGAGTTCAGAGATGAGAGTTCAGAGTTCAGAGATGAGAGTTCAGAGATGAGAGTTCAGAGATGAGAGTTCAGTGATGAGAGTTCAGTGATGAGAGTTCAGAGTTCAGAGATGAGAGTTCAGAGATGAGAGTTCAGTGATGAGAGTTCAGAGATGAGAGTTCAGAGTTCAGAGATGAGAGTTCAGAGTTCAGAGTTCAGAGATGAGAGTTCAGAGATGAGAGTTCAGAGTTCAGAGATGAGAGTTCAGTGATGAGAGTTCAGAGTTCAGTGATTAGAGTTCAGAGTTCAGAGATGAGAGTTCAGAGATGAGAGTTCAGAGATGAGAGTTCAGTGATGAGAGTTCAGAGATGAGAGATGAGAGTTCAGTGATGAGAGTTCAGAGTTCAGAGATGAGAGTTCAGAGTTCAGAGATGAGAGTTCAGAGATGAGAGTTCAGAGTTCAGAGATGAGAGTTCAGTGATGAGAGTTCAGAGTTCAGTGATTAGAGTTCAGAGTTCAGAGATGAGAGTTCAGTGATGAGAGTTCAGAGTTCAGTGATTAGAGTTCAGAGTTCAGTGATGAGAGTTCAGAGTTCAGAGATGAGAGTTCAGTGATAAGAGTTCAGAGTTCAGTGATGAGAGTTCAGAGTTCAGTGATTAAAGTTCAGAGTTCAGAGATGGGAGTTCTGTTATGCCGAGTTCAGACTGCACGATTTTCAAAGTAGTCGGGTCACTGTTCTTTTCACACTGCATGACTATCTTGGCCAGCATTCAGTCGCTGCTGTGTTCACACTGAACGATGGATCGGCGACAGGTGGTTTCACACTGCATGATTTTACAAGAGGAAGAATCGCCGACAACTGTTTGGCACGCAAACTACGTTTCACAACCAAACACACGCGAGAAGTGATAAGAAAATAACGCAAGATCACGCGTGCGTGAGACCAGAGTTCTCGCGCGAGACTCAAATTGTTATAAAAAATTATAGCCTGCAAGAAGCTTGCGATCCCAATCTGTGAGCTGATTTGCAGCGAAAAGGAGAAGAAAAAAAAAAAGATTATGCAGGAAGAAATTGTTGGGGAGACGAGATCAACTTGCTGAGCTCTGAGCAAGGATTGTGTGTTCAACAAAGAGAGCTGAGGGTAAAGAAATAAGTTTGCAATGTGCTGCTGGTCAAGCAATATGTAGGCTACTTTGTTTCTGTTTGATATAATTGTAAATATATCTATTAAAATACAGATATTCTGGTCTATAACTCCTCCC
The DNA here is from genome assembly GCA_031834385.1 of Semotilus atromaculatus. Lineage (NCBI taxonomy): Eukaryota > Metazoa > Chordata > Actinopteri > Cypriniformes > Leuciscidae > Semotilus > Semotilus atromaculatus. The sequence goes on along the minus strand of JAULUF010000015.1, from coordinate 29,220,233 downwards.
CGAACTCCCCGCTCTTGCTCTCTCATTGGCTGTCGGTCATCGCCGATGTAGTTTTCAGTCAGAACACTTTCACACTGCAGGATTTTGAATCGCCGACAGGTCCAGATATTTAGCATGCCAAATATCTCACGGGCGTCGGCGACTCGTCGGTGATTCTCTCAGATCGCGTCTTTGCTCATTCACACTGCATGATTGTCACTCGCGTGAACGAGCACCGATTTGCCTGTGATTTCGGGCATTTGTCGGCGATTTCTCAAAACCTGTCGCCGAGCCAAAATCGGGGCTAAAATCGTGCAGTCTGAACTCGGCATTAGGGGGTAACATGATGAAAGAAGACCAGAAGTCATGAGGTTCAATCAAATAGATAAAAATTTACTGAAGAATAGTTTGCCGTTTCATTGGTAGAGCGAGCATCAAAGTCTCTCGAGGAGGTTGCAATCCAACTGTACCTTACACAACATAATCCACCAATTATACCATTTTGTAAGAGTATGCATTACATCATTGTCACTCCTAATTGGCTGAGAGAACATAAAAGCCTAAACAATTTTACACATATGGGCAGATATGGGTGCCTATCGCCATTAGTCAAGATAGTTGTCGTCCGATTCTGGATTCAGGTCTGTGGTGACCTCGGAGGTTAGAGAAGGGCGCCTATGTGTCTGTGTGTTCATCCCAACGTTCAGAACCTACATAGAATGTCAAACACACACACAGAGCACCACCAAATAACAGCTCACATCAAGGCTGAAGAGAGCCTGAGCTCATTATTATCAGTCCAGTCAACCAAAACATGATGATAACACATTCACTCCTCAGGAAGAGCTGCAGATAATGGGCAACTCGTTCCCTAGAGAAATATGCTGGAGAAAATACATTTATGACAACAGGTAGAATTATGTACAGCTTGACCATCCGACTGTCCAGCGAAGAACCATATATGTCAACACCACTTTTAGGATTCCTTCATGACCTTTTCTACTGATCCCAGAGAAGAGACAAGCGTCCTCATACGTGCCAGGTCCCAAGGGCAAGATTGGAGTGCACCTAAAAGAAACTGGTTACTTACATCAACATGCCTTAAAAGTATAATTTTACTAGTGAAAAGAATATAGAAATGATTATGTGACAATGCATTTGATTATTGATTTTATAAAAGTAGTATATAAGCACTCAAAAGGATATATGAATATATATATATTGAAGAGACAAGGGATTTTGACCAACTCTTCAGTTCAGAGTTCAGTGATGAGAGTTCAGAGATCAGAGTTCAGAGATGAGAGTTCAGTGATGAGAGTTCAGTGAGAGTTCAGTGATGAGAGTTCACGTGAAACGCGTCTCCTCCCGAGCGCGCACTGGAGGCGGAACGCGCGCTCGCTATTCGCTGCTTGCAGAGCCGTTCAGCTGCGCGCCAGTGAGAAATAACTCTCTACCAGCTTTCATCGTGATGGGATCTATTTTCTTGAGGTGATTTTAGAAATGAAGAGTGCACAGATAAATATGTTTTTGCTGCTGTGCGTTCAGACCGCGGTGAGCTCTCCAATCTCCACAGCTGATCAGGCTCAGGTAAGATCCGCTGTCCACCAGTTATCTTGTTTGTATCTTATCTCAAAATAATTAATAATAGATATGATTAAATATGGACTATGGTTATATATATATATTTTTTTTATTTAAAATACACAGCTAATGAAATAAAACGTATATAGGCTACATTGTAAAAAAAAGTAAATAATAAAAAATAATAATATCTAACATAAATAAATAAGGCAACTGATCACATTCAACTTTTTAAGATTACTCAACTAATTCGCTCCAGTTAAAATCAACTAAACTTGTTTTTTTTTTGTTATCTTGACACAAAGTTTTAAGTTCAAAAGATTCCCTCACACTCATTGGATGAACAAACATATTTGAGCCAACTTGAAAAAATAAGGCAACCTATCACACTCAACTTAACTAATTAGCCTTTTTCAAAGTTGTTTTTGTTGACCTTACTTAGATTCTCAAGTATTTGTCCAAAACTTGTCCAAATGTTGTCCCAACTATCCAAATTGGGTTATCCGAACAAACTAATTTTCATTCAACAATGTTGTGCCAGTTCCCAGCATGCATTGCAGCTTGAAAAAATTATGTGGTAACTATTATATAAAAATGATTATTGCTTTGCTTATGCTGGCTTGATTTATGCTGTTGTTGTTGTCACAGTTATATTTTTACTGAATTACAATTGTTGATCATCACCATGTTTGAGATTTGTGTCCTGAGGTGTTGAGCTAAATGTGCTTCTCATTGTAATTTGTACAACTTAATTGCCCGGGTGTAATGGGTAAACGGTGTGCCTCTAAAGTTTTAAAAGGCAAATTATGATCATGTCGTGTTGTTCACTTTAAACATGGAGATTAAAAAACAAGGATTGTAGCTGCTTGCATTGTTTAGTTGCATTAAAAAGAAGTTTTAAGTTCAAAAGGATACCTGCTACTCATTTCACGAGCAAAAGTTTTTAAGTTGACTTTAACTGGAGCGAATTAGTTGAGCTAACTTAAATAGTTGAGTGTGATAGATCACCGTATGTTTTCAAGTTGGCTAAACTTTTTTTATTTATTTTTTTAGTTGTCTTGACAAGAAGTTTTAAGTTCAAAAGACTAACTGGCACTCATTCGATGAACAAAATTATTTAAGTTGATTTTAACTAAAGTGAATTAATTGAGTTAACTTAAAAAAAATAAGGCAACTTATCGCATTAAACTTTTTAAGTTAGCTCAATAATTATTATTATTTTTTTATTTTTTTATTTTTTACACTGTATGAGCTTCAAGTACATTAAATCCAAAGTCATGTTTTTAGTTATACAAATGCATTGAAGCATGTCGGAGACATGTATTGTCCTGCTTTCAGCTATGGAAAATGAGCCTGCTTTGAGGTCAGAATAACTGGCACAGCCCAAGGGAGGATTTTCATTGTGAGTTCACTATAATTACATTCCCCCGCATGTTCAGAAATTTGTGTGTCTCCAGAAATAAAAGAAATTAGAATGATACCTAGCTGAAAAGAGTTTCTACAATCAATACATCAAGAAAAAAATTAAAATATAAAAATAATAATATAATAATTTGAGGATCTATCATGCTTTTTAGTTTGCAAGTTTCCTTTCCTCACTATACACTAGCAGACTTGTTAAAAGTATGAACAATGATTCTGTGTTTTGGAGAAAAGCTGCAACTGTTGAATTCGTGGTTTCTCAATAAAGCTATTTCCACTACTTTGATCATGTGTTGCTTCACTGCAGATCTGCCAACAAATTCCAGCAGCTTCAGTCTCATCCTACCTGTGACCTCCGGGTGGTTCAGAAGTGCATTACACACCTACACTAAAAGCAAATATGCAGTTTGCATGCCAATACCTGACTGGGACATTTCCCCTCATACACACATTTGAAAACTGAGGCTTTTTGTTTTAAATCTTTGGTTTCTATTCTAAACCTTGTTTAGAATGAGATGCATTCAGAGGGGGATAGTAACAAAGTACATTTACTTGATTACTGTACTTAAGTACACTTTTTGAGTGTCTGTACTTTACTTGAGTATTATTCTTTTTTCTGTAAACTTTTTACTTTAACTTCACTACATTTGAAAGACAAATATTGTACTTTTTACTCTTCTACATTTCTGTCAAGGTCCTTGAGTAGAAAGAAGTAACGTCAGTCAGGGAATGATTTTTTTTCTCTAAAACGTGATTGTTTTTTTGCAGGTGACAGACAGTCTATCAGTAATCACTATAGGGTCACGTGTTGTGAAGTTCAGCGATTTCCCAACATTTTCTTTGAACACTAATCAACTGGTGGCAAAATGAACGAAGACAGATCCTCGGCGCAGTGCACACATCCGTGGCAAACAGGTCTTTCTGTTTTGCTGTTTGTTGAAGCAGTATTGCTGTTGGGCAGTTATACAGCTATGGTTGTGTAGCTGGCTTTTAAAGCAGGTTGGATTTTTTAGACCACTTGATTCAAATGTGCATTAATGGATACACATAGATGTGTACTTGTTTTGTTAGGGTGGTAGGAGTGTTAAATAAAAAAAATAAAGATGATTATGGCTGTCTTTCTTGTCTGTTTAGTTCAACCTATTTCTATAGGTTTTTTATAGCATTCTAAAAGCTATTAATTCCACAGATACTTCTAACTGGTTGGTGTTAACACTAGGTTGCTTCAGAGGCATACGGTACTGTAACAATAATGCAACAATAATAAAACAATGCGTTGACATTTACTTTTACTTTTTACTTTTGATACTTAAGTACTTTAAATAACAAGTTCTGTACTTTTACTTAAGTAAAAATCGGTCTTTAGAAACTTTTACTTGTAACAGAGTAATATTTGACCAGTAGTAGCTATACTGTAACTCAAGTAAGGAAGTTGTGTGCTCAAATGATTTCGAAGCAGCTTCTTTTATCCCTTTCTGGAGGAACATTCAGTATTCTCATCTAGGGGATTCACAATAAAGTGAAGGGCATCTTCTAAAGGATCAGAAGCACGGAGCCCTAGCCTGGGAAAACCCAGACAACTTCCGGCAAATTTAGATTTGCTCTGAAAGTTAGTCTGGCAAAGAGCTCATTCAAGCCCATTTCCAGTCCGCAGAAATCGCGGCACCAATCAGAAACGTTGGGGCGGGCTTTACAAGATGATGACAGCGCAGCCAGCAACTGTGAAGCAGATTTTGTACATTACAAAGTAGTGATGGGCAATCCGGCTCTTTTTCTTGAGCCGGCTCATTTGACTCAGCTCCCTGAAAAGAGCCGGCTCTTTTGACTCACAAACGGCTCTTTAAAAAATAAATGTTTTAACTTGCTCAAAGTCCACCGCACAACAGTGCAACGTGAATATTCACATTTGTAATTGTCCATAACAACCCAAATACTTGCCTGCTTGCCTAGCACATCTAATTAATGGGCAAAGGTTTCCGACTATTTGTCTTACCTTTTTTTTTTTTTTTTTTTATGTGGATTTTGAGCTTGTAGAAGTTTAGCTCTTGCATTCTTCTGAACATCTTGGGCTGCCATTGCCCGATGTCATTTCTGAGTATCACTCCATTATCTGCCTAACTTTTAAATGCCTATTCCACAAGTGGTAGACTACAATGACTGGCTGTTTTAAAATATAACTATAGAAACAAAATAACCCCGAGGCAGTCTCATCTACGAGACGTTTAGGCCTCCTCCAATACTGACAGCAGGGCTGATAGCTTGCAGGTTTGCTTAGTAAGTTTAACAGCCACCCGCCCGAATTTAATTAAAATATTATTTTTCGTCACGTCATCTGCCCGACCCGCGGTTTATCTGCATCTCTAGTGTGTGTGTGTGTGTGCGAGTTGGCTCGGCCCTTCCTCATGCATTGGTTGACGTCGTGTGTATGATTGACAGGAACAGAATGTGAGGCTGATCAGACAGTAGAAACGAAGTGTGTGCGCCTTTAGGCATATAATTCTTTGTTGTTGTTTGAATTAGTCAATTATTTTAAATAAAATTAAAATCATTCATTATTTCATTATTACATAATGATTTAATTTCTATAGGCTATATTTTTTTAAATAGAGTCGGCTCTTCAGATATGCGAGCCAGCTCCCGTCGTTCACTTACAAGAGCCGGCTCTTAGATCCGGCTCATTCGCGAACGACCCATCACTATTACAAAGATGGATGCCGCCGTGGAACATCACTCGTTCGAATCAGCTATAGCGTCTGTTTTAAGCAATTTAAAATATCCTTTTCGTTATAAACCCGAGCAAAGAACAACACTTAAAGCCTTCATGTCTAAAAAATATGTTATCGCTGTCTTACCGACTGGATTCGGCAAAAGTCTGATATACCAGTGTGGCGAGCAGGACGATCGAGCCGAGGGACGTGAGAGAACGGCGTGAGTGAGGCCGGTCTCGATCTCTCACGGAGGAGCGACGACGGTGAAGATCGAGAGAGGACAGGCCTGAATTTTATTTGATGATTTGTTTTATGTGTGGCGGCAGTCGACAGTGAGGGACTTTTGTATTTGTTTTATTTTGTCATTAAAATGTGTGAATGTTCGCCGGTTTCCGCCTCCTCCTTCCCATAACGAGCCCCGTTGGTGGCTAAACGAATGGGTGGGTCTTGAGGGAGAGCCTTCTGCGTACGTTATCTCCTTCATCGCTCTGATTGGTTTTAGCTCTATCCAATTGCGCCAAGAGGCATTTGAGGGACGTCCGTTGGTGACGCCCTTTGGAAATGATTTGTCTATGGAGCTTTGCCAGACCCTAACTCAGTTTAAACTGAGAAGGGTCTGGTTTTAACCAGGCTAACGGAGCCCTACATCTTCCCAAAGAATGTCCTTTTTCATGCAGAGGTCAACAAATGCATCTCAAACAATGCTCATATGGGTAAAGGCTACTGTTGTGTCTGTTACTATGGTATGGTCTACAGTACTTCATTCCAAAATATGCTTTGTTTACAGCGATGTCCCGATATATCTGGTTTTAGTGATCTCCGAGGTGAATTCGAGCTGCTGTCACAGGGCTGATGGGAGTGATAATGACGTATGACACATGATGTGTGTGTCTGCAGGGTTTTCTGGAGCGATACGGATACCTGCAAAAGGAGAAGGAAACTCATCATAATGCTGAAGTCAAGTCTGCCATCAGGTAAAACCTGTGACCTTGTTAGCACCATGATCTTCTAGTTGAGCTACTTTTGTTGTCACTTACTCTTTACTCTTGTCCTTCGTATTTCAAGACATGGGAATATGAAGCTAAAGCTTGTTTTTGTTCACTAGCAAACTTGGTCATTCATCAAAACTGTATAAGACTGTGGGTGTCAGTTCATCGTCTTAACCTGGTATAAAATCATACCAGCTATCAGAAACATCAGAACTGATCTAGTGAAGTGCAGCTGTTTATACGTGTGGTCTCTTGTCTTTCAGAGAGTTTCAGTGGTTGTCTCAACTTTCTGTCACTGGACGGCTGGACAGAGCCACGCTGGAGAAGATGTCATCAGCTCGCTGCGGGGTTAAAGATGTCGGGAGCCATGGTTCCTGGAGCCGAAGGGTCAACAGGATCTTCACAGGCCACTCGGGCAGACATGGGCTGCACGAGCAGCATCTCCGTAAGAAGCGTTACACTCACATAGGTAAAGACTACGGGGCTGTTGATGCTTGAATCTAACGAATTGGTAAGGTGTGAAATTATTTTCAGGGAATCGCACGGCTAAAGTAGTTTCAGGCAAGTCTTGACCGCATTACATGTCCATATCACTTCACCAAATTATTTCAGTTTTTCAAAGGTCTTTACAGCCTAAAACAGTATAAAAAAAACTAGAATGTACACTCACCGGCAACTTTATTAGGTACACCTGTCCAACTGCTCCTTAACACTTAATTTCTAAGCAGCCAATCACATGGCGGCAACTCAGTGCATTTAGGCATGTAGACATGGTCAAGACAATCTCCTGCAGTTCAAACCGAGCATCAGTATGGGGAAGAAAGGTGATTTGAGTGACTTTGAACGTGGCATGATTGTTGGTGCCAGAAGGGCTGGTCTGAGTATTTCAGAAACTGCTAATCTACTGGGATTTTCACGCACAACCATCTCTAGGGTTTACAGAGAATGGTCCGAAAAAGAAAAAACATCCAGTGAGCGGCAGTTCTGTGGGCGGAAATGCCTTGTTGATGCCAGAGGTCAGAGGAGAATGGCCAGACTGGTTCGAGCTGATAGAAGGGCAACAGTGACTCAAATAACCACCCGTTACAACCAAGGTGGGCAGAAGAGCATCTCTGAACGCACAGTACGTCGAACTTTGAGGCAGATGGGCTACAGCAGCAGAAGACCACACCGGGTGCCACTCCTTTCAGCTAAGAACAGGAAACTGAGGCTACAATTTGCACAAGCTCATCGAAATTGGACAATAGAAGATTGGAAAAACGTTGCCTGGTCTGATGAGTCTCGATTTCTGCTGCGACATTCGGATGGTAGGGTCAGAATTTGGCGTCTACAACATGAAAGCATGGATCCATCCTGCCTTGTATCAACGGTTCAGGCTGGTGGTGGTGGTGTCATGGTGTGGGGAATATTTTCTTGGCACTCTTTGGGCCCCTTGGTACCAATTGAGCATCGTTGCAACGCCACAGCCTACCTGAGTATTGTTGCTGACCATGTCCATCCCTTTATGACCACAATGTACCCAACTTCTGATGGCTACTTTCAGCAGGATAATGCGCCATGTCATAAAGCTGGAATCATCTCAGACTGGTTTCTTGAACATGACAATGAGTTCGCTGTACTCAAATGGCCTCCACAGTCACCAGATCTCAATCCAATAGAGCATCTTTGGGATGTGGTGGAACGGGAGATTCGCATCATGGATGTGCAGCCGACAAATCTGCGGCAACTGTGTGATGCCATCATGTCAATATGGACCAAACTCCCTGAGGAATGCTTCCAGCACCTTGTTGAATCTATGCCACGAAGAATTGAGGCAGTTCTGAAGGCAAAAGGGGGTCCAACCCGTTACTAGCATGGGGTACCTAATAAAGTGGCCGGTGAGTGTACATTTCCTGAAGAAAATGTGAGTGAGTGCTTGCAGTGGCAAAACTCGATAGATTCTACGATGCTGTACATGATTGCATAAGAGCCAACAACCATGTCTGTACAATGTTGTGTCACGACTACCTGGCTCACAGTAGCAGTGACATAGGGGAGACCACACTGTTTGTTAAGTTAAATCAAAAATAGTTTATTTAAACATTAAATAATACGATGAAATCATAATTTAAATCAAGAAGTATGTCAAGTCAGTAAATGATAAGCAAGAGAAAACTAATCAAAGTGTAGTGCAGATCAGTAATGTGTAGACTATGTGTAATGCAAACAAAGCAAAAAGGAATAAAATAGTGCTGCTTCCAGCCTGGAGGCCCCAGCAATGCCGAGACGCGCAGAGCAGAGGCAAGGCAAGGCAAGGCAAGGCAAGGCAAGTTTATTTATATAGCACATTTCATACAGAATGGTAATTCAAAGTGCTTTACATAGAAGAAATTAAAATAATCAAAAGAAATAAGAATAATTAAAATAGTTTAGAATAAAGAAATTAAAATAATCAACAGAAATAAGAATAATTAAAACAGTTTAGAATAAATTTTTTTATTAAATACAGTACAAACAGTCGGACGAATGGTGGCACTGTGCTCATTCAGTAAATGCATAGCTAAACAGATGTGTTTTGAGTCTGGATTTGAATGTGACTACTGTAGGAGCACATCTGATCTCTTCTGGAAGCTGGTTCCAGCTGCGGCTGACATAGTAGCTAAAAGCGGACTCTCCTTGTTTAGAGTGAACCCTTGGTATTTCTAGCTGACGTGATCCTAATGATCTGAGTGATCTGTTGGGTTTACAGTGAGGAAAATAAGTATTTGAACACCTTGCTATTTTGCAAGTTCTCCCACTTAGAAATCATGGAGGGGTCTGAAATTGTCATCGTACCTGCATGTCCACTGTGAGAGACATAATCTAAAAAACAAAATCCAGAAATCACAATGTATGATTTTTAAAAAAAATCAATGTTAATATTTGGTACAGTAGCCTTTGTTTGCAATTACAGAGGTCAAACGTTTCCTGTAGTTTTTCACCAGGTTTGCACACACTGCATGAGGGATTTTGGCCCACTCCTCCACACAGATCTTCTCTAGATCAATCAGGTTTCTGGGCTGTCGCTGAGAAACACGGAGTTTGAGCTCTCTCCAAAGATTCTCTATTGGGTTTAGGTCTGGAGACTGGCTAGGCCACGGCAGAACCTTGATATGCTTCTTACAGAGCCACTCCTTGGTTATCCTGGCTGTGTGCTTCGGGTCATTGTCATGTTGGAAGACCCAGCCTCGACCCATCTTCAATGCTCTAACTGAGGAAAAGAGGTTGTTCCCAAAATCTCGCAATACATGGCCTCGGTCATCCTCTCCTTAATACAGTGCAGTCGCCCTGTCCCATGTGCAGAAAAACACCCCCAAAGCATGATGCTACCACACCCATGCTTCACAGTAGGGATGGTGTTCTTGGGATGGTACTCATCATTCTTCTTCCTCCAAACACGGTTAGTGGAATAATGACCAAAAAGTTATATTTTGGTCTCATCTGACCACATGACTTTCTCCCATGACTCCTTTGGATCATCCAAATGGTCATTGGCAAACTTAAGACGGGCCTTGACATGTCCTGGTTTAAGCAGGGGAACCTTCCGTGCCATGCATGATTTCAAACCATGACGTCTTAGTGTATTACCAACAGTAACCTTGGAAACGGTGGTCCCAGCTCTTTTCAGGTCATTGACCAGCTCCTCCCGTGTAGTTCTGGGCTGATTTCTCACCTTTCTTGGGATCATTGAGACCCCACGATGTGAGATCTTGCATGGAGCCCCAGTCCGAGGGAGATTGACAGTCATGTTTAGCTTCTTCCATTTTCTAATGATTGCTCCAACAGTGGACCTTTTTTTCACCAAGCTGCTTGGCAATTTCCCCGTAGCCCTTTCCAGCCTTGTGGAGGTGTACAATTTTGTCTCTAGTGTCTTTGGACAGCTCTTTGGTCTTGGCCATGTTAGTAGTTGGATTCTTACTGATTGTATGGGGTGGACAGGTGTCTTTATGCAGCTAACGACCTCAAACAGGTGCATCTAATTTAGGATAATAAATGGAGTGGAGGTGGACATTTTAAAGGCAGACTAACAGGTCTTTGAGGGTCAGAATTCTAGCTGATAGACAGGTGTTCAAATACTTATTTGCAGCTGTATCATACAAACAAATAGTTAAAAAATCATATATTGTGATTTCTGGATTTTTCTTTTAGATTATGTCTCTCACAGTGGACATGAACCTACGATGACAATTTCAGACCCCTCCATGATTTCCAAGTGGGAGAACTTGCAAAATAGCAGGGTGTTCAAATACTTATTTTCCTCACTGTATGTTCAGTGAGCATATCTGCAATATATTGAGGTCCTATGCCATTGAATGATTTATATACCAGTAATAATACTTTAAAATTAATCCTAAATGTGACTGGGAGCCTAAATGTAACCTGAGGACTGGAGTGATGTGTTCATATTTTCTAGTTCTGCTCAGAATCCTGGCGGCAGCATTCTGTATGAGCTGCAACTGTCTTATGGTCTTTTTGGGAAGGCCAGAGAACAGACAACTGGCAGGAGATGTTTTTAAACAGTCCCGCCAATCAACTGCTATCAGATGGACCGAAAACCAACAGTTCTGTCCATGGTGGAGTGAGCACACCCAGCACGGCAAAGCCGAGCGTGACAGTTGTGGAGCTGAAATATGGCTTCTATAAGTTGCAATATGGTTGCTAGGTGGCTCTAAACCAGTGGTTCTCAACCTCTCCTGCAGGGACCCCCTGACAGGCCATGTTTCTGTTTTAACCCTGAAATGGGACACCTGATTCAATTAATTAAAGGCTTAATGAGTAGTTAGAGTAGGAATTAGTCAATTAAACAATTAGTCAACTACTCATTAGGCCTTTAAAGGGGCTATATGGAACTTTTTCCCCAAAATAAATGTAACAATAGCCTTTTTATTTGACCATTTATGACTCAAACATCTCCTGGTGAGCATACTGACACCTTGTCCGCTCACAGTGGGTGCACCTATAAGCCTGTATCCTATTTTTCCTATTTTCTGTCGGGTCGGATTTTTCCCGCCCGCGATGTGACGTCGAGCGCGTTCAAGTTAAACGTTTCAGATCACTCTGCCACCACCGCTAGTCAGCAAGTAGCCTACACTCGCAAGCAGTGCAATGGAATATATGTATTTGACTGTTCTTACCTCTGTAAACATAATGTTGACCTCCTTGGAGCAGATGACTTGTGAAGTGTGCACGTACGAGCGCGCTGCGAGAGCGAGCAGAAAGGAAGAGCAGTTCGGTTTTTTGGCCACAGGTGTCAGTCGCGAGTTTAAATTTCAGAAAAACGCATATAGCCTCTTTAATTAATTGAATCAGGTGTGCCATTTCAGGGTTAAAACAGAAACATGGCCTGTCAGGGGGTCCCTGCAGAGAGGTTGAGAACCACTGCTCTAAACGGTTGATATGGTGTGGTTACACAGTTACCATGGTGATATTTAGAGACTGTTTCCCAACCGAAACAAACGAGCCAACCCCCATCTCTATATGATGTTCTGATGCAGAGATATAGGTCTTGCTAAATGATTGCTAGGGTACTATTTGGTTGCTAGGGAGTTGCTTGGGAGCTGCCAATGATAAAACGCCAAAGGCTGCTTGTGAGTTTGAATGATATAAACCATCTCCCATTCGTCTGTGACATTCAGAATGGAACATATCCCTCTTTGGATTTTGGTTGCTAAGGTATTCGACAATGGTTGCTAGGGAGGGGCTAGGAAGTGTTGAGGTGATTCATGATTGGCTTTTTGCTGCCCCGAGTCAAACGAGGCCACCCTCATGTTCCCTTTCGAAAGCTACAGTCGATGCTGCGCTGCTTAGCGCATTGGGAACGTCTTTAATCGTGACCTGCTGTGAATATAGTGTGTAAACACGTCGATAGGATCGACCCAGAGGTAATAGCCTCGGTCGGTGACGTCACCGGCGCGCACCCGCGACACGAGGCTATAATTAGATGAGCCACAGGTGCATCGTCAGGTCTTTTTGTCTTCAGAGACCTCTCTGTGTTTGGTGTGCAAGCATTTATCTCCTCTCTATCTACTACAGATCTTTGTTAGGAGTTATTTAGTTTATCACTGACAGTGTGCAGATTTTCTAATTTTTATTTTTCAACCATCTAAGAAGAGTTTAGAAAAAGTTAAAGAGAAAGAGAAATGAGTCAACAGAGAAAGCGCTGTGTCCCTCCATGTTCTCGTCCGATGTCAGAACTGGATACACACGCTTTGTTTGGTTGGGGATTGTGGGGCTTGTGCGATCTGGCTGAGGAGCGAGAGACAGATGCGTCCTTTTCGCTTTCTCTCTCTCTCTTTCCAGATCGCGATGTCCTTTTGCCTGACTACCGAAGTTCCTGTCACTCAGGGCAGTGTACATTCCAGGGCATCTGAATGTATAAGCGGATTTTCTGACCAGACAGAAATTACACACGGGGGAATGGAAAATCCACCCGGATGTAGTAAAACAGATCTGGACCAGATTTTATGAAGCAGAGGTGGACCTCTTCGCCTCCCAGCAGACAGCGCAATGTCCGCTCTACTTCTCTCTGAGTCACCCAGTCCCCCTGGGTCTGGATGCTATGGCACACTCATGGCCCAAAATGTGCCTGTATGCGTTTCCTCCAGTGGCTCTGCTCCCGCGAGTTCTAGAAGTGTCCAGAGTTCGCCAGTAAGGGTCTTGCCTCTTACTGATTGCGCCGCGTTGGCCGAACAGAGTATGGTTCTCGGAGATAATATCTCTCCTCGACGGCTCGCCTTGGGCGATTCCGAAGAGGAGGGACCTTCTGTCTCAGGCGGAGGGCGTGAAATTCCATCCCAGGCCCGACCTGTGGAACCTTCATGCTTGGCCTCCTATGGGTACCAACTGAGGGACACTGGGCTTTCGCCTACCGTTATTGAGACCATTCTAAGTGCTAGGGCTTCCTCCACTAGAAAGAGTTATGCCAACAAATGGGGTGTCTTTGAAAGGTGATGTGTTGTACATAATGCAGATCCAGTCAACTGCCAGATTGCTTCAGTTCTGGATTTCTTGCAGGAAAAATTATCAACAGGCACATGCCCCGCCACTCTCAAGGTTTATGTGGCCGCTCTTTCGGCTTGCCACGCCTTGGTTGACGGGGTGCCACTCGGGAGACATCCTCTGCTCGCTCGCTTCATTCGTGGGGCCAGACGACTGAGGCCTCCAGTAAGAACTAAGATCCCTTCATGGGACTTAGCTATAGTCCTCGAGGGTCTGGTTGAGACCACCTTTGAACCTCTAGAGTCAGGCTCTGTCGATATCACCATTACGGACACACACTTGCTCAGAAACTTGTTGTCAGCGCTACTCTGAGGATTTTATCAGTAAAATATTTCAGCAATTTAAAAGCCACGAGACATTTCTCACTAGCAATGTAATAACGGCGCTGTTCTTGAAGCAGATAAACTTACAGTTTCGCTATTAGCAGAGATGCTGCTGCCAAACACTGTTGAGAGACAGATTCAGGTAATTCACACACGCTTAATCTCTCTCTCTCTCTCTCTCGTTTTGATCATTGTTCTGAATCTGATCCATATGTAATCTTTGACAAAAACGTTATTTTCTTAGCTTTTTGCTCAAAATTGGGTTATTTTATGAATTCACCAGCCTGTTTTTGAGAGACATATCTCAAATGTTTGAAGATGCTCTCTAAGTGTTGGGCACACCTTAAAACTCTGAAATCCCATTCTGTTCCACACATCATGTGTATGTCTATCCTTTAACAAAGGACAGCAATAAAGACTGAGAACAAGAACGGTAATTCAGTGCAAATTACTCTTAACGTATTGAACAGAACAGTGATGCAGACTGAATGAATGCATGCAGGTCATGTTTTCATTGTTGGTTTTTTACAAAAAAAATTGTTTTGATAAGGGGTAGACACAACATTTTCTGTCAAACGGTTCTTTGGTAAAATGGATTTGCATGTAGTTGTGAGGTAATTCTGTGCCTGCTGGGTGGGATGTAATTCTGAGCTGAATAAATGGTATAATGAATGGGTAAATACAGTGGTAGTCATAATTACGGTCCATATCGAGTGTATACATGTCTAACAGGTTAGATCATCCACTTGTGGCCCACCACACAAACTCAAACAGGCAAATTCACACAATTTGCTGAAGTTAAAACTTTTATAAACTAAAAACAGATTACACTGGCAGTGTACTGATTACCTGTTTTCAGTCAGGTCTTTGGCAGCAAGTTTTTCAGAAGACATTTATTATTTATTGAGTGGATTAAAACGAACATACAAATATGGCCAGATCTTTTGTTTCAAATAAATATGGCATCTCAGATTAGTGTAGGTTATAGTAGGACAGACAGACAGAAAGAGAGTCAGTCATTCTAACTGAAATGTTGGTGGCAGGAATGAAGCAGAAAGAGTGAATCCAATCGCAAGCACTTTAATTAAACAAACAGGTAATCCAGGGAAAACGACATAAGGAACTCAGGACAGAAACCGAACATCTACAGCGAACATCACACTAAAACAAGAACTCACAAAGACTGAACTAGACACAGGGCTTAAATACACATGCAAACAATCTAAACAAGATAACAAGGGGGCGTGGCTAATAGGAAATACCTGGGATGACTAATAGACAGACAGGGAATCACATGACATGACAGACAGAACAAGACACAAAACCCACACCGTGACACTAACAGAGGCTGCATAGGTGATATTTTTTGAGCTGTGTTGAAATAAAAGCTCAGTGTTTGTATGTGTGAATCGGATCTGTATATTCAGACCTGTCAGTTTAAAAATGTGCTAATACATCAGGAATGCAGCACCATTGGTTTAAGTATGTGTGTGTTCATGTACCTGATGTGAGTCCTCACCACAAAAACAAAATCGGTTGTAGACTCAGGATGACAATATATGGACAGATCCACTAGTATTGCAAAGGGCTGTTAAATCCAAAATTGACTGTCAGTCACAACACACAGCATGTTATCTAGTGGATTTCATACTTGTTTTTGGACAATTTTGAGCACATTTGTTCAATCTTACTAAGGCAAAATTTGTTTGTTTTTACTGTGCACTAAAATATGAATTAGCAATTATGGTATAATAGAGAAAATCCTAGCATGTTGTACCTCAGACAACAGTATTTGTGTTTTGGAAGTCTGTAATTATGTGTCTAAGTCACAAAACCTTTGTCACATTAAGCTAGTTATTTACTGAGCGTGGCTCTTGTCAGTTTAAGAAGATTTGGAGAGAGAATTTCAATGTTTCTTAAGTAAAAGTGCACTGAACACTTTTTTACTACTACTAGATTTCTCTGTAAAGGGAACTATCTGAACATTTTAAACTCAGCTTGTACACTTTTTCTATATTTTTAACAGAGTTAGAACTTAAAGCTATGATTAACCTGAGATTTTGTGCAACACATCCTACTGTTACGGAATCAAACTTAATAGAAGGAGATGAAAATTAACAAGGTTTATTTAGACAACAACAGAGCGGGATAACTGATGGCAGGTAAGTGGTAAATGCAATGATTTTGGAGATTTGGAGAGCAGGATATTATGTTTCTTCTTACAGGAGTGATGGCAGGTAGATGATGTAGTAGAGGATGGCTGGAACTCAGAACAACAGGAAATTTGAAAAAACAGAGAAAGGATGAGACACTGGAGGAACACCACGGAGGAGAATAGAGACAATACGCTGGAGATGGCGCTGGAGTGGAGACTAGAGAAGGATCGCTGGAGATGTAAGTAGTCCTCATCATACGAACGAAACCAGACAATGAACTGTTGTGAAGAGTGTGATCAAATAGTGTCAGTGATGAGGGTGGGGATGAGATGCAGGTGTGTGTGTGTGATTAGATAGAGTGTGTTGTGATTGGCTGGTGAGAGAGCCTGGTAGATCTGAAACAGTACCGCCTCCTCCACGGCCCGCTCCTCAGAGCCGAGGACCCTGTCGTCGTGGTGGTCGGCCTCTTCCTCGGGGTGCGGGACAATCGGGAAGAGCAGCGTGGAAGGCTTCCAGTAGAGTGGGATCGAGGATGTCAGCTCTGGGAACTCATGATCGTTCTTCGGGTCCATAGCCTCCCCAATCTATTAAATATTACATGTTATTACAGGAGGTACATGTTGATCTGCCTGATGATGGTGAAGGGACCAATAAATCTGTGACTGAGCTTCTTGCAGGGCAGACGCATCCTGATGTCCCGAGTTAACAGCCAGACCTTCTGACCTGGCTTGTAGGAGGGAGTTTCAGGACGTCTGAGGTCAGGGGTCATCCTGCGCCTGTGCACTGCCTGTTGAAGCTGGTGGTGAGCTGTGTCCCAGACCCTCTCGCTCACTCAGAACCAGTAGTAGACTGCTGGGACGTTGGCTGGTTCCCCTGACCATGGGAACAACGGTGGCTGGAAACCGAGTTTGCACTGGAAGGGAGTGAGTCCAGTAGACTGTTGACGGAGTGAGTTTTGGGCGTACTCTGCCTAGGAACTGATTCTAGGAGTTCTGGTGGACCTGGCAAAAGGTATGTAGGAAATGGCCAATTTCCTAAATCTTCCTCTTGATCTGCCCGTTCGACTTCGGATGATACCCGGATGATAGGCTTATGGTCACACTTAGGAGCTCGACCCCAACCACACCACTCCGACCCCGGTGGTGGAGGCATCCACCTCCACGATGAACGGTTTCTCAGGGTCTGGGTGGATGAGGAGCAGTGTGCTGGTGAATGTCGTCTTCAGTAGATGGAATGCTTCGTTGGCAGAAGGTGACCAGGTCAGAGACTTGGGCTTGTTTCTCAGGAGACTTGTAAGGGGGCTGGTTATGGAGCTGTTGCAATGGATGAACCATCTGGAAAAGTTGGCGAAGCCAAGGAAACGCTGAAGTTCTTTGATGGTAGATGGTGTGGGCCAGTTCCAGATGGTTTCCACCTTCCCCTCGTCCATCTGGATACCTGTGTCACTGATGTTGGTGGAAGGAGCATTTCTCAGCCTTGAGGAACAGATGGAATTCCCTCAGGCCTTTCAGGACCTCTGCGATGTGGTGGCGATGGTCAGCCATGCTCAGGGAGTAAATGAGGATGTCATCTATGTAGACGAGTACTGACCGGTGGAAATACTCCTGGAGCACCTCATGCATGAAGTCCTAGAATATGGAGGGGGAATTTACCAGACCATATGGCATGAACAGATACTCATAGTGTCCAGTAGGGGTCACGTATCCGATTGAGGTTGTAGGTGCTACGGAGGTCCAAATTGGTAAACATCGTGGCTCTGCGGAGGTGTTAGAGCGCCGCTGGGATGAGGGGAAGAGGATATCGGAATTTGACAGTGATTTTATTGAGAGCTCGGTAATCGATACAAGTCCACAAGCCTCCATCCTTCTTGTCCATGAAGAAGATACTCGAAGCAGCAGGGGACATAGAAGGGCGGATGTAGCCTTGTTGGAGGGCCTCTCCTATATATTCCTCCATTGCCTTCTGTTCGGGAAGTTGCACGGGATAGATCTTCCCGTGGGGCACTGGCTCACCCGGAATCAGGTCGATGGCGCAGTCCCATGGCCGGTGTGGAGGCAGCCGAGAGGCTCTCTGTGAGCAGAAAACATCACTGAAGGGGGCATAGCAGGTTGGGATGTCGACCGACTGCTTCTCGACAGGACTTTCGTTGGAGATCACCGGGAGCATCTCGACCGGTGCTGGAACAGGGCGAGGAATTGGAGGGAAGCAGTCAGGGAAACACTTCCTGCCCCACTTCAGGACTTCGCCGGTCTTCCAGGAGATGATGGGATCATGCTGCACATGCCACGGGCGCCCTAAGATTACTCAGCAGTAGATATGTGCCGGTAATGAATATGTACGATATTGTTATCGCGGGCACTTCAAAATACCGTAAAAAATAATAGATCCGAATTTAGATTTTTAGAACGCGCATTATCTTATTTTCCATCAACCGCTTAAGAAAAGACTGCGTATATGCTGCGCAAAACACGTGGCACTCTGATGTAAACAATCCCCACATATAAGTTCTGTGTGCATGCGGCGCAGTGCGCACTCTCGTCTAATAAACAATCCTCACATGGAGAAGAAGCATGGCGGAAGGAGGAAAAAGCTCAATCAATTAATCGCAGCATGAAAATTTGATACCGGCACATGCCTACTCAGCAGTGGAGTTCTCCAGAAGCAGGAGATGGAGGGATTCTACATGGAGTTGACCAACCTGTAGCTTGATGGGACCGGCGCTATTTCAAACATGTTTACGGCATAGTGGTCGTCCAGCTACCGACTTGACCTGGTGATAGTCTGAGTAATGGTCGTCTGGAGGTTGAGTTGGTTGCTTCCTGAATGACCCAGAATTGAGGAGGGAGTGAACTGGGAGAGATACATTTGGAGCAGTAAGAGTTACAGTGGTAGTGAGTGATTTCAAATTCGTGATTGGATTCTTCAATACAGTCACCATTGGACGTGGAGGACGGATGGGGCATGCAGAGATGACATGCCCCCCAGCACCACAATACAGGCAAAGCCCCTGAGTCAGCTGCCTCTGCCGCTCTGTAAACGATAGCTGTGTAGAGTCAACTTGCATAGGTTCGATGCCTGGTTCTGGAGTGCTGAGGTGCTCTGGCTGGCGGAGGAAGATAGATGGCATTTGACCCTGGTGCTCTTCGAGATACGACTGCATATGGGTGGTGAAGTTGGATGAAACGTTCAAGGCCGATGTCATCATCGTATGCAGCGTATGCATCTCCAAGGTCAACGAACATTGCAGGAGAAATCCATTGGGGTGACAGCTGGTGTGGTGGGATCAGTGTCGTCCTGGAGCGGATCCGGTGAGCTCATGATGTTGTCTGTCGGTATTGGTCTGGTCTTCTGTAACGGAATCAAACTCAAGAGAAGGAGATGGAAGTTAACAAGGTTTATTTAGACAACAACAGAATGGGAGAACTGATTACAGGTAAGTGCAATGATGATTTGGAGAACGAGATGCTGGCAGTGAATAGTATGTTTCTTCTTACAGGAGTGATGATGGATAGATGATGCAGAGGATGACTGGAACTCAGAACAACAGGAGACTTGAAAACAGAGAAAGGACGAGACACTGGAGGAACACCATGGAGAATAAAGGAGACAAGATGCTGGAGATGACGCTGGAGTGGAGACTGGAGAAGGAACGCTGGAGAAGTCAGGTAGCTCGTTTGCTAAGGCAAGGTAAGTAGTCCTCATCATACTAACGAGACTGGACAATGAACTGTGGTGAAGAGTGTGATAAAATAGTGTCAGTGATGACGGTGCTGATGAGATGAAGGTTTGTGTGATTAGAACTCTGATGAGGGAGTGTGTTGTGATTGGCTGGTGAGAGAGCCTGGCAGATCTGTAATGTCCAACATATTTATAAGGGTTCAAGCACCAATGGATATTGTGTTTGTACTGATTTTATTCTTATTCTTCTTTTTCTTCTCTTTTTTTCTGTGTATGGACGTCAGAGACTGTAAATCGTAGAGAACCCAAACTTGGCAGGATTGTCTCAAACTTGCGGATCTACTCAGACATCTGGTGCATGGAATCGATTTGCGTTTAGGAACCCTAAGCTCTAAAAACAAAATAGATTTTGGGTCAAGCCCTTTAAAATGTATATCTTTGATTTATTTTCCATCTATAAAATTGTTCTACCATTTTACATTTTCTCAAGAACCTTTTTTGAACTATACAGCTATAGGGACAGTGCTGGCAAAAAGTGATAAAAAGAATTTGGATTTGTTGAAGTGTTATGAAGATGAAGTGAAGAGTGAAGGCTTACACTTATGAACACATTGCTTGTTTTTTTCCACAAACTGACCTAAATCTCCTGAATGCAACATCGATGCATATAGAGCACAGGATATTCTGAGGAGCACACGAGTCATGTCAAAACTGTACGAGCACTACAACTGAAATTTCTTTAAAGTAACATAACCGTATGTTCAGTAATCTATTAATCTTCTTGTGTGAAAACAATAATGTGTAACAAATTATGTGAAAAATGGCCACACAGGTGGTTATATAATAAGCATCTTTATGTTTTTGCTAATTACGCTGATCACGTTGAATGTAAATAAATACTGGTTCATTTGTAAATCTATGGTGCACTTATATATTTTATATAATTAGTTTACAAAGAAATCAGTCAAGATGCCAGCCATGGTTAAATATAGTGCCGACAATATAGATGATTGTCTTTGTTGTACATAATGTAAAATGCGAAATTAAGTATTAAATTAGTATACAATAGTACATATAAATAGAAAATGTATGAAGATGTTTGAAATGTTCTTAACTCAATGAATTATAGTATTAAATGTATACATTGTTTTGATACTTGTTCATTTCCCATAGGAGAGAAATGGCACAAACGTCAGCTCACCTATGGTATCATGAACTGTCCGCGGAGTCTTTCTCCCAGTCAGGTGCGTGTGGCGGTGAAGGCAGCGTTCCAGCTCTGGAGTAACGTGTCCGGGCTGCTCTTCCAGGAGCGCCAGCAGGGTCCCACTGACATCAGGCTTGCTTTCTTTGAAGGGGAACATAATGATGGGGCAGGAAATGCATTTGATGGGCCAGGTGAAGTTCTTAATAACTTAAATTAAATAGTTACCATATTCTGTTCCCAATGTCTATGGACAGTATTTGTGCCATGCTGTATATTAGCATTTACATACAAAAAATTGGGAAAAGTGTTTACAAAAAAAGTGCTCTTACTTTATTTGTTTGTGGTTTAATGTTTAAAATTTCCGGCTATCCATGTTTTCACTGTTATACGGTAGGGGGCACTATTACATATCTTCTGAAAGAGTAGAGAATCTCCAGATCAAAACACAGGTGAAAAAGCAGAAACAAGTGATAGAAGCATTGCTTACACACATGTAAAACAACACACTCATCAAACATTAAAGAGCATATAAAGTGCCTAAAGTTACCAAATGAAATGTCAACTTAGTGTCGATGGACTTGTTCTACTCCATATATGTTTCAATCATTGTTCTGAAATGCATCAGGAAGTATTTGAACTAAAAATTTTTTTTCAAAATGTTGCTTCTTAATGAAACTTACCCACATTCAATTGTTGTTAAATTACAAAAACACAATCTTTGCACTTTATTCTTGTTAGCATGAGATTGGTGTGATATAATCACTTATCAACCCTCTTTTTGCAAAGTTATAAAAAAGACTTTAGATACACAAAGACGGTGCACTCATATTACTATGAATAGGAGAAAGCAACACACAATATGGCTGAATAAGGCCCGCCTTCAAAATTAAAGAGCCAATCGCCAATTAGTAAAGTCATCGCCTCACTGCAGCTGTTGTCAGAAGCTCCGGTTGCTTACGACTGCTCCAGCCTGGAAAATGCAGGGGATTTTTTTCGTCATGATTTCAACGTTTAGAAACAAAATCTATGAGACAGATTTCATTGATGATTTCAAATATGAAATGTAATCGTGAGCTTGGTGAACAGCTTTGGAGAAAGAGAAAATAGATGTACTTGTATGACTAAAATAGCTGCCCAAGAGGCGTTTCAAAGATGGCCTGCGAGTGAAATGACTTGCTTTACAGGGACTTTGATTTGGTCTTTCAACCAGGATTATTTCTTTATTTTTTTAGGTGGCACTCTGGCTCATGCATTTTTCCCATTCCGCGGTGAAGCTCATTTTGATATGTCTGAACGCTGGACCCTGAGTGGTCTTAAAGGACACAACCTGTTCCTTGTGACGGCCCATGAAATTGGCCACACTCTGGGTTTGGTTCATTCACCAGTTCGTCATGCGCTCATGTCTCCGTACTATAAGAAGATGGGCTCTACTGCACTGCTCAGCTGGGATGACATCACTGCTATACAACAACTCTATGGTAAATAAGCCGCTCTTTTCTTGTTAGAAAGCTGTGCCAGTGTTTATTTTGCAATATTTTCTTTTAGCAGCAAAGAACACGGCTCTGTTCTTTAGGAACAATGTCATTACATTGATAGCAAAGCTGGCTATTGTGAGGAAGTTTAAGAATCTGTCAGGGTTTTAGCATTTTCTTTTAGAAAATCTTAGATGGTGTAAAATACCATATGTCTTGCTCTGAGAAGTTAAGTTAAGTCACCTTTATTTTATATATATATTGCTTTATACAATACAGCTTGTTTCAAAGCAACTCCATAAGCAGGAAAATCGATGATTAAACCATCAAATATGAGATAAATAAATGTTCTGCTGTAAAAAGACAATAGTGTCAGTCATTAGACAATAGTAAAATGATTCAGTCATTTCATTGTTGATTCAGTTCAGTTAAAAAATTGTGCAGTCAAATCAATAATATTAGTGAATAATAAGTGTCTTTTAAACTACAACTAAGCAAGTCGAAGGCAAGCCAACAGTGGCATGAAACCCAAACTCAATCAGGTGACAGAAATGGCCAACAGTATGTGAACAGCAACGAATATACATTATCTTAGAAAGTCTTAATCCCATTTTTGGCTACAGAAGACAGAATAATCATGCAATGTTTGCCTATGAAAAATACCTTCACAGAAAAAAGACACATTCAGTTAAGCATTTCTTAACACATCTCGTCTCCACAACATATTAAAAAACATTTTTAGGTGAACGCATATCAAAAACAATTTATATGTTGCATGGCTTCTATTTTAGGACCATATTCTAGGATTGATTGTATTACAACATTATTTTCATGACAATTAAGCACATTTCCTTCCCTGTCTACACACGTTACTGTAACACAAGCAAAATGCCATACTTTTTATTGGAAGAAACAACAATATAATTAAAACTGTTATATATACATACATTATGATAGTGTTTTAGTACTAAACTTTATTTGTTCATTTTCATAAAAAATTGTTGTGTGATATTAATTATTGAAGATCATTACAGCAATGAGAAAGTGATTGTCCTTTTTTCTGTTGATTTTGGGGTGTAATATTGCCCTGTCTTCTTGAGATTTACCCCAAAACACATTTGCAAACGTACCAGTTCCTGATATCATGAAACCCTTCTTGATATTTTCACACAAGCAGTCTTTACCTAGCAAGAGTAAAGTAAAAAAATTTATACAGCTAATTTTGCTAGGCGGTAGTGAAACAGAGTGAGACAGAGCTATTTACATAGAAAGATAGTAAGACAAACACAACTGTAGTTCCATGTCGGTGAAACTGTCAGCTGTTTCTCAAGCATGTGTCAGACAGGTTTACACACGCCACAGTGCTTTCAGGGGAAAATCTACATCTTCAGTGCGTGAGAAGAGTCTCGTACCAACTCGACCCTCCCTCAGCGTCCCGATCATAAAGAATCAGTCCAATGAGTTTGCCAAGATCTTTCTTTAAGCCTTCCAGGAAAAAATCAGATGCCATATTAATACACACACACACACACATGCATAGTGCTCGGTGCCAGCACAACACTATATTAATATATTCCTCTGTATATCATTCATCCTTAAAGTAGTAGGAGGCCAACATGACTCCACGCAGAGGCCTCATCAGACAACTCATTTTTTAAGATATCATCTGCTGCTAACAAAAATATATGTGTGGGTGTCATATATGTGTGGGTGGGGAAGTATTGTAGGATTGCATTCCTCCACCACAATCACAGATTTTTGCCATAGATATCAGATATTTTATTTTTTATTCAAGACAAGCTGAATTTCATGCATTCAATTTAATGCAATCTTTTGGTAAAGCTTTCGATTTCGATGGTCCACTTTAGACATTATACTTATAGTTAATAATACTAATTAGAGTTATTTGACATGTAGTTGCAAAGTTACTTATTCTAAAGTGGACCATTGAAATAAAGTGTTACCATTTTTTCATTTAAAAGGGGACAAAGGAGGATCATTAAAACAATATATACTTAAGGCTTTCACAGTAAATTGCCTTAAACTATTGAAGTTCAAAAACTTATGTTTATACTGTGTTAGTAAAGTGAGTATATTATTCCTGTGAACTTATTTCATTTGAGTCACTAAACAAAGACTATTAAAGTCTACTAAAGTCACTAAATGAAACACTGCTCAAATACTGACTGAATGAAATTATTAAACCTAAATACATTTAATCCAAATCTCTTGGAGTCAACCATTAGCTAACAATATCACACATGCATGAGCTAATGTCTACCGTAAAACTTCAAATAATAGCCCGGGCTTTTATTTTCCCAAATCGCCGAACTGCACCGGCTTGTATTTGAGACAGGCGTCTATATGAGACAGGCCTTTAATTTAGTGTTGAGATGTTGTTCATTGAGTGTAACGTTAAGTCTAGAGATAACGATCCAAATAGCATAGGCTGATAGACGGAAAGCATGACAGTAGGAGGTTACCACATTATATTACGTTTTATTTATATTATTTCGAATGTGTTTAACAAAGTTAATGCAAGAATTAAGGGGGTCTCACACCGGACGAGAAGCGCGTCTAGGTCAGCTCGAGGTATTGCACACCGGACACGCACTTTCTCAGTTTATGGCCAGCAATATTGTTATGTTACATTATGAAATTAAGATAATGTCTGTACTATGTTATGATTGTACTGTACAATTAAAAACAATCGTTGCCAATGCTAAGTCTGTAGTCTGAACACTTTACCTCAGACCGTCAGTTATCTGAATGAATTGAGAATATCATTATACCTTGAGTTGTCAAGACGCGGCGCGGTGCTTCTCGTCCGGTGTGAATGAAGGCTATAAACAACTGCAATAATGTGATACCCACCCTATTCATCACTATCATCATCACCGCGATCCTCAACTACAAGTTCATTGGTGAATTCCTCCTCCACTTTTCCCTCTCCGGCCTCCGCTAACTCTCCCTGCATTGCTTGCGCTAACAGCTCCCGCCCAGACGCACAGGGCTCTCTTGCGTGCGCGATCTGCACAATAGAACTGGCTTAAACAGACGATCTGACGGGTTTTAGAAGATTAAATACAACCCGAACCTAAAAAACAGACCAGGCCTCTATTTGAGACCGGCCTTTATTTATCCAAACCTGTCGCCACACCAGGCGTGTAAAAGAGACAGGCGTCTATTTGGGACTCGGCTATTATTTGAAGTTTTACGGTATATCACTGTATTGACAACTACATAGTTACCTCCTTTTCATAAAGCATACACAACAACACAACACTTTTTGGTCCTTTTTTGACAAACAGGCTCTACTCTTCAGCACAATCCCACGGAGCAACATTGTGGACCTGACAAAATATGTGGTCGCTTACTTAAAAGAAAGAAGAGAGACAAAAGAACTGGGCCCGTATTCCTAAAGAATCTTAATGCTGTTGTGGCGAAAATTCATTAAACAAACATCACTGCGTAAGAGACACTCATAGTCAAATTATAAAAATAGAAGTATTTATTCTTGCAAGAATAGGAGCAGTCTAATACACAGTTGTTACCCTGTGCAGAAGAGTGACACACCTCCAGACAGACTGAACTAGCTTTTATCTTAGTTTCAAGGCCTTCTTCCCCCAGAGCCTTCCTCCCAGTAGTTTTCCATAGACGTCATTAGTTGGCCCACTAAGCCCCCCCCTGCACCAAATGGCCTTCTGACATCTAGGTCAGAGGTCCTTGTTCGTCTGTTCTCTGGAGTGTCTCCCCCTTCTGCCTCCCCAGGTACATAAACAGAATCTTCTCTCACTGTAAGTGAGAGACACACATGTGACATTCTTTGAATCATCTATATTTTACTAAAGATCAATGAATATCATAAAATTGCCACCACAATGCAAAAAGTAGCTCCTAGTGACAAAATTCGAAGAAAATTCTTAGAAATGTGGGCGTTTACTCCTAAAATTAAAGAAAAAATCCTAGTAAAGAAAAAAGTAATTCAGAGAGTATCTTAAACCTTAAAAGAGGTCTTAAGGTCAAAATTGTTAGGAGCACGAACGAGGACTTTTAAGAGGCTTAAGAGTTTCTTTATCAGAGGAGAAAATGGCAGAAAGACAAAGAGGGAGAAGAAATGTGTTCCAGACGATGGATGACAGTGAGTTTGATATATTAAAACCAACATTCAAACCACCACTTAAATAGACACGCCAGCAATCAGTGTAATTGGAAAGAGTGGAACAATTTTTATCATTCTAAGCCAATCAAATACCTTATAGGAAATTAACAGCATGGTAAATAAAAAAAGGATTTATATACACACATATATATATATATATATATATTGTCTGTGTGTGTGTGTGTGTGTGTGTGTGTGTGTGTGTGTGTGTGTGTGTGTGTGTGTGTGTGTGTGTGTGTGAAAGCGGTCAAATAGGAAAAATTACGCATGTAATTAAGTTGGCTTGTGAGAGCCAACTTACTGAAATCCTATTTAAACTTATTAAGTTGGCTTGTGAGAGCCAACTTACTGAAATCCTATTTAAACTTATTATTATTATTATTATTATTATTATTATTCTTCTTAGAAAACTGTTGACTTTAATGCGGCCTAGACCGTTAACTCCACATACTCCAAACTCGGCTCAGACCTTTGACCTATTCTGAAGTTAGTTGCTCTGTCTTTTCAAACTGATCGGACTTACGGTTTTCCTAAAAATGGCGATCAAAACTCGGAAAAACTCCCATTGACTTAACATTGCGGAATTTTCAGATTTTCAAACTCCCCAACTGTCAAAAATTCAAATCAAAATCCCTTGAAACCCTAGACTAAATCAAACTGCCATTCTATATACTAAATGAGCCATTGAGACTCATTTAAACTAATAAACTTTGAATTAACACACTTATAAACTAATTAACTCATAAATTAATAAACTTTGAACTCTTAGACTCATTTAAACTATAAACTGAACTCTTAAGACTCATTTAAAATTATAAACTCCAAACTCGTACACTTATAAACTCATCAATTTATACACTTGTAAACTCTAAACACTGTAAACTTGAGTGTGTGTGTGAGCGAGTTAGTGTGAGTGTGTGCATTTGTGAGTGTATGTGCATGAGTGTGTGTGTGTGTGTGTGTGTGTGTGTGTGTCTGTGTGTGTGTGTGTGTGTGTCTGTGTGTGTATGTGTGTGTGTGAGAGAATTAGTGTGTGTGTGAGTTAGTGAGCATGTCTGTGCGTGTGTGAGTTAGTGAGTGTGTGTGAGTCTGTGTGTGTGTGTGTGTGAGCAAGTGAGTGTGTGTATTTGTGAGTGTGTGTGTGTGTGAGCGAGTTAGTGTGTGTGTGTGTGAATGTGTGCATTTGTGAGTGTATGTAATTGAGTGTGTGTGTGTGTGAGCGAGTTTGTGTGTGGGTGTGTGAGTGTGTGCATTTGTGAGTATGTGCATGTGTGTGTGTGTGTGTGTGTGTGTATGAGTTAGTGAGCATGTCTGTGCGTGTGTGAGATAGTGAGCATGTCTGTGCGTGTGTGTGTGTGTGTGTGAGAGAGAGTTAGTGAGTGTGTGTGAGTCTGTGAGCGAGTTTGTGTGTGTGTGTGTGTGTGTGAGTGAGTTATTGAGTGTGTGAGAGTGAGTTAGTGTGTGTGTGTGTGTGCATTTGTGAGTGTATGTGCGTGTGTGTGTGTGTGTGAGCGAGTGTGTATGTGTGTGTGTGAACGAGTTAGTGTGTGTGTGTGTGTGTGTGTGTGTGTGTGCATTTGTGAGTATGTGCATGAGTGTGTGAGGTAGTGTGTGTGTCTGTATATGTGTGTGTGAGAGAGTTAGTGAGCGTGTCTGTGTGTGTGTGTGTGTTAGTGTGTGCATTTGTGAGTGTGAGTGTATGTGCATGAGTGTGTGTGTGTGTGTGTATGTGTGTGTGAGAGAGTTAGTGAGCGTGTCTGTGTGTGTGTGTGTTAGTGTGTGCATTTGTGAGTGTGAGTGTATGTGCATGAGTGTGTGTGTGTTAGTGTGTGCATTTGTGAGTGTGAGTGTATGTGCATGAGTGTGTGTGTGTGTGTGTATGTGTGTGTGAGAGAGTTAGTGAGTGTGTCTGTGTGTGTGTGTGTTAGTGTGTGCATTTGTGAGTGTGAGTGTATGTGCATGAGTGTGTGTGTGTGTGTGTGTGTGTGTGAGAGAGTTAGTGAGCGTGTGTGTGTGTGAGCGAGTTAGTGTGTGTGTGAGCGAGTTAGTGTGTGTGTGTGAGTGTGTGCATTTGTGAGTGTATGTGCATGAGTGTGTGTGAGTTAGTGAGCGTGTGTGTGTGTGTGTGTGTGAGAGAGTTAGTGAGTGTGTGTGAGTCTGTGAGCGAGTTTGTGTGTGTGTGTGTGTGTGTGTGTGTGAGTGAGTTATTGAGTGTGTGAGAGCGAGTTAGTGTGTGTGTGTGTGTGTGTGTGTGTGTGTGTGTGTGCATTTGTGAGTGTATGTGCTTGTGTGTGTGTGTGTGTGTGTGTGTGTGTGAGCGAGTGTGTATGTGTGTGTGTGAACGAGTTTGTGTGTGTGTGTGTGCATTTGTGAGTATGTGCATGAGTGTGTGAGTTAGTGTGTGTGTGTGTATGTGTGTGTGTGAGAGAGTTAGTGAGCGTGTCTGTGTGTGTGTGTGTGTGTGTGTGTGTGTGTGTGTGTGTGTGTGTTAGTGTGTGCATTTGTGAGTGTGAGTGTATGTGCATGAGTGTGTGTGTGTGTGAGAGAGTTAGTGAGCGTGTGAGTGTATGTGCTTGTGTGTGTGTGTGTGTGTGAGCGAGTGTGTATGTGTGTGTGTGTGAGCGAGTTAGTGTGTGTGTGTGTGTGTGCATTTGTGAGTGTGCATGAGTGTGTGAGTTAGTGTGTGTGTGTGTGTGTGTGTGTGTATGTGTGTGTGAGAGAGTTAGTGAGCGTGTGTGTGTGTGAGCGAGTTAGTGTGTGTGTGAGCGAGTTAGTGTGTGTGTGTGTGTGAGTGTGCATTTGTGAGTGTATGTGCATGAGTGTGTGTGAGTTAGTGAGCGTGTATGTGTGTGTGTGTGTGTGTGTGTGTGTGAGTGAGTTATTGAGTGTGTGAGAGTGAGTTAGTGTGTGTGTGTGTGTGTGTGTGTGCATTTGTGAGTGTATGTGCTTGTGTGTGTGTGTGTGTGTGTGTGTGTGAGCGAGTGTGTATGCGTGTGTGTGAACGAGTTAGTGTGTGTGTGTGTGCATTTGTGAGTATGTGCATGAGTGTGTGAGTTAGTGTGTGTGTGTGTGTATGTGTGTGTGTGAGAGAGTTAGTGAGCGTGTCTGTGTGTGTGTGTGTTAGTGTGTGCATTTGTGAGTGTGAGTGTATGTGCATGAGTGTGTGTGTGTTAGTGTGTGCATTTGTGAGTGTGAGTGTATGTGCGTGTGTGTGTGTGTATGTGTGTGTGTGTGAGAGAGTTAGTGAGCGTGTGTGTGTGTGAGCGAGTTAGTGTGTGTGTGTGTGTGAGCGAGTTAGTGTGTGTGTGAGTGTGCATTTGTGAGTGTATGTGCATGAGTGTGTGTGAGTTAGTGAGCGTGTGTGTGTGTGTGTGTGAGAGAGAGTTAGTGAGTGTGTGTGAGTATATGAGCGAGTTTGTGTGTGTGTGTGTGTGTGTGTGTGTGAGTGAGTTATTGAGTGTGTGAGAGCGAGTTAGTGTGTGTGTGTGTGCATTTGTGAGTGTATGTGCTTGTGTGTGTGTGTGTGTGTGAGCGAGTGTGTATGTGTGTGTGTGAACGAGTTAGTGTGTGTGTGCATTTGTGAGTATGTGCATGAGTGTGTGAGTTAGTGTGTGTGTGTGTATGTGTGTGTGTGAGCGAGTTAGTGTGTGTGTGTGTGTGAGCGAGTTAGTGTGTGTGTGTGTGTGAGTGTGCATTTGTGAGTGTATGTGCATGAGTGTGTGTGAGTTAGTTAGCGTGTGTGTGTGTGTGTGTGTGTGTGTGTGTGAGAGAGTTAGTGAGTGTGTGTGAGTCTGTGAGCGAGTTTGTGTGTGTGTGTGTGAGTGAGTTATTGAGTGTGTGAGAGCGAGTTAGTGTGTGTGTGTGTGTGTGCATTTGTGAGTGTATGTGCTTGTGTGTGTGTGTGTGTGTGTGTGAGCGAGTGTGTATGTGTGTGTGTGAACGAGTTAGTGTGTGTGTGTGCATTTGTGAGTATGTGCATGTGTGTGTGTGTGTGTGTGTTAGTGTGTGCATTTGTGAGTGTGAGTGTATGTGCATGAGTGTGTGTGTGTGTATGTGTGTGTGAGAGAGTTAGTGAGCGTGTGTGTGTGCATTTGTGAGTGTATGTGCTTGTGTGTGTGTGTGTGTGTGTGTGTGAGCGAGTGTGTGTGTGTGAGCGAGTTAGTGTGTGTGTGTGTGTGTGCATTTGTGAGTATGTGCATGAGTGTGTGAGTTAGTGTGTGTGTGTGTGTGTGTGTATGTGTGTGTGAGAGAGTTAGTGAGCGTGTGTGTGTGTGTGAGCGAGTTAGTGTGTGTGTGAGCGAGTTAGTGTGTGTGTGTGAGAGTGTGCATTTGTGAGTGTATGTGCATGAGTGTGTGTGAGTTAGTGAGCGTGTGTGTGTGTGAGCGAGTTAGTGTGTGTGTGTGTGTGTGTCTGGCAGTCTATCTATCTATCTATCTTCAAACTATTTTTATCTATCTATCTATCTATCTATCTATCTATCTATCTATCTATCTATCTATCCATCTATCTATCTTCAAACTTCTATCTATATCTATCTATCTTCAAACAATTTTTTATCTATCTACCTGTCTTCAATCTTTCTTTCTTACTAATCAATCTTTCTTTCTTTCTTTCTTTCTTTCTTTCTTTCTTTCTTTCTTTCTTTCTAACTATTCTTTCTTTTTTTACTTTTCTTTCTTTTTTAAAGTAATCTTTCTTTATTTCGAACTAATCTTTCTTTCTTTCTAACTAATCTATATTTCTTTATTTCTATTCTTTCTTTTCTTTTTAACTTTCCTTTTCTTTCTTTTTTCATACTAATCTTTCTTTATTTCTAACTACTCTTTATTTCTTTATTTTTTTTCAAATTGTTCTTTCTTTCTAACTAATCTTTCTTTCTTTCTAACTAATCTTTCTTTCTTTCAAACTGATCTTTTTTTCTTTCTTTTCTGATCTTTTTTCCTAACTAATCCATCTTTCTTTCTTTCTTTCTTTCTTTCTTTCTTTCTTTCTTTCTTTCTTTCTTTCTTTCTATTCTTTCTTTTTTCCTAACATTTCTTTCTTTCTTTCTAACTAATCTATCTTTCTTTCTTTCTTACTAATCTATCTGTCTGTCTTTCTTTCTTTCTAACTAATCTATCTTTCTTTCTTTCTTACTAATCTTTTTTTCTTTCTTTCTTTCTTACTAATCTTTTTTTCTTTCTTTCTTTCGAACTAATCTATCTTTCTTTCTTAATAATCATTTTTCTTTCTTTCTTTCTAACTAATCTATCTATCTTTCTATCTTTCTTACTAATCAATCTTTCTTTCTTACTAATCTCTTTCTTTCTCATACTAATCTATCTTTCTTTCTAACTAATCTATCTTTCTTTCTTTCTAACTAATCTATCTTTCTTTCTTTCTTACTAATCTTTTTTCTTTCTTTCTTTCTAACTACTCTTTCTTTCTGTCTTTTTAATTAACTTTCTTTCTTTCTTTTTAATTAACTTTCTTCCTTCCTTTCTTTCTTTCTTTCTTTCTAACTAATCTATCTATCTTTCTATCTTTCTTACTAATCAATCAATCTATCTTTCTTACTAATCAATCAATCTTTCTTTCTTACTAATCTTTTTTTCTATCTTTCTTTCTATCTTTCTTTCTAACTAATCCATCTTTCTTTCTTTCTAACTAATCTATCTTTCATTCTTTCTAACTAATCTATATATCTTTCTTTCTTTCTAACTAATCTATCTTTCTTTCTTTCTAACTAAACTATCTTTCTTTCTTTCTTTCTTTCTAACTAATCTTTCTTTCTTTCTTTCTTTCTTTCTTTCTTTCTAATTTATCTATCTTTCTAACTAAATTATCTTTCTTTTTCTTTCTAACTAATCTTTCTTTCTTTCTTTCTGACTTATCTATCTTTCTGTCTTTCTAACTAATCTTTCTTTCTTTCTTTCTTTCTTTCTAACTAATCTTTCTTTCTTTCTTTCTTTCTAACTAATCTTTCTTTCTTTTTACTTTCTTCTTTTCTAACTAATCGATTCCTTTCTTTCAAACTAATCTATCTTTCAAACTAATTTATC
>JAULUF010000015.1:29172500-29182500 GCA_031834385.1 Semotilus atromaculatus | reverse complement strand
ATCTTTCTTTTCTTCTTTCTTTCTAACTAATCTATCTTTCTTTCTAACTAATCTATCTTTCTTTCTTTCTTACTAATTTTTTTTTCTTTCTAACTAATCTATCTTTCTTTCTTTCTAACTAATCTATCTTTCTTTCTTACTAAAATTTTTTTCTTTCTTTCTTTCTAACTAATCTATCTTTCTTTCTTACTAAACTATAAACTAATTAAACTTTAAACTTCTTCAAACTTATCGGTCCAAACTTTCACAAGCCAACTTAAAGTTTGTCTCGACGAACTTTTTCTAGTTATTATTATTATTATTATTATTCTTCTTAGAAAACTGTTGACTTTAATGCGGCCTAGACCGTTAACTCCACATACTCCAAACTCGGCTCAGACCTTTGACCTATTCTGAAGTTAGTTGCTCTGTCTTTTCAAACTGATCGGACTTACGGTTTTCCTAAAAATGGCGATCAAAACTCGGAAAAACTCCCATTGACTTAACATTGCGGAATTTTCAGATTTTCAAACTCCCCAACTGTCAAAAATTCAAATCAAAATCCCTTGAAACCCTAGACTAAATCAAACTGCCATTCTATATACTAAATGAGCCATTGAGACTCATTTAAACTAATAAACTTTGAATTAACACACTTATAAACTAATTAACTCATAAATTAATAAACTTTGAACTCTTAGACTCATTTAAACTATAAACTGAACTCTTAAGACTCATTTAAAATTATAAACTCCAAACTCGTACACTTATAAACTCATCAATTTATACACTTGTAAACTCTAAACACTGTAAACTTGAGTGTGTGTGTGAGCGAGTTAGTGTGAGTGTGTGCATTTGTGAGTGTATGTGCATGAGTGTGTGTGTGTGTGTGTGTGTGTGTGTGTGTCTGTGTGTGTGTGTGTGTGTGTCTGTGTGTGTATGTGTGTGTGTGAGAGAATTAGTGTGTGTGTGAGTTAGTGAGCATGTCTGTGCGTGTGTGAGTTAGTGAGTGTGTGTGAGTCTGTGTGTGTGTGTGTGTGAGCAAGTGAGTGTGTGTATTTGTGAGTGTGTGTGTGTGTGAGCGAGTTAGTGTGTGTGTGTGTGAATGTGTGCATTTGTGAGTGTATGTAATTGAGTGTGTGTGTGTGTGAGCGAGTTTGTGTGTGGGTGTGTGAGTGTGTGCATTTGTGAGTATGTGCATGAGTGTGTGTGTGTGTGTGTGTGTATGAGTTAGTGAGCATGTCTGTGCGTGTGTGAGATAGTGAGCATGTCTGTGCGTGTGTGTGTGTGTGTGTGAGAGAGAGTTAGTGAGTGTGTGTGAGTCTGTGAGCGAGTTTGTGTGTGTGTGTGTGTGTGTGAGTGAGTTATTGAGTGTGTGAGAGTGAGTTAGTGTGTGTGTGTGTGTGCATTTGTGAGTGTATGTGCGTGTGTGTGTGTGTGTGAGCGAGTGTGTATGTGTGTGTGTGAACGAGTTAGTGTGTGTGTGTGTGTGTGTGTGTGCATTTGTGAGTATGTGCATGAGTGTGTGAGGTAGTGTGTGTGTCTGTATATGTGTGTGTGAGAGAGTTAGTGAGCGTGTCTGTGTGTGTGTGTGTGTTAGTGTGTGCATTTGTGAGTGTGAGTGTATGTGCATGAGTGTGTGTGTGTGTGTGTATGTGTGTGTGAGAGAGTTAGTGAGCGTGTCTGTGTGTGTGTGTGTTAGTGTGTGCATTTGTGAGTGTGAGTGTATGTGCATGAGTGTGTGTGTGTTAGTGTGTGCATTTGTGAGTGTGAGTGTATGTGCATGAGTGTGTGTGTGTGTGTGTATGTGTGTGTGAGAGAGTTAGTGAGTGTGTCTGTGTGTGTGTGTGTTAGTGTGTGCATTTGTGAGTGTGAGTGTATGTGCATGAGTGTGTGTGTGTGTGTGTGTGTGTGTGAGAGAGTTAGTGAGCGTGTGTGTGTGTGAGCGAGTTAGTGTGTGTGTGAGCGAGTTAGTGTGTGTGTGTGAGTGTGTGCATTTGTGAGTGTATGTGCATGAGTGTGTGTGAGTTAGTGAGCGTGTGTGTGTGTGTGTGTGTGAGAGAGTTAGTGAGTGTGTGTGAGTCTGTGAGCGAGTTTGTGTGTGTGTGTGTGTGTGTGTGTGTGAGTGAGTTATTGAGTGTGTGAGAGCGAGTTAGTGTGTGTGTGTGTGTGTGTGTGTGTGTGTGTGCATTTGTGAGTGTATGTGCTTGTGTGTGTGTGTGTGTGTGTGTGTGTGTGAGCGAGTGTGTATGTGTGTGTGTGAACGAGTTTGTGTGTGTGTGTGTGCATTTGTGAGTATGTGCATGAGTGTGTGAGTTAGTGTGTGTGTGTGTATGTGTGTGTGTGAGAGAGTTAGTGAGCGTGTCTGTGTGTGTGTGTGTGTGTGTGTGTGTGTGTGTGTGTGTT
Organism: Semotilus atromaculatus; assembly: GCA_031834385.1. Lineage (NCBI taxonomy): Eukaryota > Metazoa > Chordata > Actinopteri > Cypriniformes > Leuciscidae > Semotilus > Semotilus atromaculatus. Next base: position 29,180,115 of record JAULUF010000015.1, on the reverse strand, counting down.
AGTGTGTGCATTTGTGAGTGTGAGTGTATGTGCATGAGTGTGTGTGTGTGTGAGAGAGTTAGTGAGCGTGTGAGTGTATGTGCTTGTGTGTGTGTGTGTGTGTGAGCGAGTGTGTATGTGTGTGTGTGTGAGCGAGTTAGTGTGTGTGTGTGTGTGTGCATTTGTGAGTGTGCATGAGTGTGTGAGTTAGTGTGTGTGTGTGTGTGTGTGTGTGTGTGTATGTGTGTGTGAGAGAGTTAGTGAGCGTGTGTGTGTGTGAGCGAGTTAGTGTGTGTGTGAGCGAGTTAGTGTGTGTGTGTGTGTGAGTGTGCATTTGTGAGTGTATGTGCATGAGTGTGTGTGAGTTAGTGAGCGTGTATGTGTGTGTGTGTGTGTGTGTGTGTGTGAGTGAGTTATTGAGTGTGTGAGAGTGAGTTAGTGTGTGTGTGTGTGTGTGTGTGTGTGTGCATTTGTGAGTGTATGTGCTTGTGTGTGTGTGTGTGTGTGTGAGCGAGTGTGTATGCGTGTGTGTGAACGAGTTAGTGTGTGTGTGTGTGCATTTGTGAGTATGTGCATGAGTGTGTGAGTTAGTGTGTGTGTGTGTGTATGTGTGTGTGTGAGAGAGTTAGTGAGCGTGTCTGTGTGTGTGTGTGTTAGTGTGTGCATTTGTGAGTGTGAGTGTATGTGCATGAGTGTGTGTGTGTTAGTGTGTGCATTTGTGAGTGTGAGTGTATGTGCGTGTGTGTGTGTGTATGTGTGTGTGTGTGAGAGAGTTAGTGAGCGTGTGTGTGTGTGAGCGAGTTAGTGTGTGTGTGTGTGTGAGCGAGTTAGTGTGTGTGTGAGTGTGCATTTGTGAGTGTATGTGCATGAGTGTGTGTGAGTTAGTGAGCGTGTGTGTGTGTGTGTGTGAGAGAGAGTTAGTGAGTGTGTGTGAGTATATGAGCGAGTTTGTGTGTGTGTGTGTGTGTGTGTGTGTGAGTGAGTTATTGAGTGTGTGAGAGCGAGTTAGTGTGTGTGTGTGTGCATTTGTGAGTGTATGTGCTTGTGTGTGTGTGTGTGTGTGAGCGAGTGTGTATGTGTGTGTGTGAACGAGTTAGTGTGTGTGTGCATTTGTGAGTATGTGCATGAGTGTGTGAGTTAGTGTGTGTGTGTGTATGTGTGTGTGTGAGCGAGTTAGTGTGTGTGTGTGTGTGAGCGAGTTAGTGTGTGTGTGTGTGTGAGTGTGCATTTGTGAGTGTATGTGCATGAGTGTGTGTGAGTTAGTTAGCGTGTGTGTGTGTGTGTGTGTGTGTGTGTGTGAGAGAGTTAGTGAGTGTGTGTGAGTCTGTGAGCGAGTTTGTGTGTGTGTGTGTGAGTGAGTTATTGAGTGTGTGAGAGCGAGTTAGTGTGTGTGTGTGTGTGTGCATTTGTGAGTGTATGTGCTTGTGTGTGTGTGTGTGTGTGTGTGTGTGTGAGCGAGTGTGTATGTGTGTGTGTGAACGAGTTAGTGTGTGTGTGTGCATTTGTGAGTATGTGCATGTGTGTGTGTGTGTGTGTGTTAGTGTGTGCATTTGTGAGTGTGAGTGTATGTGCATGAGTGTGTGTGTGTGTATGTGTGTGTGAGAGAGTTAGTGAGCGTGTGTGTGTGCATTTGTGAGTGTATGTGCTTGTGTGTGTGTGTGTGTGTGTGTGTGAGCGAGTGTGTGTGTGTGAGCGAGTTAGTGTGTGTGTGTGTGTGTGCATTTGTGAGTATGTGCATGAGTGTGTGAGTTAGTGTGTGTGTGTGTGTGTGTGTATGTGTGTGTGAGAGAGTTAGTGAGCGTGTGTGTGTGTGTGAGCGAGTTAGTGTGTGTGTGAGCGAGTTAGTGTGTGTGTGTGAGAGTGTGCATTTGTGAGTGTATGTGCATGAGTGTGTGTGAGTTAGTGAGCGTGTGTGTGTGTGAGCGAGTTAGTGTGTGTGTGTGTGTGTGTCTGGCAGTCTATCTATCTATCTATCTTCAAACTATTTTTATCTATCTATCTATCTATCTATCTATCTATCTATCTATCTATCTATCCATCTATCTATCTTCAAACTTCTATCTATATCTATCTATCTTCAAACAATTTTTTATCTATCTACCTGTCTTCAATCTTTCTTTCTTACTAATCAATCTTTCTTTCTTTCTTTCTTTCTTTCTTTCTTTCTTTCTTTCTTTCTTTCTTTCTAACTATTCTTTCTTTTTTTACTTTTCTTTCTTTTTTAAAGTAATCTTTCTTTATTTCGAACTAATCTTTCTTTCTTTCTAACTAATCTATATTTCTTTATTTCTATTCTTTCTTTTCTTTTTAACTTTCCTTTTCTTTCTTTTTTCATACTAATCTTTCTTTATTTCTAACTACTCTTTATTTCTTTATTTTTTTTCAAATTGTTCTTTCTTTCTAACTAATCTTTCTTTCTTTCTAACTAATCTTTCTTTCTTTCAAACTGATCTTTTTTTCTTTCTTTTCTGATCTTTTTTCCTAACTAATCCATCTTTCTTTCTTTCTTTCTTTCTTTCTTTCTTTCTTTCTTTCTTTCTTTCTTTCTTTCTTTCTTTCTTTCTTTCTTTCTATTCTTTCTTTTTTCCTAACATTTCTTTCTTTCTTTCTAACTAATCTATCTTTCTTTCTTTCTTACTAATCTATCTGTCTGTCTTTCTTTCTTTCTAACTAATCTATCTTTCTTTCTTTCTTACTAATCTTTTTTTCTTTCTTTCTTTCTTACTAATCTTTTTTTCTTTCTTTCTTTCGAACTAATCTATCTTTCTTTCTTAATAATCATTTTTCTTTCTTTCTTTCTAACTAATCTATCTATCTTTCTATCTTTCTTACTAATCAATCTTTCTTTCTTACTAATCTCTTTCTTTCTCATACTAATCTATCTTTCTTTCTAACTAATCTATCTTTCTTTCTTTCTAACTAATCTATCTTTCTTTCTTTCTTACTAATCTTTTTTCTTTCTTTCTTTCTAACTACTCTTTCTTTCTGTCTTTTTAATTAACTTTCTTTCTTTCTTTTTAATTAACTTTCTTCCTTCCTTTCTTTCTTTCTTTCTTTCTAACTAATCTATCTATCTTTCTATCTTTCTTACTAATCAATCAATCTATCTTTCTTACTAATCAATCAATCTTTCTTTCTTACTAATCTTTTTTTCTATCTTTCTTTCTATCTTTCTTTCTAACTAATCCATCTTTCTTTCTTTCTAACTAATCTATCTTTCATTCTTTCTAACTAATCTATATATCTTTCTTTCTTTCTAACTAATCTATCTTTCTTTCTTTCTAACTAAACTATCTTTCTTTCTTTCTTTCTTTCTAACTAATCTTTCTTTCTTTCTTTCTTTCTTTCTTTCTAATTTATCTATCTTTCTAACTAAATTATCTTTCTTTTTCTTTCTAACTAATCTTTCTTTCTTTCTTTCTGACTTATCTATCTTTCTGTCTTTCTAACTAATCTTTCTTTCTTTCTTTCTTTCTTTCTAACTAATCTTTCTTTCTTTCTTTCTTTCTAACTAATCTTTCTTTCTTTTTACTTTCTTCTTTTCTAACTAATCGATTCCTTTCTTTCAAACTAATCTATCTTTCAAACTAATTTATCTTTCTAACTAATCTTTCTAACTAATCTTTCATTCTTTCTTTCTTTTTAATTATCGTTCTTTCTTTCGTTCTAACTAATCTGTCTATCGTTCTATCTTTCAAACTAATTTATCTTTCTAACTAATCTTTCTAAATAATCTTTCATTCTTTCTTTCTTTTTAATTATCGTTCTTTCTTTCTTTCTAACTAATCTGTCTATCGTTCTATCTTTCTTTCTTTCTTACTAAACTATAAACTAATTTAACTTTAAACTAATTTAAACTTTAAACTTCTTTAAACTTATTGGTCCAAACTTTCACAAGCCAACTTAAAGTTTGTCTCGACGAACTTTTTCTAGTTATTATTATTATTCTTCTTAGAAAACTGTTGACTCTATCTCCTCCTAGAGCTTTAACTCTACAAACTCCAAACTCAGACTAGACCTTTGACCTATTCTGAAGTTAGTTGCTCTGTCTTTTCAAACTGATCGGACTTACGGTTTTCCTAAAAATGACGATCAAAACTCGGAAAAACTCCCATTGACTTAACATTGCGGAATTTTCAGATTTTCAAACTCCCCAACTGTCAAAAATTCAAATCAAAATCCCTTGAAACCCTAGACTAAATCAAACTGCCATTCTATATACTATATGAGCCATTGAGACTCATTGAAACTCGTCTATCTATCAACTTCAAACTATTTTAAACTTCAAACTAAATTAAACTTCAAACTAATTTAAACTTTAATCTTCAAACTAATTTAAACTTTAAACTAATTTAAACTTTAAACTAATTTAAACTTCAAATGACTAAATTTACTTCATTAAAACTTATAAACTCTAAACTCATATAAACTCTGAGTGTGTAAGTGAGTGAGTGTGTGAGCGAGTGAGTCTGTGTGTGTGACTGTGTGTGTGTGAGAGAAAGAGTGTGTGTGTGTGTGTGTGTATATGTGTGTGTGACTTAGTGAGCGTGTCTGTGCGTGTGTGTGAAAGAGAAAGTGTGTGTGTAAACGAGTTAGTGTGTGTGTGTATACCAAAATACCTTAGAACACCATAGCAACACCATAGCAACCAACCAAAATACCATAGAACACCCTAGCAACACCATAGCAACCACCCAAAATACCTTAGAACACCCTAGCAACACCCAAGCAACCACCCAAAATACCTTAGAACACCCTAGCAACACCATAGCAACCACCCAAAATACCTCAGAACACCCTAGCAACACCCTAGCAACCACCCAAAATACCTTAGAACCCCCTAGCAACACCCTAGCAACCACCCAAAATACCTTAGAACACCCTAGCAACACCATAGCAACCACGCAAAATACCTTAGAACACCCTAGCAACACCATAGCAACCACCCAAAATACCTCAGAACACCCTAGCAACACCATAGCAACCACCCAAAATACCTTATAACACCCTAGCAACACCCTAGCAACCACCCAAAATACCTTAGAACACCCTAGCAACACCATAGCAACCACCCAAAATACCTCAGAACACCCTAGCAACACCCTAGCAACCACCCAAAATACCTTAGAACCCCCTAGCAACACCCTAGCAACCACCCAAAATACATTAGAACACCCTAGCAACACCATAGCAACCACCCAAAATACCTTAGAACACCCTAGCAACACCCTAGCAACCACCCAAAATACCTTAGAACACCCTAGCAACACCATAGCAACCACCCAAAATACCTCAGAACACCCTAGCAACCACCCAAAATACCTTAGAACCCCCTAGCAACACCCTAGCAACCACCCAAAATACCTTAGAACACCCTAGCAACACCATAGCAACCACCCAAAATACCTTAGAACATCCTAGCAACACCATAGCAACCACCCAAAATACCTTAGAACACCCTAGCAACACCCTAGCAACCACCCAAAATACCTTAGAACACCCTAGCAACACCATAGCAACCACCCAAAATACCTCAGAACACCCTAGCAACACCCTAGCAACCACCCAAAATACCTTAGAACCCCCTAGCAACACCCTAGCAACCAACCAAAATACCTTAGAACAGCCTAGCAACACCCTAGCAACCAACCAAAATACCTTAGAACAGCCTAGCAACACCCTAGCAACCACCCAAAATACCTTAGAACAGCCTAGCAACACCCTAGCAACCAACCAAAATACCTTAGAACAGCCTAGCAACACCCTAGCAACCACCCAAAATACCTTAGAACACCCTAGCAACACCATAGCAACCACCCAAAATACCTCAGAACACCCTAGCAACCACCCAAAATACATTAGAACACCCTAGCAACACCATAGCAACCACCCAAAATACCTTAGAACACCCTAGCAACACCCTAGCAACCACCCAAAATACCTCAGAACACCCTAGCAACACCCTAGCAACCACCCAAAATACCTTAAAACACCCTAGCAACACCCTAGCAACCAACCAAAATACCTTAGAACAGCCTAGCAACACCCTAGCAACCAACCAAAATACCTTAGAACAGCCTAGCAACCACCCAAAATACCTTAGAACACCCTAGCAACACCCTAGCAACCACCCAAAAATAAATTAGAACACCCTAGCACCGCCCAAAACACCCTAGCAGCCACCCACAATACCTTAGAATACCCTAGCAACCACCCAGAAACCCTTAGCAACCCACTAGAAACACCCTAGCAACTTTAAATTACTTTAAACTTTAAACTAAGTTAAACTTTAAACTAAGTTAAACTTTAAACTAGAAACTACTTTAAACTATTTTAAACTTTAAACTACTTTAAACTAGAAACTACTTTAAACTTTAAACTACTTTAAATTTTAAACTAAGTTAAACTTTAAACTACTTTAAACTAGAAACTACTTTAAACTTTAAACTACTTTAAATTTTAAACTAAGTTAAACTTTAAACTAATTTAAACTAAAAACTAATTTAAACTATAAACTACTTTCAACTTTAAACTACTTTCAACTTCAAACTAATTTAAACTTCTTCAAACTTTCTGGTCCAAACTTTCACAAGCCAACTTAAAGTTTGTCTCGACGAACTTTTTCTAGTTATTATTATTATTATTATTATTCTTCTTAGAAAACTGTTGACTTTAATGCGGCCTAGACCGTTAACTCCACATACTCCAAACTCGGCTCAGACCTTTGACCTATTCTGAAGTTAGTTGCTCTGTCTTTTCAAACTGATCGGACTTACGGTTTTCCTAAAAATGACGATCAAAACTCGGAAAAACTCCCATTGACTTAACATTGCGGAATTTTCAGATTTTCAAACTCCCCAACTGTCAAAAATTCAAATCAAAATCCCTTGAAACCCTAGACTAAATCAAACTGCCATTCTATATACTAAATGAGCCATTGAGACTCATTTAAACTAATAAACTTTGAATTAACACACTTATAAACTAATTAACTCATAAATTAATAAACTTTGAACTCTTAGACTCATTTAAACTATAAACTGAACTCTTAAGACTCATTTAAACTTATAAACTCTAAACTCGTACACTTATAAACTCATCAATTTATACACTTGTAAACTCTAAACACTGTAAACTTGAGTGTGTGTGTGTGTGTGTGTCTGTGTGTGTATGTGTGTGTGTGAGAGAATTAGTGTGTGTGTGAGTTAGTGAGCATGTCTGTGCGTGTGTGAGTTAGTGAGTGTGTGTGAGTCTGTGTGTGTGTGTGTGTGTGTGTGAGCAAGTGAGTGTGTGTATTTGTGAGTGTGTGTGTGTGTGAGCGAGTTAGTGTGTGTGTGTGTGAATGTGTGCATTTGTGAGTGTATGTAATTGAGTGTGTGTGTGTGAGCGAGTTTGTGTGTGGGTGTGTGAGTGTGTGCATTTGTGAGTATGTGCATGAGTGTGTGTGTGTGTGTGTGTGTGTGTATGAGTTAGTGAGCATGTCTGTGCGTGTGTGAGATAGTGAGCATGTCTGTGCGTGTGTGTGTGAGAGAGTTAGTGAGTGTGTGTGAGTCTGTGAGCGAGTTTGTGTGTGTGTGTGTGTGTGTGTGTGTGAGTGAGTTATTGAGTGTGTGAGAGTGAGTTAGTGTGTGTGTGT
>JAULUF010000015.1:29162500-29170000 GCA_031834385.1 Semotilus atromaculatus | reverse complement strand
ATCAATCTTTATTTCTTACTAATCTATCTTTCTTTCTTTCTTACTAATCTATCTTTCTTTCCTTCTTTCTTTCTAACTAATCTATCTTTCTTTCTTTCTTACTAATCTTTTTTTCTTTTTTCTAACTAATCTATCTTTCTTTCTTTCTTTCTAACTAATCTATCTTTCTTTCTTTCTTACTAATCTTTTTTTCTTTCTTTCTTTCTAACTAATCTATCTTTCTTTCTTTCTTACTATTTTTTTTCTTTCTTTCTTTCTTACTAATCTATATTTCTTTCTTTCTTACTAATCTATCTTTCTTTCATTCTTTCTAACTAATCTATCTTTCTTTCTTACTAATCTTTTTTTCTTTTCTTACTAATCTTTTTTTCTTTCTTTCTTTATAACTAATCTATCTTTCTTTCTGTCTTACTAATCTTTTTTTCTTTCTTTCTTTCTAACTAATCTATCTTTCTTTCTTTCTTTCTTACTAATCAATCTTTCTTTCTTACTAATCTATCTTTCTTTCTTTCTTACTAATCTATCTTTCTTTCCTTCTTTCTTTCTAACTAATCTATCTTTCTTTCTTTCTTACTAATCTTTTTTTCTTTTTTCTAACTAATCTATCTTTCTTTCTTTCTAACTAATCTATCTTTCTTTCTTTCTTACTAATCTTTTTTTCTTTCTAACTAATCTATCTTTCTTTCTTTCTTTCTTTCTTTCTAACTAATCTATCTTTCTTTCTTACTAATCTTTTTTTCTTTCTAACTAATCTATCTTTCTTTCTTTCTTACTATTTTTTTTCTTTCTTTCTTTCTTACTAATCTATCTTTCTTTCTTTCTTACTAATCTATCTTTCTTTCATTCTTTCTAACTAATCTATCTTTCTTTCTTACTAATCTTTTTTTCTTTCTAACTAATCTATCTTTCTTTCTTTCTTACTAATCAATCTTTCTTTCTTACTAATCTATCTTTCTTTCTTTCTTACTAATCTATCTTTCTTTTCTTCTTTCTTTCTAACTAATCTATCTTTCTTTCTAACTAATCTATCTTTCTTTCTTTCTTACTAATTTTTTTTTCTTTCTAACTAATCTATCTTTCTTTCTTTCTAACTAATCTATCTTTCTTTCTTACTAATCTTTTTTTCTTTCTTTCTTTCTTACTAATCTTTTTTTCTTTCTTTCTTTCTTACTAATCTATCTTTCTTTCTTACTAATCTTTTTTTCTTTCTTTCTTTCTTACTAATCTTTTTTCCTTTTTTTCTTTCTAACTAATCTATCTTTCTTTCTTTCTTACTAATCTTTTTTCTTTCTTTCTTTCTAACTAATCTCTTTCTTTCTTTCTTACTAATCTTTTTTTCTTTCTTTCTTTCTTTCTTTCTTACTAATCTATCTTTCTTTCTTTCTTACTAATCTATATTTCTTTCATTCTTTCTAACTAATCTATCTTTCTTTCTTACTAATCTTTTTTTCTTTCTTTCTTTCTTTCTTACTAATCTTTTTTTCTTTCTTTCTTTCTAACTAATCTATCTTTCTTTCTTTCTTACTAATCTTTTTTTCTTTCTTTCTTTCTAACTAATCTATCTTTCTTTCTTTCTTACTAATCAATCTTTCTTTCTTACTAATCTATCTTTCTTTCTTTCTTACTAATCTATCTTTCTTTCCTTCTTTCTTTCTAACTAATCTATCTTTCTTTCTTTCTTACTAATCTTTTTTTCTTTTTTTCTTTCTAACTAATCTATCTTTCTTTCTTTCTTTCTAACTAATCTATCTTTCTTTCTTTCTTACTAATCTTTTTTTCTTTCTAACTAATCTATCTTTCTTTCTTTCTAACTAATCTATCTTTTTCTTTCTTACTAATCTTTTTTTCTTTCTTTCTTTCTAACTAATCTATCTTTCTTTCTTTCTTACTATTTTTTTCTTTCTTTCTTTCTTACTAATCTATCTTTCTTTCTTTCTTACTAATCTATCTTTCTTTCTTTCTTTCTTACTAATCTATCTTTCTTTCTTTCTTACTAATCTATCTTTCTTTCTTTCTTTCTTACTAATCTTTTTTCTTTCTTACTAATCTTTTTTTCTTTCTTTCTTTCTAACTAATCTATCTTTCTTTCTTCCTTACTAATCTATCTTTCTTTCCTTTCTTTCTAGCTAATCTATCTTTCTTTCTTTCTTACTAATATTTTTTCTTTTTTTCTTTCTAACTAATCTATCTTTCTTTCTTTCTTTCTTTCTAAATAATCTATCTTTCTTTCTTTATTACTAATCTTTTTTTCTTTCTTTCTTACTAGTCTTTTTTTCTTTCTAACTAATCTATCTTTCTTTCTTTCTTTCTAACTAATCTATCTTTCTTTCTTTCTTACTAATCTTTTTTCTTTCTTTCTTTCTTACTAATCTATCTTTCTTTCTTTCTTACTAATCTATCTTTCTTTCATTCTTTCTAACTAATCTATCTTTCTTTCTTAATAATCTTTTTCATTCTTACTAATCTTTTTTTCTTTCTTTCTTTATAACTAATCTATCTTTCTTTCTGTCTTACTAATCTTTTTTTCTTTCTTTCTTTCTAACTAATCTATCTTTCTTTCTTTCTTACTAATCAATCTTTCTTTCTTACTAATCTATCTTTCTTTCTTTCTTACTAATCTATCTTTCTTTCCTTCTTTCTTTCTAACTAATCTATCTTTCTTTCTTTCTTACTAATCTTTTTTTCTTTTTTTCTTTCTAACTAATCTATCTTTCTTTCTTTCTAACTAATCTATCTTTCTTTCTTTCTTACTAATCTTTTTTTCTTTCTAACTAATCTATCTTTCTTTCTTTTTAACTAATCTATCTTTCTTTCTTACTAATCTTTTTTTTTCTTTCTTTCTTTCTAACTAATCTATCTTTCTTTCTTTCTTACTAAACTATAAACTAATTAAACTTTAAACTTCTTCAAACTTATCGGTCCAAACTTTCACAAGCCAACTTAAAGTTTGTCTCGACGAACTTTTTCTAGTTAAGTTGGCTTGTGAGAGCCAACTTACTGAAATCCTATTTAAACTTATTATTATTATTATTATTATTATTATTATTCTTCTTACTCAAAAATTTACAACTCGAACTCCTCCTAGAGCTTTAACTCCACATACTCCAAACTCGGCTCAGACACTCAAACTGTTCTGACTCGGTATGCTATTTCTTTTCTAACTGATCGGACTTACGGTTTTCCTAAAAATGACGATCAAAACTCGGAAAAACTCCCATTGACTTAACATTGCGGAATTTTCAGATTTTCAAACTCCCCAACTGTCAAAAATTCAAATCAAAATCCCTTGAAACCCTAGACTAAATCAAACTGCCATTCTATATACTATATGAGCCATTGAGACTCATTTAAACTAATAAACTTTGAATTAACACACTTATAAACTAATTAACTCATAAATTAATAAACTTTGAACTCTTAGACTCATTTAAACTATAAACTGAACTCTTAAGACTCATTTAAACTTATAAACTCTAAACTCGTACACTTATAAACTCATCAATTTATACACTTGTAAACTCTAAACACTGTAAACTTGAGTGTGTGTGTGAGCGAGTTAGTGTGAGTGTGTGCATTTGTGAGTGTATGTGCATGAGTGTGTGTGTGTGTGTATGTGTGTGTGAGAGAGAGTTAGTGTGTGTGTGTGTGTGTGTGTGTGAGATAGTGAGCATGTCTGTGCGTGTGTGAGTTAGTGAGTGTGTGTGAGTCTGTGTGTGTGTGAGCAAGTTAGTGTGTGTGAGTGTGTGCATTTGTGAGTGTGTGTGTGTGTGTGTGAGCGAGTTAGTGTGTGTGTGTGAATGTGTGCATTTGTGAGTGTATGTAATTGAGTGTGTGTGTGTGTGTGTGTGTGAGTTAGTGAGTGTGTGTGAGTCTGTGTGTGTGTGAGCAAGTTAGTGTGTGTGAGTGTGTGCATTTGTGAGTGTGTGTGTGTGTGTGAGCGAGTTAGTGTGTGTGTGTGTGTGAATGTGTGCATTTGTGAGTGTATGTAATTGAGTGTATGTGTGTGAGCGAGTTTGTGTGTGGGTGTGTGAGTGTGTGCATTTGTGAGTATGTGCATGAGTGTGTGTGTGTGTGTGTGTGTGTGTGTGTGAGTTAGTGAGCATGTCTGTGCGTGTGTGTGAGTTAGTGAGCATGTCTGCGTGTGTGTGTGTGTGTGTGTGAGAGTTAGTGAGTGTGTGTGAGTCTGTGTGTGTGTGAGCGAGTTTGTGTGTGTGTGTGTGTGTGTGTGAGTGAGTTAGTGAGTGTGTGAGAGCGAGTTAGTGTGTGTGTGTGTGTGTGTTAGTGAGCGTGTCTGTGCGTGTGTGTGTGTGTGTTAGTGAGCGTGTCTGTGTGTGTGTGTGAGTTAGTGAGCGTGTCTGTGCGTGTGTGTGTAAGAGAAAGAGTGTGTGTGTGAACGAGTTAGTGTGTGTTTGTGTGTGTGTTAGTGAGCGTGTCTGTGCGTGTGTGTGTGAAAGAAAGTGTGTGTGTGTATGTGCGTGAGTGAGTGTGTGTGTGTGTGTGTGTGTGAAAGAAAGTGTGTGTGTGTGTATGTGCGTGAGTGTGTGTGTGTGTGTGTGTGTGTGCGTGTGTGTTAGTGAGCGTGTGTGTGAATGAGTGAGTGTGTGTGTGTGTGTGTTAGTGAGCGTGTATGTGCGTGTGTTTGTGTGAGAAAGAGTGTGTGTCTGTGTGTGTGTGTGTGTGTGTGTGTTAGTGAGCGTGTGTGTGCGTGTGTGTGTGTGTGTGTGTGTGTGTGTGTGTGTGTGTGTGTGTGAACGAGTTAGTGTGTGTTAGTGAGCGTGTCTGTGCGTGTGTGTGTGTGTGTGAAAGAGAGAGTGTGTGTGTGTGAACGAATTAGTGTGTGTGTGTTTGTGTGTGTGTGTGTGTGTGTGTGTTAGTGAGCGTGTCTGTGTGTCTGTGTGTGTGCTTGAGTGTGTGTGTTAGTGAGCGTGTATGTGCGTGTGTGTGTGTGTGTGTAAGAGAAAGAGTGTGTGTGAACGAGTTAGTGTGTGTGTGTGTGTGTGTTAGTGAGCGTGTTTGTGCGTGTGTGTGTGTGTTTGTGTTAGTGAACGTGTATGTGTGTGTATGAAAGAGTTAGTGTGTGTGTGTGTGTGTGAGTATGTGCGTGTGTGTGTGTGTGTGTGTGTGTTAGTGAACGTGTATGTGTGTGTATGAAAGAGAAAGTGTGTGTGTGTGGACGAGTTAGTGATCGTGTCTGTGTGTGTGAGTTAGTGAGCGTGTATGTACGTGTGTGTGAGAGAAAGAGTGTGTGTGTATGTGCGTGAGTGAGTGTGTGTGTGTGTGTGTGTGTGTGTGTGTGTGAAAGAAAGTGTGTATGTGTATGTGCGTGAGTGTGTGTGTGTGTGTGTGTGTGTGTGCGTGTGTGTTAGTGAGCGTGTGTGTGTGTGAATGAGTGAGTGTGTGTGTGTGTGTTAGTGAGCGTGTATGTGCGTGTGTGTGTGAGAAAGAGTGTGTGCGTGTGTCTGTGTGTGTGTGTGTGTGTGTGCTTGAGTGTGTGTGTGTTAGTGAGCGTGTCTGTGCGTGTGTGTGTGTGTAAAAGAAAGAGTGTGTGTGTGTGAACGAGTTAGTGTGTGTTAGTGAGCGTGTCTGTGCGTGTGTGTGTGTGTGTGTGTGTGTGTGTGTGTGTGAAAGAGAGAGTGTGTGTGTGAACGAATTAGTGTGTGTGTGTGTGTGTGTTTGTGTGTGTGTGTGTGTGAACGTAAGAGAAAGAGTGTGTGTGTGTGTGAACGAGTTAGTGTGTGTTAGTGAGCGTGTCTGTGCGTGCGTGTGTGTGTGTGTGAACGAGTTAGTGTGTGTGTGTGTGTGTGTGTGTGTGTGTTTGTGTGTTAGTGAGCGTGTGTGTGTGTGTATGTGCTTGAATACACACACACACACACACACAGGAAAGAAATCTTTCTTACTAATCTTTTTTTCTTTCTTTCTTTCTTACAAATTTTTTTTTCTTTCTTTCTTACTAATCTTTTTTTCTTTCTTACTAATCTATCTTTCTTTCTTACTAATCTTTTTTCTTTCTTTCTTTCTTTCTAACTAATCGATCTTTCTTTCTTACTAATCTTTTTTTCTTTCTTTCTTTCTTTCTTTCTTACTAATCTTTTTTCTTTCTTTCTTTCTAACTAATCTATCTTTCTTTCTTTCTTACTAATCAATCTTTCTTTCTTACTAATCTATCTTTCTTTCTTTCTTACTAATCTATCTTTCTTTCCTTCTTTCTTTCTAACTAATCTATCTTTCTTTCTTTCTTACTAATCAATCTTTCTTTCTTACTAATCTATCTTTCTTTCTTTCTTACTAATCTATCTTTCTTTCCTTCTTTCTTTCTAACTAATCTATCTTTCTTTCTTTCTTACTAATCTTTTTTTCTTTCTAACTAATCTATCTTTCTTTCTAACTAATCTATCTTTCTTTCTTTCTTACTAATCTTTTTTTTCTTTCTTTCTTTCTAACTAATCTATCTTTCTTTCTTTCTTACTATTTTTTTTCTTTCTTTCTTTCTTACTAATCTATCTTTCTTTCTTACTAATCTATCTTTCATTCTTTCTAACTAATCTATCTTTCTTTCTTACTAATCTTTTTTTCTTTCTTACTAATCTTTTTTTCTTTCTTTCTAACTAATCTATCTTTCTTTCTGTCTCACTAATCTTTTTTTCTTTCTTTCTTTCTAACTAATCTGTCTTTCTTTCTTTCTTACTAATCAATCTTTCTTTCTTACTAATCTATCTTTCTTTCTTTCTTACTAATCTATCTTTCTTTCCTTCTTTCTTTCTAACTAATCTATCTTTCTTTCTTTCTTACTAATCTTTTTTCTTTTTTTCTTTCTAACTAATCTATCTTTCTTTCTTTCTTTCTAACTAATCTATCTTTCTTTCTTTCTTACTAATCCTTTTTTCTTTCTAACTAATCTATCTTTCTTTCTTTCTTTCTAACTAATCTATCTTTCTTTCTTTCTTACTAATCTTTTTTTCTTTCTTTCTTTCTAACTAATCTATCTTTCTTTCTTACTATTTTTTTCTTTCTTTCTTTCTTACTAATCTATATTTCTTTCTTTCTTACTAATCTATCTTTCTTTCATTCTTTCTAACTAATCTATCTTTCTTTCTTACTAATCTTTTTTTCTTTCTTACTAATCTTTTTTTCTTCTTTCTTTCTAACTAATCTATCTTTCTTTCTGTCTTACTAATCTTTTTTCTTTCTTTCTTTCTAACTAATCTATCTTTCTTTCTTTCTTACTAATCAATCTTTCTTTCTTACTAATCTATCTTTCTTTCTTTCTTACTAATCTATCTTTCTTTCCTTCTTTCTTTCTAACTAATCTATCTTTCTTTCTTTCTTACTAATCTATCTTTCTTTCCTTCTTTCTTTCTAACTAATCTTTCTTTCTTTCTTTCTTTCTTTCTTTCTAACTAATCTTTCTTTCTTTCTTTCTTACTAATCTTTTTTTCTTTCTAACTAATCCATCTTTCTTTCTTTCTTTCTTTCTTTCTTTCTTTCTTTCTTTCTTTCTTT
>JAULUF010000015.1:29017500-29157500 GCA_031834385.1 Semotilus atromaculatus | reverse complement strand
CAAAATACCTCAGAACAGCCTAGCAACACCCTAGCAACCACCCAAAATACCTTAGAACACCCTAACAACACCATAGCAACCACCCAAAATACCTCAGAACACCCTAGCAACCACCCAAAATACCTTAGAACACCCTAGCAACACCCTAGCAACCACCCAAAATACCTTAGAACAGCCTAGCAACACCCTGGCAACCACCCAAAATACCTTAGAACACCCTAGCAACACCCTAGCAACCACCCAAAATACCTAAGAACCCCCTAGCAACACCCTAGCAACCACCCAAAATACCTTAGAACAGCCTAGCAACACCCTAGCAACCAACCAAAATACCTTAGAACAGCCTAGCAACACCCAAGCAACCACCCAAAATACCTTAGAACACCCTAGCAACACCATAGCAACCACCCAAAATACATTAGAACACCCTAGCAACACCATAGCAACCAGCCAAAATACCTTAGAACACCCTAGCAACACCCTAGCAACCACCCAAAATACCTTAGAACACCCTAGCAACACCATAGCAACCACCCAAAATACCTCAGAACACCCTAGCAACCACCCAGAACACCCTAGCAACCACCCAAAATACCTTAGAACACCCTAGCAACACCCTAGCAACCAACCAAAATACCATAGAACACCCTAGCAACACCTTAACAACCACCCAAAATACCTTAGAACACCCTAGCAACCAACCAGAACACCCTAGCAACCAACCAAAATACCTTAGAACACCCTAGCAACCAACCAAAATACATTAGAACACCATCGCAACCACCCATAACACCATAGCAACCACCCAAAATACCTTAGAACACCCTAGCAACACCCTAGCAACCACCCAAAATACCTCAGAACACCCTAGCAACCACCCAAAATACCTCCGAACACCCTAGCAACACCATAGCAACCACCCAAAATACCTTAAAACACCCTAGCAACACCCTAGCAACCACCAAAAATACCTTAGAACACCATAGCAACCACCCAAAATACCTTAGAACACCCTGGCAACCACCCAGAACACCTTAGGAAAACCATAGCAACGCCCTAGCTACACCCTAGCAACCACCCAGAACACCCTAGCAACCACCCAAAATACCTTAGAATACCCTAACAACCACCCAGAACACCTTAGCAACCCACTAGAAACACCCTAGCAACTTTAAACTACTTTAAACTTTAAACTAAGTTAAACTTTAAACTATAAACTAAAGTTAAACTTTAAAATACTTTAAAATATAAACTACTTTAAAACTACTTCAAACTAATTAAACTTTAAACTAATTTAAACTTTAAACTTATTTAAACTAAGTTAATATTTAAACTACAACTACTTTAAACTAGAAACTACTTTCAACTTCAAACTACTTTCAACTTCTTCAAACTTTCTGGTCCAAACTTTCACAAGCCAACTTAAAGTTTGTCTCGACGAACTTTTTCTAGTTTCAAAGTGAAGGCTTATAATAGACCCTATAGGTGAAACTCGAAAAATTGGAATATCGTGCAAAAGTTATTATGTTGATGATTAACTACAGCTTATGAAACCCCCAAAATTCAAACTCTCAAATTAAAGCTGCAAGCAGCATTGAAAGGGCCCTCGCACACGTGCCATCGCCACCCGGTGGCTTTAGGAAGACAGAGCACGGTGGGCAATGTGCATTTAAGTAGATAAATATAGTGGGAGTATGTCAAAGTCAGTTACAAAAATGTCCTTTATTGTGGGGATAATAGCATGCGTTATCACTCAGATAAGTGTTGCTAGCATGTTTTTAGCATGTTTAGAACTCAATGGCATATTTACTATGTTGCTAGTACTGCATCACAGTGTCAAATATGTCACTTCCTTTTGACAGTAGGTGGCGCTATTACTTTAACTTAAAATTGTAATGCGGATTTGTTCAGGCCATGACTCTTATCAAACGTGTGAAGTTTGGGGCAGATTTGACATTCCATGCCTCAGTTACAGCAAATTCCTATTTAATTGCAGTAATAGCATGCATTGGCACTTAGTTAAGTGTTTGCTAGAATGTTTCTAGTATGTTGCTAGCATGTTTAACACTTGCTGGCACTTTTTTATATATTATTAGAAGTCCACAACAGTGTTAAACATGTCACTTCCTGTTGCCAGCAGGTGGCGCTATGACTGTAACTGAATATGAGCATGCACATGTGTTCAGGACAGAACTCTTATTAAACTTGTGAAGTTTTGGGCAGATTGGACATTGCCTTCTTAAGTAAAAACAACTTCCTGTTTCATAGCATTAGCATGCTTTAGCACTTAGCTAAGAATTGCTAGCATGTTTATAACTCAATGGCATATTTACTATGTTGCCAGTACTGCATCACACTGTTAAACATGTCACTTCCTGTTGCCAGTAGGTGGCGCTATTACTATAGCTGAAAATTGTCATGTAGATGTGTTCAGGACATGACTCTTATCAAACGTGTGAAGTTTGGGGCAGATTGGACATTGCCTTCTTAAGTAACAACAACTTCCTGTTTCATTGCATTAGCATGCTTTAGCACTTAGCTAAGAATTGCTAGCATGTTTTAACATGTTTCTAACATGTGTATAACTCAATGGCATATTTACTATGTTGCTAGTACTGCATCACAGTGTAAAACGTGCACGGAGGGGAATGTGCATTTATGTAGGTAAATATAGGAGGAGTATGTCAATGTCAGTTACAAAAATGTCCTTTATTATGGGGATTATACAATGTGTTTTCACTCAGATAAGTGTTGCTAGCATGTTTTAGCATGTTTCTAGCATGCTTGGAACTCAATGGTATATCTAAATTTGTTGCTAGTACTGCATCACATTGTAGATGTCACTTCCTGTTGACAGTAGGTGGCGCTATTACTATAAGTGAAAATTGTCATGTAGATGTGTTCAGGGCAGGACTTTTATCAAAAGTGTGACATTTGGGGCAGATTGGACATTCCTTGCCTGAGTTAAAACAACTTCCTGTTTCATGGCATTAATAGCATGATTTAACACTTAACTAAGTATTGCTAGCATGCTTTAGCATGTTTCTAACATGTTTAACACTCAATGGCATATTTTACTATGTTGCTAGTACTGCATCACAGTGTAAAGCATGTCACTTCCTGTTGACAGTAGGTGGCGCTAATACTATAACAGAAAATTAACAGAAAATTATCATGTAGATGTGTTCAGGCCATGACTCTTATCAAACATGTGAAGTTTGGGGCAGATTGGACATTGCCTGCTTGAGTAACAACAACTTCCTCTTTCATTGCATTAGCATGCCTTAGCACTTAGCTAAGAATTGTTAGCATGTTTTAACATGTTTCTAACATGTTGAACACTCAATGGCATATTTTACTATGTTGCTAGTACTGCATCACAGTGTAAAACATGTCACTTCCTGTTGACAGTAGGTGGCGCTATTACTATAACAGAAAATTAACAGAAAATTATCATGTAGATGTGTTCAGGCCATGACTCTTATCAAACGTGTGAAGTTTGGGGCAGATTGGACATTGCCTTCTTGAGTAACAACAACTTCCTCTTTCATTGCATTGGCATGCTTTAGCACTTAGCTAAGTGTTTGCTAGCATGTTTTAGCATGTTTCTAGTATGTTGCTAGCATATTTAGCACTTGCTGGCACTTTTTTATATGTTATTAGTAGTCCACAACAGTGTTAAACATGTCACTTCCTGTTGCCAGCAGGTGGCGCTATGACTGTAACTGAATATGAGCATGGACATGTGTTCAGGACAGAACTCTTATCAAACATGTGAAGTTTGGGGCAGATTGGACATTGTTTGCCTGAGTTACAGCAACTTCCTGTTTCATTGTATTAGCATGCTTTAGCACTTAGCTAAGAATTGCTAGCATGTTTTAACATGTTTCTAACATGTTTATAACTCATTGGCATAATTAATATGTTGCTAGTACTGCATCACAGTGTTAAACATGTCACTTCTTGTTGCCAGTAGGTGGCGCTATTACTATAACTGAATATTCTCATGTAGATGTGTTCAGGCCATGACTCTTATCAAACGTGTGAAGTTTGGGGCAGATTGGACATTCCATACCTGAGTTACAGCAAATTCCTATTGAATTGCAGTAATAGCATGCTTTAGCACTTAGCTAAGTGCTTGCTAGCATGTTTTAGCATGTTTCAAGTATGTTGTTAGCATGTTTAACACTTGCTGGCACTTTTTTATATGTTATCAGGAGTCCACAACAGTGTTAAACATGTCACTTCCTGTTGCCAGCAGGTGGCGCTATGACTGTAACTGAATATGAGCATGGACATGTGTTCAGGACATAACTCTTATCAAACGTGTGAAGTTTGGGGCAGATTGGACATTGTTTGCCTGAGTTACAGCAACTTCCTGTTTCATGGCGAAACATCAAAATTTGTCAGGCCGCCGAGGACACGCCCTTCGACGAAAACTCAAGATCTTCGCAATTTAACGTCGCAAAGGCCTTAAGATTAGACTCACCAAATTTGAAGATGATCAGATTAAAACTGTAGGAGGAGTTCGTTAAAGTACGAGGCCTGAAAATGGCAAAAACTGCACAAAAATCTGAGAGGAAGTTAAAAATGGCTGACTTCCTGTTGTGTTTAGGGCTACGCACCAAGAGACTTTTTTGTAGGTATTGGGCCATTACAGGTATGTACCGAATTTCGTACACGTACGTGAAACGTAACGCGAGGCGCACTCCGTTGAACCTTTATAGGTGGCGCTATCGAGCCATTTTGCCCCGCCCAATTTTGAAACGCATATCAGATGTAAATTTTCGCCAGTTCTGACGCGTGTGCAAATTTTCGTGAGTTTTCGTGCATGTTTAGGCCCTCAAAAATGCGATTCATTGCGGAGAAGAAGAAGAAGAAGAATAATAATAATAATTAAAGCTGCAAGCAGCATTGAAAGGGCCCTCGCACACGTGCCACCGCCACCCGGTGGCTTTAGGAAGACAGAGCACGGTGGGCAATGTGCATTTAAGTAGATAAATATAGTGGGAGTATGTCAAAGTCATTTACAAAAATGTCCTTTATTGTGGGGATAATAGCATGCGTTATCACTCAGATAAGTGTTGCTAGCATGTTTTTAGCATGTTTAGAACTCAATGGCATATTTACTATGTTGCTAGTACTGCATCACAGTGTCAAATATGTCACTTCCTTTTGACAGTAGGTGGCGCTATTACTTTAACTTAAAATTGTAATGCGGATTTGTTCAGGCCATGACTCTTATCAAACGTGTGAAGTTTGGGGCAGATTTGACATTCCATGCCTCAGTTACAGCAAATTCCTATTTAATTGCAGTAATAGCATGCATTGGCCCTTAGTTAAGTGTTTGCTAGAATGTTTCTAGTATGTTGCTAGCATGTTTAACACTTGCTGGCACTTTTTTATATATTATTAGAAGTCCACAACAGTGTTAAACATGTCACTTCCTTTTGCCAGCAGGTGGCGCTATGACTGTAACTGAATATGAGCATGCACATGTGTTCAGGACAGAACTCTTATTAAACTTGTGAAGTTTTGGGCAGATTGGACATTGCCTTCTTAAGTAAAAACAACTTCCTGTTTCATAGCATTAGCATGCTTTAGCACTTAGCTAAGAATTGCTAGCATGTTTATAACTCAATGGCATATTTACTATGTTGCCAGTACTGCATCACACTGTTAAACATGTCACTTCCTGTTGCCAGTAGGTGGCGCTATTACTATAGCTGAAAATTGTCATGTAGATGTGTTCAGGGCAGGACTCTTATCAAATGTGTGAAGTTTGGGGCAGATTGGACATTGCCTTCTTAAGTAACAACAACTTCCTGTTTCATTGCATTAGCATGCTTTAGCACTTAGCTAAGAATTGCTAGCATGTTTTAACATGTTTCTAACATGTGTATAACTCAATGGCATATTTACTATGTTGCTAGTACTGCATCAAAGTGTAAAACGTGCACGGAGGGGAATGTGCATTTATGTAGGTAAATATAGGAGGAGTATGTCAATGTCAGTTACAAAAATGTCCTTTATTATGGGGATTATACAATGTGTTTTCACTCAGATAAGTGTTGCTAGCATGTTTTAGCATGTTTCTAGCATGCTTGGAACTCAATGGTATATCTAAATTTGTTGCTAGTACTGCATCACATTGTAGATGTCACTTCCTGTTGACAGTAGGTGGCGCTATTACTATAAGTGAAAATTAACAGAAAATTATCATGTAGATGTGTTCAGGCCATGACTCTTATCAAACGTGTGAAGTTTGGGGCAGATTGGACATTGCCTTCTTGAGTAACAACAACTTCCTCTTTCATTGCATTAGCATGCTTTAGCACTTAGCTAAGTGTTTGCTAGCATGTTTTAGCATGTTTCTAGTATGTTGCTAGCATGTTTAGCACTTGCTGGCACTTTTTTATATGTTATTAGTAGTCCACAACAGTGTTAAACATGTCACTTCCTGTTGCCAGCAGGTGGCGCTATGACTGTAACTGAATATGAGCATGGACATGTGTTCAGGACATAACTCTTATCAAACGTGTGAAGTTTGGGGCAGATTGGACATTGCCTTCTTGAGTAACAACAACTTCCTCTTTCATTGCATTGGCATGCTTTAGCACTTAGCTAAGTGTTTGCTAGCATGTTTTAGCATGTTTCTAGTATGTTGCTAGCATGTTTAGCACTTGCTGGCACTTTTTTATATGTTATTAGTAGTCCACAACAGTGTTAAACATGTCACTTCCTGTTGCCAGCAGGTGGCGCTATGACTGTAACTGAATATGAGCATGGACATGTGTTCAGGACAGAACTCTTATCAAACATGTGAAGTTTGGGGCAGATTGGACATTGCCTGAGTTACAGCAACTTCCTGTTTCATGGCGAAACATCAAAATTTGTCAGGCCGCCGAGGACACGCCCTTCGACGAAAACTCAAGATCTTCGCAATTTAACGTCGCAAAGGCTTTAAGATTACACTCACCAAATTTAAAGATGATCAGATTGAAACTGTAGGAGGAGTTCGTTAAAGTACGAGGCCTGAAAATGGCAAAAACTGCACAAAAATCAGAGGAAGATCAAAATGGCTGACTTCCTGTTGTGTTTACGGATACGCTCCAAGAGACTTTTTTGTAGGTATTGGGCCATTACATGTATGTACCTATTTGGAGTCCAGAACAGTGTTAAACGTCACTTCCTGTTGCCAGCAGGCGGCGCTATGACTATGTCTGAATATGAGCATGGAAATGTGTTTAGGAGATAACTCTTATCAAACGTGTGAAGTTTGGCGCAGATGGGACGTTGCCTTTTTGAGTAACAACAACGTCTTGTTTCATTGAATTAGCATGCTTTAGGACTTAGCTAAGTATTGCTAGCATGTTTTAACATGTTTCTTGTATGTTTAGAACTCAATGGCATTTTTAACCTGTTGCTAGAAGGGCATCAACGTGTTAAACATGTCACTTCCTGTTGCCAGTAGGTGGCGCTATTACTATAACTGAATATTGTCATGTAGATGTGTTCAGGCCATGACTCTTATCAAACGTGTGAAGTTTGGGGCAGATTGGACATTCCATACCTGAGTTATAGCAAATTCCTATTGAATTGCAGTAATAGCATGCTTTAGCACTTAGCTAAGTGCTTGCTAGCATGTTTTAGCATGTTTCAAGTATGTTGTTAGCATGTTTAACACTTGCTGGCACTTTTTTATATGTTATCAGGAGTCCACAACAGTGTTAAACATGTCACTTCCTGTTGCCAGCAGGTGGCGCTGTGACTGTAACTGAATATGAGCATGGACATGTGTTCAGGACATAACTCTTATCAAATGTGGGAAGTGTAGGGCAGATTGGACATTGTTTGCCTGAGTTACAGCAACTTCCTGTTTCATGGCGAAACATCAAAATTTGTCAGGCCGCCGAGGACACGCCCTTTGACGAAAACTCAAGATCTTCGCAATTTAACGTCGCAAAGGCCTTAAGATTAGACTCACCAAATTTGAAGATGATCAGATTAAAACTGTAGGAGGAGTTCGTTAAAGTACGAGGCCTGAAAAGGGCAAAAACTGCACAAAAATCTGAGAGGAAGTTCAAAATGGCTGACTTCCTGTTGTGTTTAGGGCTACGCTCCAAGAGACTTTTTTGTAGGTATTGGGCCATTACATGTATGTACCGAATTTCGTACACGTACGTGAAACGTAACGCGAGGCGCACTCCGTTGAACCTTTATAGGTGGCGCTATCGAGCCATTTTGCCCCGCCCAATTTTGAAACGCATATCAGATGTAAATTTTCGCCAGTTCTGACGCGTGTGCAAATTTTCGTGAGTTTTCGTGCATGTTTAGGCCCTCAAAAATGCGATTCATTGCGGAGAAGAAGAAGAAGAAGAATAATAATAATAATTAAAGCTGCAAGCAGCGATGAAAGGGCCCTCGCACCCGTGCCACCGCCACCCAGTGGCTTTAGGAAGACAGAGCACGGAGGGGAATGTGCATTTATGTAGGTAAATATTGGAGGAGTATGTCAATGACAGTTACAAAAATGTCCTTTATTATGGGGATTATACAATGTGTTTTCACTCAGATAAGTGTTGCTAGCACGTTTTAGCATGTTTCTAGCATGCTTGGAACTCAATGGTATATCTAAATTTGTTGCTAGTACTGCATCACATTGTAGATCTCACTTCCTGTTGACAGTAGGTGGCGCTATTACTATAACTGAAAATTGTCATGTAGATGTGTTCAGGGCAGGACTTTTATCAAAAGTGTGACGTTTGGGGCAGATTGGACATTCCTTGCCTGAGTTAAAACAACTTCCTGTTTCATGGCATTAATAGCATGATTTAACACTTAACTAAGTATTGCTAGCATGCTTTAGCATGTTTCTAACTTGTTTAACACTCAATGGCATATTTTACTATGTTGCTAGTACTGCATCACAGTGTAAAACATGTCACTTCCTGTTGACAGTAGGTGGCGCTAATACTATAACAGAAAATTCTCATGTAGATGTGTTCAGGCCATGACTCTTATCAAACATGTGAAGTTTGGGGCAGATTGGACATTGCCTTCTTGAGTAACAACAACTTCCTCTTTCATTGCATTAGCATGCTTTAGCACTTAGCTAAGAATTGTTAGCATGTTTTAACATGTTTCTAACATGTTGAACACTCAATGGCATATTTTACTATGTTGCTAGTACTGCATCACAGTGTAAAACATGTCAGTTCCTGTTGACAGTAGGTGGCGCTATTACTATAACAGAAAATTAACAGAAAATTATCATGTAGATGTGTTCAGGCCATGACTCTTATCAAACGTGTGAAGTTTGGGGCAGATTGGACATTGCCTTCTTGAGTAACAACAACTTCCTCTTTCATTGCATTAGCATGCTTTAGCACTTAGCTAAGTGTTTGCTAGCATGTTTTAGCATGTTTCTAGTATGTTGGTAGCATGTTTAGCACTTGCTGGCACTTTTTTATATGTTATTAGTAGTCCACAACAGTGTTAAACATGTCACTTCCTGTTGCCAGCAGGTGGCGCTATGACTGTAACTGAATATGAGCATGGACATGTGTTCAGGACATAACTGTTATCAAACGTGTGAAGTTTGGGGCAGATTGGACATTGTTTGCCTGAGTTACAGCAACTTCCGGTTTCATGGCGAAACATCGAAATTTGTCAGGCCGCCGAGGACACGCCCTTCGACGAAAACTCAAGATCTTCGCAATTTAACGTCGCAAAGGCTTTAAGATTACACTCACCAAATTTAAAGATGATCAGATTGAAACTGTAGGAGGAGTTCGTAAAAGTAGGAGGCCTGAAAATGGCAAAAACTGCACAAAAATCAGAGGAAGATCAAAATGGCTGACTTCCTGTTGTGTTTACGGATACGCTCCAAGAGACTTTTTTGTAGGTATTGGGCCATTACATGTATGTACCTATTTGGAGTCTAGAACAGTGTTAAACGTCACTTCCTGTTGCCAGCAGTCGGCGCTATGACTATGTCTGAATATGAGCATGGACATGTGTTTAAGAGATAACTCTTATCAAACGTGTGAAGTTTGGCGCAGATGGGACGTTGCCTTTTTGAGTAACAACAACGTCTTGTTTCATTGAATTAGCGTGCTTTAGGACTTAGCTAAGTATTGCTAGCATGTTTAACATGTTTCTTGTATGTTTAGAACTCAATGGCATTTTTAACCTGTTGCTAGAAGGGCATCAACGTGTTAAACATGTCACTTCCTGTTGCCAGTAGGTGGCGCTATTACTATAACTGAATATTCTCATGTAGATGTGTTCAGGCCATGACTCTTATCAAACGTGTGAAGTTTGGGGCAGATTGGACATTCCATACCTGAGTTACAGCAAATTCCTATTGAATTGCAGTAATAGCATGCTTTAGCACTTAGCTAAGTGCTTGCTAGCATGTTTTAGCATGTTTCAAGTATGTTGTTAGCATGTTTAACACTTGCTGGCACTTTTTTATATGTTATCAGGAGTCCACAACAGTGTTAAACATGTCACTTCCTGTTGCCAGCAGGTGGCGCTATGACTGTAACTGAATTTGAGCATGGACATGTGTTCAGGACAGAACTCTTATCAAACATGTGAAGTTTGGGGCAGATTGGACATTGTTTGCCTGAGTTACAGCAACTTCCTGTTTCATGGCGAAACATCAAAATTTGTCAGGCCGCCGAGGACACGCCCTTCGACGAAAACTCAAGATCTTCGCAATTTAACGTCGCAAAGGCCTTAAGATTAGACTCACCAAATTTGAAGATGATCAGATTAAAACTGTAGGAGGAGTTCGTTAAAGTACGAGGCCTGAAAATGGCAAAAACTGCACAAAAATCTGAGAGGAAGTTCAAAATGGCTGACTTCCTGTTGTGTTTAGGGCTACGCTCCAAGAGACTTTTTTGTAGGTATTGGGCCATTACAGGTATGTACCGAATTTCGTACACGTACGTGAAACGTAACGCGAGGCGCACTCCGTTGAACCTTTATAGGTGGCGCTATCGAGCCATTTTGCCCCGCCCAATTTTGAAATGCATATCAGATGTAAATTTTCGCCAGTTCTGACGCGTGTGCAAATTTTCGTGAGTTTTCGTGCATGTTTAGGCCCTCAAAAATGCGATTCATTGCGGAGAAGAAGAAGAAGAAGAATAATAATAATAATTAAAGCTGCAAGCAGCGATGAAAGGGCCCTCGCACCCGTGCAACCGCCACCCGGTGGCTTTAGGAAGACAGAGCACGGAGGGGAATGTGCATTTATGTAGGTAAATATAGGAGGAGTATGTCAATGTCAGTTACAAAAATGTCCTTTATTATGGGGATTATACAATGTGTTTTCACTCAGATAAGTGTTGCTAACATGTTTTAGCATGTTTCTAGCATGCTTGGAACTCAATGGTATATCTAAATTTGTTGCTAGTACTGCATCACATTGTAGATGTCACTTCCTGTTGACAGTAGGTGGCGCTATTACTATAAGTGAAAATTGTCATGTAGATGTGTTCAGGGCAGGACTTTTATCAAAAGTGTGACGTTTGGGGCAGATTGGACATTCCTTGCCTGAGTTAAAACAACTTCCTGTTTCATGGCATTAATAGCATGATTTAACACTTAACTAAGTATTGCTAGCATGCTTTAGCATGTTTCTAACATGTTTAACACTCAATGGCATATTTTACTATGTTGCTAGTACTGCATCACAGTGTAAAACATGTCACTTCCTGTTGACAGTAGGTGGCGCTAATACTATAACAGAAAATTAACAGAAAATTATCATGTAGATGTGTTCAGGCCATGACTCTTATCAAACATGTGAAGTTTGGGGCAGATTGGACATTGCCTTCTTGAGTAACAACAACTTCCTCTTTCATTGCATTAGCATGCCTTAGCACTTAGCTAAGAATTGTTAGCATGTTTTAACATGTTTCTAACATGTTGAACACTCAATGGCATATTTTACTATGTTGCTAGTACTGCATCACAGTGTAAAACATGTAACTTCCTGTTGACAGTAGGTGGCGCTATTACTATAACAGAAAATTAACAGAAAATTATCATGTAGATGTGTTCAGGCCATGACTCTTATCAAACGTGTGAAGTTTGGGGCAGATTGGACATTGCCTTCTTGAGTAACAACAACTTCCTCTTTCATTGCATTGGCATGCTTTAGCACTTAGCTAAGTGTTTGCTAGCATGTTTTAGCATGTTTCTAGTATGTTGCTAGCATGTTTAGCACTTGCTGGCACTTTTTTATATGTTATTAGTAGTCCACAACAGTGTTAAACATGTCACTTCCTGTTGCCAGCAGGTGGCGCTATGACTGTAACTGAATATGAGCATGGACATGTGTTCAGGACAGAACTCTTATCAAACATGTGAAGTTTGGGGCAGATTGGGGCAGATTGTTTTAATAAGCACTTTGTGGAAACTGGTTCCTTGTTTGAGCGGCAGCGCCCTGTAGGAAATACAATCGTGACAAACTGTGTAAACTCATCCGCTCCACCAAGGAAATCCGGTGTGAGTGAAGAGGTATTTTGCCTAAAGCCTTTCTCTGTTGCGGAGGTGCAATCAGCACTTGTTGCCTTGGACTATAGTAAATCTCCTGGCCCTGACAGTTTAGAGCCTTATTTCTTGCGAATAGCTGCTAATTTTATTGCTAAACCAATTTCAATTATTTTTAATCTTACTTTAGTCTGCAATGAGATTCCAGTGATCTGGAAATCGGCCTATGTACTCCCCCTATTAAAGGGAGGTGATTCTGCCCACTTGGATAATTATAGACCGATTTCTAAATTATCAGTTTTAGCTAAAGTTTTAGAAACTCTGGTTGGTGCTCAGTTAAAGGACTATTTGGTTTCCAAACACATTTTGTCTGACCTACAGTCTGGGTTTCGAAGGCAGTACAGTACCATTACTGCTTCAATGAAGGTCATTAATGACTTTATTGAAGCGTTGGACTGTAAGAACACCTGTTTAGCTCTTTTTATAGATTTATCTAAGGCTTTTGATACAGTGGATCATTGCATTTTATTGGAGAAGCTACATAATATTGGTTTTTCTAACCAATCTGTTGAATGGTTTACCAATTATTTGGCTGATAGAACTCAGTGTGTTTATTTTGATAATCTTAAATCTGCAACATTGAATGTATCAAATGGTGTCCCGCAAGGATCAGTCTTGGGTCCTATTTTATTTACTATTTATATTAATAACTTGGGTAATGACATCCCGCAAGCTCATTTCCATTTTTATGCGGATGATACCGTTATCTATTGTAAGGCTGCAACGTTACGTCAAGCTTTTTCAAATTTACAATCTGCTTTTAACCTTGTGCAGGCACAGCTCTATCATCTTAAATTAGTTTTAAATGTAAAAAAAAACTAAGATTATGCTTTTTTCAAAATCTAAGAAGGTTCTTGAGAGTCTTCCAAGTATTTCTACTATTCATGGGGAGCAGATTGAGCAAGTCAAACTGTATAAATACTTGGGTATATTAATTGATGATCAGCTCTCTTTTAAGTTGCACATTAATAAATTGGTACAGAAGCTCAAATTAAAAATAGGATTTTATTTTAGAAATAAAGCCTGTTTTTCTTGGAAAACCAGGAAGAGATTAGTTGCTGCAACATTTCTCACCGCACTTGATTATGGTGACCTGCTTTATAGAAATGCGCCTGTTAAATGTTTATCTTTGTTGGATACTGTCTTTCATAGTGCACTAAGATTTGTGACTGGATGTAAAGCGTCAACACATCATTGTACATTGTACAAATTGACAAACTGGCCTTCATTATCAGTGAGGAGGCATATTCATTGGCTTACGTTCATTTACAAGTCTATGTTGGATATGCTCCCATCTTATCTTTGCACTTATATGTCTCGCAGCACCTGTTCTTACAATTTGCGCTCTGGTAATTTGTATTTGTTGACTGTACCTAAGGTCCGTACAGAGCTCGGTAAGAAGGCCTTTAGTTTTGCAGCACCATCCACATGGAATACATTGCAGATTGATTTGAAGTTGCAAGATCTGATTTCTCTTGGTCTATTTAAACAATACATGAAATCTTTGGAACTGGATGCTATAAATTGCTGTCACTGTTTTAATATGTAATTATCAATAGTTAGTTTTACAAACTCTTAGCATAAATTAAGTGTACTTTTAGATAGTCTAATGTCGATGGTTTATGTTGTTACGTGTGTTTGTTGTTTATTGTGCACTGTCAATACACTGTCATTTTGGCCAGGTCTTTCTTGGAAAAGAGGTTTTAAATCTCAATGAAATAACCTGGTAAAATAAAGGTAAATAAATAAATAGATTGGACATTGTTTGCCTGAGTTACAGCAACTTCCTGTTTCATTGTATTAGCATGCTTTAGCACTTAGCTAAGAATTGCTAGCATGTTTTAACATGTTTCTAACATGTTTATAACTCATTGGCATAATTAATATGTTGCTAGTACTGCATCACAGTGTTAAACATGTCACTTCCTGTTGCCAGTAGGTGGCGCTATTACTATAACTGAATATTCTCATGTAGATGTGTTCAGGCCATGACTCTTATCAAACGTGTGAAGTTTGGGGCAGATTGGACATTCCATACCTGAGTTACAGCAAATTCCTATTGAATTGCAGTAATAGCATGCTTTAGCACTTAGCTAAGTGCTTGCTAGCATGTTTTAGCATGTTTCAAGTATGTTGTTAGCATGTTTAACACTTGCTGGCACTTTTTTATATGTTATCAGGAGTTCACAACAGTGTTAAACATGTCACTTCCTGTTGCCAGCAGGTGGCGCTGTGACTGTAACTGAATATGAGCATGGACATGTGTTCAGGACAGAACTCTTATCAAACGTGTGAAGTTTGGGGCAGATTGGACATTGTTTGCCTGAGTTACAGCAACTTCCTGTTTCATGGCGAAACATCAAAATTTGTCAGGCCGCCGAGGACACGCCCTTCGACGAAAACTCAAGATCTTCGCAATTTAACGTCGCAAAGGCCTTAAGATTAGACTCACCAAATTTGAAGATGATCAGATTAAAACTGTAGGAGGAGTTCGTTAAAGTACGAGGCCTGAAAATGGCAAAAACTGCACAAAAATCTGAGAGGAAGTTCAAAATGGCTGACTTCCTGTTGTGTTTAGGGCTACGCTCCAAGAGACTTTTTTGTAGGTATTGGGCCATTACAGGTATGTACCGAATTTCGTACACGTACGTGAAACGTAACGCGAGGCGCACTCCGTTGAACCTTTATAGGTGGCGCTATCGAGCCATTTTGCCCCGCCCAATTTTGAAACGCATATCAGATGTAAATTTTCGCCAGTTCTGACGCGTGTGCAAATTTTCGTGAGTTTTCGTGCATGTTTAGGCCCTCAAAAATGCGATTCATTGCGGAGAAGAAGAAGAAGAAGAATAATAATAATTAAAGCTGCAAGCAGCGATGAAAGGGCCCTCGCACCCATGCCACCGCCACCCGGTGGCTTCAGGAAGACAGAGCACGGTGGGCAATGTGCATTTAAGTAGGTAAATATAGGAGGAGTATGTCAAAGTCAGTTACAAAAATGTCCTTTATTATGGGGATAGTAGCATGCGTTATCACTCAGATAAGTGTTGCTAGCATGTTTTAGCATGTTTCTAGCATGTTTAGAACTCAATGGCATATTTAATTAATATGTTGCTAGTACTGCATCACAATGTAAAACATGTCACTTCCTGTCGACAGTAGGTGGCGCTATTACTATAACTGAAAATTGTCATGGACATGTGTTCAGGGCAGAACTCTTATCAAATGTGTGAAGTTTGGCGCAGATTGGACATTGCCTTCTTGAGTAACAACAACTTCCTGTTTCATTGCATTAACATGCTTTAGCACTTAGCTAAGAATTGCTAGCATGTTTTAACATGTTTATAACATGTTTATAACTCAATGGCATATTTAATGTGTTGCCAGTATTGCATCACAGTGTTAAACATGACACTTCCTGTTGCTAGTAGGTGGCGCTATTACTATAACTGAAAATTGTCACGTAGATGTGTTCAGGCCATGACTCTTATCAAATGTGTGAAGTTTGGGGCAGATTTGACATTCCATGCCTGAGTTACAGCAAATTCCTATTTAATTGCAGTAATAACATAATTTAACATTTAGCTAAGTGTTTGCTAGCATGTTTTAGCATGTTTCTAGTATGTTGATAGCATGTTTAACACTTGCTGGCACTTTTTTATCTATTATTAGGAGTCCACAACAGTGTTAAACATGTCACTTCCTGTTGCCAGCAGGTGGCGCTATGACTGTAACTGAATTTGAGCATGGACATGTGTTCAGGACAGAACTCTTATGAAACGTGTGAAGTTTGGGGCAGATTGGACATTGCCTTCTTGAGTAACAGCAACTTCCTGTTTCATTGTATTAACATGCTTTAGCACTTAGCTAAGAATTGCTAGCATGTTTTAACATGTTTATAACATGTTTATAACTCAATGGCATATTTAATGTGTTGCCAGTATTGCATCACAGTGTTAAACATGACACTTCCTGTTGCTAGTAGGTGGCGCTATTACTATAACTGAAAATTGTCACGTAGATGTGTTCAGGCCATGACTCTTATCAAATGTGTGAAGTTTGGGGCAGATTTGACATTCCATGCCTGAGTTACAGCAAATTCCTATTTAATTGCAGTAATAACATAATTTAACATTTAGCTAAGTGTTTGCTAGCATGTTTTAGCATGTTTCTAGTATGTTGATAGCATGTTTAACACTTGCTGGCACTTTTTTATCTATTATTAGGAGTCCACAACAGTGTTAAACATGTCACTTCCTGTTGCCAGCAGGTGGCGCTATGACTGTAACTGAATTTGAGCATGGACATGTGTTCAGGACAGAACTCTTATGAAACGTGTGAAGTTTGGGGCAGATTGGACATTGCCTTCTTGAGTAACAGCAACTTCCTGTTTCACTGTATTAACATGCTTTAGCACTTAGCTAAGAATTGCTAGCATGTTTTAACATGTTTATAACATGTTTATAACTCAATGGCATATTTAATGTGTTGCCAGTATTGCATCACAGTGTTAAACATGACACTTCCTGTTGCTAGTAGGTGGCGCTATTACTATAACTGAAAATTGTCACGTAGATGTGTTCAGGCCATGACTCTTATCAAATGTGTGAAGTTTGGGGCAGATTTGACATTCCATGCCTGAGTTACAGCAAATTCCTATTTAATTGCAGTAATAACATAATTTAACATTTAGCTAAGTGTTTGCTAGCATGTTTTAGCATGTTTCTAGTATGTTGATAGCATGTTTAACACTTGCTGGCACTTTTTTATCTATTATTAGGAGTCCACAACAGTGTTAAACATGTCACTTCCTGTTGCCAGCAGGTGGCGCTATGACTGTAACTGAATTTGAGCATGGACATGTGTTCAGGACAGAACTCTTATCAAACGTGTGAAGTTTGAGGCAGATTGGACATTGTTTGCCTGAGTTACAGCAACTTCCTGTTTCATGGCGAAACATCGAAATTTGTCAGGCCGCCGAGGACACGCCCTTTGACGAAAACTCAAGATCTTCGCAATTTACTGTCGCGAAGGCCTTAAGGTTAGACTCACCAAATTTGAAGATGATCAGATTAAAACTGTAGGAGGAGTTTGTCAAAGTACGAGGCCTGAAAATGGCAAAAACTGCACAAAAATCTAAGAGGAAGTGTTGCTATCATGCTTTAGCATTTTTCTAGCATGTTTGGAACTCAATGGCATATTTAATATGTTGCTAGTACTGCATCACAGTGTAAAACATGTCACTTCCTGTTGACAGTAGGCAGCGCTATTACAGCAAATTCCTTTTTAATTGCAGTAATAGCATACTTTAGCACTTAGCTAAGTGTTTGCTAGCATGTTTTAACACGTTTCTAGTATGAGGTTAGCATGTTTAGCACTTGCTGGCACTTTTTTATATATTATGAGTCCTCAACAGTGTTAAACATGTCACTTCCTGTTGCCAGCAGCTGGTGCTATGACTGTAACTGAATATGAGCATGGACATGTGTTCAGGGCAGGACTCTTATCAAACGTGTGAAGTTTGGGGCAGATTGGACATTGCCTTCCTGAGTAACAAAAACTTCCTGTTTCATTGTATTAGCATGCTTTAGCACTTAGCTAAGAATTGCTAGCATGTTTTAACATGTTTCTAACATGTTTATAACTCATTGGCATAATTAATATGTTGCTAGTACTGCATCACAGTGTTAAACATGTCACTTCCTGTTGCCAGTAGGTGGCGCTATTACTATAACTGAATATTCTCATGTAGATGTGTTCAGGCCATGACTCTTATCAAACGTGTGAAGTTTGGGGCAGATTGGACATTCCATACCTGAGTTACAGCAAATTCCTATTGAATTGCAGTAATAGCATGCTTTAGCACTTAGCTAAGTGCTTGCTAGCATGTTTTAGCATGTTTCAAGTATGTTGTTAGCATGTTTAACACTTGCTGGCACTTTTTTATATGTTATCAGGAGTCCACAACAGTGTTAAACATGTCACTTCCTGTTGCCAGCAGGTGGCGCTATGACTGTAACTGAATATGAGCATGGACATGTGTTCAGGACAGAACTCTTATCAAACATGTGAAGTTTGGAGCAGATTGGACATTGTTTGCCTGAGTTACAGCAACTTCCTGTTTCATGGCGAAACATCAAAATTTGTCAGGCCGCCGAGGACACGCCCTTCGACGAAAACTCAAGATCTTCGCAATTTAACGTCGCAAAGGCCTTAAGATTAGACTCACCAAATTTGAAGATGATCAGATTAAAACTGTAGGAGGAGTTCGTTAAAGTACGAGGCCTGAAAATGGCAAAAACTGCACAAATATCTGAGAGGAAGTTCAAAATGGCTGACTTCCTGTTGTGTTTAGGGCTACGCTCCAAGAGACTTTTTTGTAGGTATTGGGCCATTACAGGTATGTACCGAATTTCGTACACGTACGTGAAACGTAACGCGAGGCGCACTCCGTTGAACCTTTATAGGTGGCGCTATCGAGCCATTTTGCCCCGCCCAATTTTGAAACGCATATCAGATGTACATTTTCGCCAGTTCTGACGCGTGTGCAAATTTTCGTGAGTTTTCGTGCATGTTTAGGCCCTCAAAAATGCGATTCATTGCGGAGAAGAAGAAGAATAATAATAATAAACAGAGCAATTCCAAGAGGGTCCTCACACCATCGGTGCTCGGGCCCTAATAAAAACAGAGCAATTCCAAGAGGGTCCTCACACCATCGGTGCTCGGGCCCTAATTAAAGCTGCAAGCAGCGATGAAAGGGCCCTCGCACCCGTGCCACCGCCACCCGGTGGCTTCAGGAAGACAGAGCACGGTGGGCAATGTGCATTTAAGTAGGTAAATATAGGAGGAGTATGTCAAAGTCAGTTACAAAAATGTCCTTTATTATGGGGATAGTAGCATGCGTTATCACTCAGATAAGTGTTGCTAGCATGTTTTAGCATGTTTCTAGCATGTTTAGAACTCAATGGCATATTTAATTAATATGTTGCTAGTACTGCATCACAATGTAAAACATGTCACTTCCTGTCGACAGTAGGTGGCGCTATTACTATAACTGAAAATTGTCATGGACATGTGTTCAGGGCAGAACTCTTATCAAATGTGTGAAGTTTGGCGCAGATTGGACATTGCCTTCTTGAGTAACAACAACTTCCTGTTTCAGTGCATTAACATGCTTTAGCACTTAGCTAAGAATTGCTAGCATGTTTTAACATGTTTATAACATGTTTATAACTCAATGGCATATTTAATGTGTTGCCAGTATTGCATCACAGTGTTAAACATGACACTTCCTGTTGCTAGTAGGTGGCGCTATTACTATAACTGAAAATTGTCACGTAGATGTGTTCAGGCCATGACTCTTATCAAATGTGTGAAGTTTGGGGCAGATTTGACATTCCATGCCTGAGTTACAGCAAATTCCTATTTAATTGCAGTAATAACATAATTTAACATTTAGCTAAGTGTTTGCTAGCATGTTTTAGCATGTTTCTAGTATGTTGATAGCATGTTTAACACTTGCTGGCACTTTTTTATCTATTATTAGGAGTCCACAACAGTGTTAAACATGTCACTTCCTGTTGCCAGCAGGTGGCGCTATGACTGTAACTGAATTTGAGCATGGACATGTGTTCAGGACAGAACTCTTATGAAACGTGTGAAGTTTGGGGCAGATTGGACATTGCCTTCTTGAGTAACAGCAACTTCCTGTTTCATTGTATTAACATGCTTTAGCACTTAGCTAAGAATTGCTAGCATGTTTTAACATGTTTATAACATGTTTATAACTCAATGGCATATTTAATGTGTTGCCAGTATTGCATCACAGTGTTAAACATGACACTTCCTGTTGCTAGTAGGTGGCGCTATTACTATAACTGAAAATTGTCACGTAGATGTGTTCAGGCCATGACTCTTATCAAATGTGTGAAGTTTGGGGCAGATTTGACATTCCATGCCTGAGTTACAGCAAATTCCTATTTAATTGCAGTAATAACATAATTTAACATTTAGCTAAGTGTTTGCTAGCATGTTTTAGCATGTTTCTAGTATGTTGATAGCATGTTTAACACTTGCTGGCACTTTTTTATCTATTATTAGGAGTCCACAACAGTGTTAAACATGTCACTTCCTGTTGCCAGCAGGTGGCGCTATGACTGTAACTGAATTTGAGCATGGACATGTGTTCAGGACAGAACTCTTATCAAACGTGTGAAGTTTGAGGCAGATTGGACATTGTTTGCCTGAGTTACAGCAACTTCCTGTTTCATGGCGAAACATCGAAATTTGTCAGGCCGCCGAGGACACGCCCTTTGACGAAAACTCAAGATCTTCGCAATTTACTGTCGTGAAGGCCTTAAGGTTAGACTCACCAAATTTGAAGATGATCAGATTAAAACTGTAGGAGGAGTTTGTCAAAGTACGAGGCCTGAAAATGGCAAAAACTGCACAAAAATCTAAGAGGAAGTGTTGCTATCATGCTTTAGCATTTTTCTAGCATGTTTGGAACTCAATGGCATATTTAATATGTTGCTAGTACTGCATCACAGTGTAAAACATGTCACTTCCTGTTGACAGTAGGCAGCGCTATTACAGCAAATTCCTATTTAATTGCAGTAATAGCATACTTTAGCACTTAGCTAAGTGTTTGCTAGCATGTTTTAACATGTTTCTAGTATGAGGTTAGCATGTTTAGCACTTGCTGGTACTTTTTTATATATTATTAGGAGTCCTCAACAGTGTTAAACATGTCACTTCCTGTTGCCAGCAGCTGGTGCTATGACTGTAACTGAATATGAGCATGGACATGTGTTCAGGGCAGGACTCTTATCAAACGTGTGAAGTTTGGGGCAGATTGGACATTGCCTTCCTGAGTAACAAAAACTTCCTGTTTCATT
Organism: Semotilus atromaculatus; assembly: GCA_031834385.1. Lineage (NCBI taxonomy): Eukaryota > Metazoa > Chordata > Actinopteri > Cypriniformes > Leuciscidae > Semotilus > Semotilus atromaculatus. The sequence goes on along the minus strand of JAULUF010000015.1, from coordinate 29,136,039 downwards.
GTATTAGCATGCTTTAGCACTTAGCTAAGAATTGCTAGCATGTTTTAACATGTTTCTAACATGTTTCTAACTCATTGGCATAATTAATATGTTGCTAGTACTGCATCACAGTGTTAAACATGTCACTTCCTGTTGCCAGTAGGTGGCGCTATTACTATAACTGAATATTCTCATGTAGATGTGTTCAGGCCAAGACTCTTATCAAACGTGTGAAGTTTGGGGCAGATTTGATATTCCATACCTGAGTTACAGCAAATTCCTATTTAATTTTAGTAATAGCATGCTTTAGCACTTAGCTAAGTGTTTGCTAGCATGTTTTAGCATGTTTCTAGTATGTTGCTAGCAAGTTTAACACTTGCTGGCACTTTTTTATATATTATTAGGAGTCCTCAACAGTGTTAAACATGCCACTTCCTGTTACCAGCAGGTGGCGCTATGACTGTAACTGAATTTGAGCATGGACATGTGTTCAGGGCAGGACTCTTATTAAACGTGTGAAGTTTGGGGCAGATTGGACATTGTTTGCCTGAGTTACAGCAACTTCCTGTTTCATCGCGAAACATCGAAATTTGTCAGGCCGCTGAGGACACGCCCTTCGACGAAAACTCAAGGTCTTCGCAATTTAACGTCGCAAAGGCCTTAAGATTAGACTCACCAAATTTGAAGATGATCAGATTAAAACTGTAGGAGGAGTTCGTTAAAGTACGAGGCCTGAAAATGGCAAAAACTGCACAAAAATCTGAGAGGAAGTTCAAAATGGCTGACTTCCTGTTGGGTTTAGGGCTATGCTCCAAGAGACTTTTTTGTAGGTATTGGGCCATTACATGTATGTACCTATTTGGAGTCTAGAACAGTGTTAAACGTCACTTCCTGTTGCCAGCAGTCGGCGCTATGACTATGTCTGAATATGAGCATGGACATGTGTTTAAGAGATAACTCTTATCAAACGTGTGAAGTTTGGCGCAGATGGGACGTTGCCTTTTTGAGTAACAACAACGTCTTGTTTCATTGAATTAGCGTGCTTTAGGACTTAGCTAAGTATTGCTAGCATGTTTTAACATGTTTCTTGTATGTTTAGAACTCAATGGCATTTTTAACCTGTTGCTAGAAGGGCATCAACGTGTTAAACATGTCACTTCCTGTTGCCAGTAGGTGGCGCTATTACTATAACTGAAAATTGTCACGTAGATGTGTTCAGGCCATGACTCTTATCAAATGTGTGAAGTTTGGGGCAGATTTGACATTCCATGCCTGAGTTACAGCAAATTCCTATTTAATTGCAGTAATAACATAATTTAACATTTAGCTAAGTGTTTGCTAGCATGTTTTAGCATGTTTCTAGTATGTTGATAGCATGTTTAACACTTGCTGGCACTTTTTTATCTATTATTAGGAGTCCACAACAGTGTTAAACATGTCACTTCCTGTTGCCAGCAGGTGGCGCTATGACTGTAACTGAATTTGAGCATGGACATGTGTTCAGGACAGAACTCTTATGAAACGTGTGAAGTTTGGGGCAGATTGGACATTGCCTTCTTGAGTAACAGCAACTTCCTGTTTCATTGTATTAACATGCTTTAGCACTTAGCTAAGAATTGCTAGCATGTTTTAACATGTTTATAACATGTTTATAACTCAATGGCATATTTAATGTGTTGCTAGTATTGCATCACAGTGTTAAACATGACACTTCCTGTTGCTAGTAGGTGGCGCTATTACTATAACTGAAAATTGTCACGTAGATGTGTTCAGGCCATGACTCTTATCAAATGTGTGAAGTTTGGGGCAGATTTGACATTCCATGCCTGAGTTACAGCAAATTCCTATTTAATTGCAGTAATAACATAATTTAACATTTAGCTAAGTGTTTGCTAGCATGTTTTAGCATGTTTCTAGTATGTTGATAGCATGTTTAACACTTGCTGGCACTTTTTTATCTATTATTAGGAGTCCACAACAGTGTTAAACATGTCACTTCCTGTTGCCAGCAGGTGGCGCTATGACTGTAACTGAATATGAGCATGGACATGTGTTCAGGACATAACTCTTATCAAACGTGTGAAGTTTGGGGCAGATTGGACATTGTTTGCCTGAGTTACAGCAACTTCCTGTTTCATGGCGAAACATCAAAATTTGTCAGGCCGCCGAGGACACGCCCTTCGACGAAAACTCAAGATCTTCGCAATTTAACGTCGCAAAGGCCTTAAGATTAGACTCACCAAATTTGAAGATGATCAGATTAAAACTGTAGGAGGAGTTCGTTAAAGTACGAGGCCTGAAAATGGCAAAAACTGCACAAAAATCTGAGAGGAAGTTCAAAATGGCTGACTTCCTGTTGTGTTTAGGGCTACGCTCCAAGAGACTTTTTTGTAGGTATTGGGCCATTACAGGTATGTACCGAATTTCGTACACGTACGTGAAACGTAACGCGAGGCGCACTCCGTTGAACCTTTATAGGTGGCGCTATCGAGCCATTTTGCCCCGCCCAATTTTGAAACGCATATCAGATGTAAATTTTCGCCAGTTCTGACGCGTGTGCAAATTTTCGTGAGTTTTCGTGCATGTTTAGGCCCTCAAAAATGCGATTCATTGCGGAGAAGAAGAAGAAGAAGAATAATAATAATAATAAACAGAGCAATTCCAAGAGGGTCCTCACACCATCGGTGCTCGGGCCCTAATAAACAGAGCAATTCCAAGAGGGTCCTCACACCATCGGTGCTCGGGCCCTAATTAAAGCTGCAAGCAGCATTGAAAGGGCCCTCGCACACGTGCCATCGCCACCCGGTGGCTTTAGGAAGACAGAGCACGGTGGGCAATGTGCATTTAAGTAGATAAATATAGTGGGAGTATGTCAAAGTCAGTTACAAAAATGTCCTTTATTGTGGGGATAATAGCATGCGTTATCACTCAGATAAGTGTTGCTAGCATGTTTTTAGCATGTTTAGAACTCAATGGCATATTTACTATGTTGCTAGTACTGCATCACAGTGTCAAATATGTCACTTCCTTTTGACAGTAGGTGGCGCTATTACTTTAACTTAAAATTGTAATGCGGATTTGTTCAGGCCATGACTCTTATCAAACGTGTGAAGTTTGGGGCAGATTTGACATTCCATGCCTCAGTTACAGCAAATTCCTATTTAATTGCAGTAATAGCATGCATTGGCACTTAGTTAAGTGTTTGCTAGAATGTTTCTAGTATGTTGCTAGCATGTTTAACACTTGCTGGCACTTTTTTATATATTATTAGAAGTCCACAACAGTGTTAAACATGTCACTTCCTGTTGCCAGCAGGTGGCGCTATGACTGTAACTGAATATGAGCATGCACATGTGTTCAGGACAGAACTCTTATTAAACTTGTGAAGTTTTGGGCAGATTGGACATTGCCTTCTTAAGTAAAAACAACTTCCTGTTTCATAGCATTAGCATGCTTTAGCACTTAGCTAAGAATTGCTAGCATGTTTATAACTCAATGGCATATTTACTATGTTGCCAGTACTGCATCACACTGTTAAACATGTCACTTCCTGTTGCCAGTAGGTGGCGCTATTACTATAGCTGAAAATTGTCATGTAGATGTGTTCAGGGCAGGACTCTTATCAAATGTGTGAAGTTTGGGGCAGATTGGACATTGCCTTCTTAAGTAACAACAACTTCCTGTTTCATTGCATTAGCATGCTTTAGCACTTAGCTAAGAATTGCTAGCATGTTTTAACATGTTTCTAACATGTGTATAACTCAATGGCATATTTACTATGTTGCTAGTACTGCATCACAGTGTAAAACGTGCACGGAGGGGAATGTGCATTTATGTAGGTAAATATAGGAGGAGTATGTCAATGTCAGTTACAAAAATGTCCTTTATTATGGGGATTATACAATGTGTTTTCACTCAGATAAGTGTTGCTAACATGTTTTAGCATGTTTCTAGCATGCTTGGAACTCAATGGTATATCTAAATTTGTTGCTAGTACTGCATCACATTGTAGATGTCACTTCCTGTTGACAGTAGGTGGCGCTATTACTATAAGTGAAAATTGTCATGTAGATGTGTTCAGGGCAGGACTTTTATCAAAAGTGTGACGTTTGGGGCAGATTGGACATTCCTTGCCTGATTTAAAACAACTTCCTGTTTCATGGCATTAATAGCATGATTTAACACTTAACTAAGTATTGCTAGCATGCTTTAGCATGTTTCTAACATGTTTAACACTCAATGGCATATTTTACTATGTTGCTAGTACTGCATCACAGTGTAAAACATGTCACTTCCTGTTGACAGATGTGTTCAGGCCATGACTCTTATCAAACATGTGAAGTTTGGGGCAGATTGGACATTGCCTTCTTGAGTAACAACAACTTCCTCTTTCATTGCATTAGCATGCCTTAGCACTTAGCTAAGAATTGTTAGCATGTTTTAACATGTTTCTAACATGTTGAACACTCAATGGCATATTTTACTATGTTGCTAGTACTGCATCACAGTGTAAAACATGTCACTTCCTGTTGACAGTAGGTGGCGCTATTACTATAACAGAAAATTAACAGAAAATTATCATGTAGATGTGTTCAGGCCATGACTCTTATCAAACGTGTGAAGTTTGGGGCAGATTGGACATTGCCTTCTTGAGTAACAACAACTTCCTCTTTCATTGCATTGGCATGCTTTAGCACTTAGCTAAGTGTTTGCTAGCATGTTTTAGCATGTTTCTAGTATGTTGCTAGCATGTTTAGCACTTGCTGGCACTTTTTTATATGTTATTAGTAGTCCACAACAGTGTTAAACATGTCACTTCCTGTTGCCAGCAGGTGGCGCTATGACTGTAACTGAATATGAGCATGGACATGTGTTCAGGACAGAACTCTTATCAAACATGTGAAGTTTGGGGCAGATTGGACATTGTTTGCCTGAGTTACAGCAACTTCCTGTTTCATTGTATTAGCATGCTTTAGCACTTAGCTAAGAATTGCTAGCATGTTTTAACATGTTTCTAACATGTTTATAACTCATTGGCATAATTAATATGTTGCTAGTACTGCATCACAGTGTTAAACATGTCACTTCCTGTTGCCAGTAGGTGGCGCTATTACTATAACTGAATATTCTCATGTAGATGTGTTCAGGCCATGACTCTTATCAAACGTGTGAAGTTTGGGGCAGATTGGACATTCCATACCTGAGTTACAGCAAATTCCTATTGAATTGCAGTAATAGCATGCTTTAGCACTTAGCTAAGTGCTTGCTAGCATGTTTTAGCATGTTTCAAGTATGTTGTTAGCATGTTTAACACTTGCTGGCACTTTTTTATATGTTATCAGGAGTCCACAACAGTGTTAAACATGTCACTTCCTGTTGCCAGCAGGTGGCGCTGTGACTGTAACTGAATATGAGCATGGACATGTGTTCAGGACAGAACTCTTATCAAACGTGTGAAGTTTGGGGCAGATTGGACATTGTTTGCCTGAGTTACAGCAACTTCCTGTTTCATGGCGAAACATCAAAATTTGTCAGGCCGCCGAGGACACGCCCTTCGACGAAAACTCAAGATCTTCGCAATTTAACGTCGCAAAGGCCTTAAGATTAGACTCACCAAATTTGAAGATGATCAGATTAAAACTGTAGGAGGAGTTCGTTAAAGTACGAGGCCTGAAAATGGCAAAAACTGCACAAAAATCTGAGAGGAAGTTCAAAATGGCTGACTTCCTGTTGTGTTTAGGGCTACGCTCCAAGAGACTTTTTTGTAGGTATTGGGCCATTACAGGTATGTACCGAATTTCGTACACGTACGTGAAACGTAACGCGAGGCGCACTCCGTTGAACCTTTATAGGTGGCGCTATCGAGCCATTTTGCCCCGCCCAATTTTGAAACGCATATCAGATGTAAATTTTCGCCAGTTCTGACGCGTGTGCAAATTTTCGTGAGTTTTCGTGCATGTTTAGGCCCTCAAAAATGCGATTCATTGCGGAGAAGAAGAAGAAGAAGAAGAATAATTAAAGCTGCAAGCAGCGATGAAAGGGCCCTCGCACCCGTGCCACCGCCACCCGGTGGCTTCAGGAAGACAGAGCACGGTGGGCAATGTGCATTTAAGTAGGTAAATATAGGAGGAGTATGTCAAAGTCAGTTACAAAAATGTCCTTTATTATGGGGATAGTAGCATGCGTTATCACTCAGATAAGTGTTGCTAGCATGTTTTAGCATGTTTCTAGCATGTTTAGAACTCAATGGCATATTTAATTAATATGTTGCTAGTACTGCATCACAATGTAAAACATGTCACTTCCTGTCGACAGTAGGTGGCGCTATTACTATAACTGAAAATTGTCATGGACATGTGTTCAGGGCAGAACTCTTATCAAATGTGTGAAGTTTGGCGCAGATTGGACATTGCCTTCTTGAGTAACAACAACTTCCTGTTTCATTGCATTAACATGCTTTAGCACTTAGCTAAGAATTGCTAGCATGTTTTAACATGTTTATAACATGTTTATAACTCAATGGCATATTTAATGTGTTGCCAGTATTGCATCACAGTGTTAAACATGACACTTCCTGTTGCTAGTAGGTGGCGCTATTACTATAACTGAAAATTGTCAAGTAGATGTGTTCAGGCCATGACTCTTATCAAATGTGTGAAGTTTGGGGCAGATTTGACATTCCATGCCTGAGTTACAGCAAATTCCTATTTAATTGCAGTAATAGCATGCATTGGCACTTAGTTAAGTGTTTGCTAGAATGTTTCTAGTATGTTGCTAGCATGTTTAACACTTGCTGGCACTTTTTTATATATTATTAGAAGTCCACAACAGTGTTAAATATGTCACTTCCTGTTGCCAGCAGGTGGCGCTATGACTGTAACTGAATATGAGCATGCACATGTGTTCAGGACAGAACTCTTATTAAACTTGTGAAGTTTTGGGCAGATTGGACATTGCCTTCTTAAGTAAAAACAACTTCCTGTTTCATAGCATTAGCATGCTTTAGCACTTAGCTAAGAATTGCTAGCATGTTTATAACTCAATGGCATATTTACTATGTTGCCAGTACTGCATCACACTGTTAAACATGTCACTTCCTGTTGCCAGTAGGTGGCGCTATTACTATAGCTGAAAATTGTCATGTAGATGTGTTCAGGGCAGGACTCTTATCAAATGTGTGAAGTTTGGGGCAGATTGGACATTGCCTTCTTAAGTAACAACAACTTCCTGTTTCATTGCATTAGCATGCTTTAGCACTTAGCTAAGAATTGCTAGCATGTTTTAACATGTTTCTAACATGTGTATAACTCAATGGCATATTTACTATGTTGCTAGTACTGCATCACAGTGTAAAACGTGCACGGAGGGGAATGTGCATTTATGTAGGTAAATATAGGAGGAGTATGTCAATGTCAGTTACAAAAATGTCCTTTATTATGGGGATTATACAATGTGTTTTCACTCAGATAAGTGTTGCTAGCATGTTTTAGCATGTTTCTAGCATGCTTGGAACTCAATGGTATATCTAAATTTGTTGCTAGTACTGCATCACATTGTAGATGTCACTTCCTGTTGACAGTAGGTGGCGCTATTACTATAAGTGAAAATTGTCATGTAGATGTGTTCAGGGCAGGACTTTTATCAAAAGTGTGACGTTTGGGGCAGATTGGACATTCCTTGCCTGAGTTAAAACAACTTCCTGTTTCATGGCATTAATAGCATGATTTAACACTTAACTAAGTATTGCTAGCATGCTTTAGCATGTTTCTAACATGTTTAACACTCAATGGCATATTTTACTATGTTGCTAGTACTGCATCACAGTGTAAAACATGTCACTTCCTGTTGACAGTAGGTGGCGCTAATACTATAACAGAAAATTAACAGAAAATTATCATGTAGATGTGTTCAGGCCATGACTCTTATCAAACATGTGAAGTTTGGGGCAGATTGGACATTGCCTTCTTGAGTAACAACAACTTCCTCTTTCATTGCATTAGCATGCCTTAGCACTTAGCTAAGAATTGTTAGCATGTTTTAACATGTTTCTAACATGTTGAACACTCAATGGCATATTTTACTATGTTGCTAGTACTGCATCACAGTGTAAAACATGTCACTTCCTGTTGACAGTAGGTGGCGCTATTACTATAACAGAAAATTAACAGAAAATTATCATGTAGATGTGTTCAGGCCATGACTCTTATCAAACGTGTGAAGTTTGGGGCAGATTGGACATTGCCTTCTTGAGTAACAACAACTTCCTCTTTCATTGCATTGGCATGCTTTAGCACTTAGCTAAGTGTTTGCTAGCATGTTTTAGCATGTTTCTAGTATGTTGCTAGCATGTTTAGCACTTGCTGGCACTTTTTTATATGTTATTAGTAGTCCACAACAGTGTTAAACATGTCACTTCCTGTTGCCAGCAGGTGGCGCTATGACTGTAAATGAATATGAGCATGGACATGTGTTCAGGACAGAACTCTTATCAAACATGTGAAGTTTGGGGCAGATTGGACATTGTTTGCCTGAGTTACAGCAACTTCCTGTTTCATTGTATTAGCATGCTTTAGCACTTAGCTAAGAATTGCTAGCATGTTTTAACATGTTTCTAACATGTTTATAACTCATTGGCATAATTAATATGTTGCTAGTACTGCATCACAGTGTTAAACATGTCACTTCCTGTTGCCAGTAGGTGGCGCTATTACTATAACTGAATATTCTCATGTAGATGTGTTCAGGCCATGACTCTTATCAAACGTGTGAAGTTTGGGGCAGATTGGACATTCCATACCTGAGTTACAGCAAATTCCTATTGAATTGCAGTAATAGCATGCTTTAGCACTTAGCTAAGTGCTTGCTAGCATGTTTTAGCATGTTTCAAGTATGTTGTTAGCATGTTTAACACTTGCTGGCACTTTTTTATATGTTATCAGGAGTCCACAACAGTGTTAAACATGTCACTTCCTGTTGCCAGCAGGTGGCGCTATGACTGTAACTGAATATGAGCATGGACATGTGTTCAGGACAGAACTCTTATCAAACGTGTGAAGTTTGGGGCAGATTGGACATTGTTTGCCTGAGTTACAGCAACTTCCTGTTTCATGGCGAAACATCAAAATTTGTCAGGCCGCCGAGGACACGCCCTTCGACGAAAACTCAAGATCTTCGCAATTTAACGTCGCAAAGGCCTTAAGATTAGACTCACCAAATTTGAAGATGATCAGATTAAAACTGTAGGAGGAGTTCGTTAAAGTACGAGGCCTGAAAATGGCAAAAACTGCACAAAAATCTGAGAGGAAGTTCAAAATGGCTGACTTCCTGTTGTGTTTAGGGCTACGCTCCAAGAGACTTTTTTGTAGGTATTGGGCCACTACAGGTATGTACCGAATTTCGTACACGTACGTGAAACGTAACGCGAGGCGCACTCCGTTGAACCTTTATAGGTGGCGCTATCGAGCCATTTTGCCCCGCCCAATTTTGAAACGCATATCAGATGTAAATTTTCGCCAGTTCTGACGCGTGTGCAAATTTTCGTGAGTTTTCGTGCATGTTTAGGCCCTCAAAAATGCGATTCATTGCGGAGAAGAAGAAGAATAATAATAATAAACAGAGCAATTCCAAGAGGGTCCTCACACCATCGGTGCTCGGGCCCTAATTAAAGCTGCAAGCAGCGATGAAAGGGCCCTCGCACACGTTCCACCGCCACCCGGTGGCTTTAGGAAGATAGAGCACGGTGGGCAATGTGCATTTAAATAGGTAAATATAGGAGGAGGATGTCAAAGTCAGTTACAAAAATGTCCTTTAATATGGGGATAATAGCATGCGTTATCACTCAGATAAGTGTTGCTAGCATGTTTCAGCATGTTTCTAGCATGTTTAGAACTCAATGGCATATTTAATATGTTGCTAGTACTGCATCACAGTGTAAAACATGTCACTTCCTGTCGACAGTAGGTGGCGCTATTACTTTAACTGAAAATTGTCATGTAGATTTGTTCAGGGCAGGACTCTTATCAAACATGTGAAGTTTGGGGCAGATTGGACATTGCCTTCTTGAGTAACAACAACTTCCTCTTTCATTGCATTAGCATGCTTTAGCACTTAGCTAAGAATTGCTAGCATATTTTAACATGTTTATAACATGTTTATAACTCACTGGCATATTTAATGTGTTGCCAGTATTGCATCACAGTGTTAAACATGACACTTCCTGTTGCTAGTAGGTGGCGCTATTACTATAACTGAAAATTGTCACGTAGATGTGTTCAGGCCATGACTCTTATCAAATGTGTGAAGTTTGGGGCAGATTTGACATTCCATGCCTGAGTTACAGCAAATTCCTATTTAATTGCAGTAATAACATAATTTAACATTTAGCTAAGTGTTTGCTAGCATGTTTTAGCATGTTTCTAGTATGTTGATAACATGTTTAACACTTGCTGGCACTTTATCTATTATTAGGAGTCCACAACAGCGTTAAACATGTCACTTCCTGTTGCCAGCAGGTGGCGCTATGACTGTAACTGAATTTGAGCATGGACATGTGTTCAGGACAGAACTCTTATCAAACGTGTGAAGTTTGAGGCAGATTGGACATTGTTTGCCTGAGTTACAGCAACTTCCTGTTTCATGGCGAAACATCGAAATTTGTCAGGCCGCCGAGGACACGCCCTTTGACGAAAACTCAAGATCTTCGCAATTTACTGTCGCGAAGGCCTTAAGGTTAGACTCACCAAATTTGAAGATGATCAGATTAAAACTGTAGGAGAAGTTTGTCAAAGTACGAGGCCTGAAAATGGCAAAAACTGCACAAAAATCTAAGAGGAAGTGTTGCTATCATGCTTTAGCATTTTTCTAGCATGTTTGGAACTCAATGGCATATTTAATATGTTGCTAGTACTGCATCACAGTGTAAAACATGTCACTTCCTGTTGACAGTAGGCAGCGCTATTACAGCAAATTCCTATTTAATTGCAGTAATAGCATACTTTAGCACTTAGCTAAGTGTTTGCTAGCATGTTTTAACATGTTTCTAGTATGAGGTTAGCATGTTTAGCACTTGCTGGCACTTTTTTATATATTATTAGGAGTCCTCAACAGTGTTAAACATGTCACTTCCTGTTGCCAGCAGCTGGTGCTATGACTGTAACTGAATATGAGCATGGACATGTGTTCAGGGCAGGACTCTTATCAAACGTGTTAAGTTTGGGGCAGATTGGACATTGCCTTCCTGAGTAACAAAAACTTCCTGTTTCATTGTATTAGCATGCTTTAGGACTTAGCTAAGAATTGCTAGCATGTTTTAACATGTTTCTAACATGTTTATAACTCATTGGCATAATTAATATGTTGCTAGTACTGCATCACAGTGTTAAACATGTCACTTCCTGTTGCCAGTAGGTGGCGCTATTACTATAACTGAATATTCTCATGTAGATGTGTTCAGGCCATGACTCTTATCAAATGTGTGAAGTTTGGGGCAGATTTGACATTCCATGCCTGAGTTACAGCAAATTCCTATTTAATTGCAGTAATAACATAATTTAACATTTAGCTAAGTGTTTGCTAGCATGTTTTAGCATGTTTCAAGTATGTTGATAGCATGTTTAACACTTGCTGGCACTTTTTTATCTATTATTAGGAGTCCACAACAGTGTTAAACATGTCACTTCCTGTTGCCAGCAGGTGGCGCTATGACTGTAACTGAATTTGAGCATTGACATGTGTTCAGGACAGAACTCTTATCAAACGTGTGAAGTTTGAGGCAGATTGGACATTGTTTGCCTGAGTTACAGCAACTTCCTGTTTCATGGCGAAACATCGAAATTTGTCAGGCCGCCGAGGACACGCCCTTTGACGAAAACTCAAGATCTTCGCAATTTACTGTCGCGAAGGCCTTAAGGTTAGACTCACCAAATTTGAAGATGATCAGATTAAAACTGTAGGAGGAGTTTGTCAAAGTACGAGGCCTGAAAATGGCAAAAACTGCACAAAAATCTAAGAGGAAGTGTTGCTATCATGCTTTAGCATTTTTCTAGCATGTTTGGAACTCAATGGCATATTTAATATGTTGCTAGTACTGCATCACAGTGTAAAACATGTCACTTCCTGTTGACAGTAGGCAGCGCTATTACAGCAAATTCCTATTTAATTGCAGTAATAGCATACTTTAGCACTTAGCTAAGTGTTTGCTAGCATGTTTTAACATGTTTCTAGTATGAGGTTAGCATGTTTAGCACTTGCTGGCACTTTTTTATATATTATTAGGAGTCCTCAACAGTGTTAAACATGTCACTTCCTGTTGCCAGCAGCTGGTGCTATGACTGTAACTGAATATGAGCATGGACATGTGTTCAGGGCAGGACTCTTATCAAACGTGTGAAGTTTGGGGCAGATTGGACATTGCCTTCCTGAGTAACAAAAACTTCCTGTTTCATTGTATTAGCATGCTTTAGCACTTAGCTAAGAATTGCTAGCATGTTTTAACATGTTTCTAACATGTTTATAACTCATTGGCATAATTAATATGTTGCTAGTACTGCATCACAGTGTTAAACATGTCACTTCCTGTTGCCAGTAGGTGGCGCTATTACTATAACTGAATATTCTCATGTAGATGTGTTCAGGCCATGACTCTTATCAAACGTGTGAAGTTTGGGGCAGATTGGACATTCCATACCTGAGTTACAGCAAATTCCTATTGAATTGCAGTAATAGCATGCTTTAGCACTTAGCTAAGTGCTTGCTAGCATGTTTTAGCATGTTTCAAGTATGTTGTTAGCATGTTTAACACTTGCTGGCACTTTTTTATATGTTATCAGGAGTCCACAACAGTGTTAAACATGTCACTTCCTGTTGCCAGCAGGTGGCGCTATGACTGTAACTGAATATGAGCATGGACATGTGTTCAGGACAGAACTCTTATCAAACATGTGAAGTTTGGGGCAGATTGGACATTGTTTGCCTGAGTTACAGCAACTTCCTGTTTCATGGCGAAACATCAAAATTTGTCAGGCCGCCGAGGACACGCCCTTCGACGAAAACTCAAGATCTTCGCAATTTAACGTCGCAAAGGCCTTAAGATTAGACTCACCAAATTTGAAGATGATCAGATTAAAACTGTAGGAGGAGTTCGTTAAAGTACGAGGCCTGAAAATGGCAAAAACTGCACAAAAATCTGAGAGGAAGTTCAAAATGGCTGACTTCCTGTTGTGTTTAGGGCTACGCTCCAAGAGACTTTTTTGTAGGTATTGGGCCATTACAGGTATGTACCGAATTTCGTACACGTACGTGAAACGTAACGCGAGGCGCACTCCGTTGAACCTTTATAGGTGGCGCTATCGAGCCATTTTGCCCCGCCCAATTTTGAAACGCATATCAGATGTAAATTTTCGCCAGTTCTGACGCGTGTGCAAATTTTCGTGAGTTTTCGTGCATGTTTAGGCCCTCAAAAATGCGATTCATTGCGGAGAAGAAGAAGAATAATAATAATTAAAGCTGCAAGCAGCGATGAAAGGGCCCTCGCACACGTTCCACCGCCACCCGGTGGCTTTAGGAAGATAGAGCACGGTGGGCAATGTGCATTTAAATAGGTAAATATAGGAGGAGGATGTCAAAGTCAGTTACAAAAATGTCCTTTAATATGGGGATAATAGCATGCGTTATCACTCAGATAAGTGTTGCTAGCATGTTTCAGCATGTTTCTAGCATGTTTAGAACTCAATGGCATATTTAATATGTTGCTAGTACTGCATCACAGTGTAAAACATGTCACTTCCTGTCGACAGTAGGTGGCGCTATTACTTTAACTGAAAATTGTCATGTAGATTTGTTCAGGGCAGGACTCTTATCAAACATGTGAAGTTTGGGGCAGATTGGACATTGCCTTCTTGAGTAACAACAACTTCCTCTTTCATTGCATTAGCATGCTTTAGCACTTAGCTAAGAATTGCTAGCATATTTTAACATGTTTATAACATGTTTATAACTCACTGGCATATTTAATGTGTTGCCAGTATTGCATCACAGTGTTAAACATGACACTTCCTGTTGCTAGTAGGTGGCGCTATTACTATAACTGAAAATTGTCACGTAGATGTGTTCAGGCCATGACTCTTATCAAATGTGTGAAGTTTGGGGCAGATTTGACATTCCATGCCTGAGTTACAGCAAATTCCTATTTAATTGCAGTAATAACATAATTTAACATTTAGCTAAGTGTTTGCTAGCATGTTTTAGCATGTTTCTAGTATGTTGATAACATGTTTAACACTTGCTGGCACTTTATCTATTATTAGGAGTCCACAACAGCGTTAAACATGTCACTTCCTGTTGCCAGCAGGTGGCGCTATGACTGTAACTGAATTTGAGCATGGACATGTGTTCAGGACAGAACTCTTATCAAACGTGTGAAGTTTGAGGCAGATTGGACATTGTTTGCCTGAGTTACAGCAACTTCCTGTTTCATGGCGAAACATCGAAATTTGTCAGGCCGCCGAGGACACGCCCTTTGACGAAAACTCAAGATCTTCGCAATTTACTGTCGCGAAGGCCTTAAGGTTAGACTCACCAAATTTGAAGATGATCAGATTAAAACTGTAGGAGAAGTTTGTCAAAGTACGAGGCCTGAAAATGGCAAAAACTGCACAAAAATCTAAGAGGAAGTGTTGCTATCATGCTTTAGCATTTTTCTAGCATGTTTGGAACTCAATGGCATATTTAATATGTTGCTAGTACTGCATCACAGTGTAAAACATGTCACTTCCTGTTGACAGTAGGCAGCGCTATTACAGCAAATTCCTATTTAATTGCAGTAATAGCATACTTTAGCACTTAGCTAAGTGTTTGCTAGCATGTTTTAACATGTTTCTAGTATGAGGTTAGCATGTTTAGCACTTGCTGGCACTTTTTTATATATTATTAGGAGTCCTCAACAGTGTTAAACATGTCACTTCCTGTTGCCAGCAGCTGGTGCTATGACTGTAACTGAATATGAGCATGGACATGTGTTCAGGGCAGGACTCTTATCAAACGTGTTAAGTTTGGGGCAGATTGGACATTGCCTTCCTGAGTAACAAAAACTTCCTGTTTCATTGTATTAGCATGCTTTAGGACTTAGCTAAGAATTGCTAGCATGTTTTAACATGTTTCTAACATGTTTATAACTCATTGGCATAATTAATATGTTGCTAGTACTGCATCACAGTGTTAAACATGTCACTTCCTGTTGCCAGTAGGTGGCGCTATTACTATAACTGAATATTCTCATGTAGATGTGTTCAGGCCATGACTCTTATCAAATGTGTGAAGTTTGGGGCAGATTTGACATTCCATGCCTGAGTTACAGCAAATTCCTATTTAATTGCAGTAATAACATAATTTAACATTTAGCTAAGTGTTTGCTAGCATGTTTTAGCATGTTTCAAGTATGTTGATAGCATGTTTAACACTTGCTGGCACTTTTTTATCTATTATTAGGAGTCCACAACAGTGTTAAACATGTCACTTCCTGTTGCCAGCAGGTGGCGCTATGACTGTAACTGAATTTGAGCATTGACATGTGTTCAGGACAGAACTCTTATCAAACGTGTGAAGTTTGAGGCAGATTGGACATTGTTTGCCTGAGTTACAGCAACTTCCTGTTTCATGGCGAAACATCGAAATTTGTCAGGCCGCCGAGGACACGCCCTTTGACGAAAACTCAAGATCTTCGCAATTTACTGTCGCGAAGGCCTTAAGGTTAGACTCACCAAATTTGAAGATGATCAGATTAAAACTGTAGGAGGAGTTTGTCAAAGTACGAGGCCTGAAAATGGCAAAAACTGCACAAAAATCTAAGAGGAAGTGTTGCTATCATGCTTTAGCATTTTTCTAGCATGTTTGGAACTCAATGGCATATTTAATATGTTGCTAGTACTGCATCACAGTGTAAAACATGTCACTTCCTGTTGACAGTAGGCAGCGCTATTACAGCAAATTCCTATTTAATTGCAGTAATAGCATACTTTAGCACTTAGCTAAGTGTTTGCTAGCATGTTTTAACATGTTTCTAGTATGAGGTTAGCATGTTTAGCACTTGCTGGCACTTTTTTATATATTATTAGGAGTCCTCAACAGTGTTAAACATGTCACTTCCTGTTGCCAGCAGCTGGTGCTATGACTGTAACTGAATATGAGCATGGACATGTGTTCAGGGCAGGACTCTTATCAAACGTGTGAAGTTTGGGGCAGATTGGACATTGCCTTCCTGAGTAACAAAAACTTCCTGTTTCATTGTATTAGCATGCTTTAGCACTTAGCTAAGAATTGCTAGCATGTTTTAACATGTTTCTAACATGTTTATAACTCATTGGCATAATTAATATGTTGCTAGTACTGCATCACAGTGTTAAACATGTCACTTCCTGTTGCCAGTAGGTGGCGCTATTACTATAACTGAATATTCTCATGTAGATGTGTTCAGGCCATGACTCTTATCAAACGTGTGAAGTTTGGGGCAGATTGGACATTCCATACCTGAGTTACAGCAAATTCCTATTGAATTGCAGTAATAGCATGCTTTAGCACTTAGCTAAGTGCTTGCTAGCATGTTTTAGCATGTTTCAAGTATGTTGTTAGCATGTTTAACACTTGCTGGCACTTTTTTATATGTTATCAGGAGTCCACAACAGTGTTAAACATGTCACTTCCTGTTGCCAGCAGGTGGCGCTATGACTGTAACTGAATATGAGCATGGACATGTGTTCAGGACAGAACTCTTATCAAACATGTGAAGTTTGGGGCAGATTGGACATTGTTTGCCTGAGTTACAGCAACTTCCTGTTTCATGGCGAAACATCAAAATTTGTCAGGCCGCCGAGGACACGCCCTTCGACGAAAACTCAAGATCTTCGCAATTTAACGTCGCAAAGGCCTTAAGATTAGACTCACCAAATTTGAAGATGATCAGATTAAAACTGTAGGAGGAGTTCGTTAAAGTACGAGGCCTGAAAATGGCAAAAACTGCACAAAAATCTGAGAGGAAGTTCAAAATGGCTGACTTCCTGTTGTGTTTAGGGCTACGCTCCAAGAGACTTTTTTGTAGGTATTGGGCCATTACAGGTATGTACCGAATTTCGTACACGTACGTGAAACGTAACGCGAGGCGCACTCCGTTGAACCTTTATAGGTGGCGCTATCGAGCCATTTTGCCCCGCCCAATTTTGAAACGCATATCAGATGTAAATTTTCGCCAGTTCTGACGCGTGTGCAAATTTTCGTGAGTTTTCGTGCATGTTTAGGCCCTCAAAAATGCGATTCATTGCGGAGAAGAAGAAGAATAATAATAATTAAAGCTGCAAGCAGCGATGAAAGGGCCCTCGCACACGTTCCACCGCCACCCGGTGGCTTTAGGAAGATAGAGCACGGTGGGCAATGTGCATTTAAATAGGTAAATATAGGAGGAGGATGTCAAAGTCAGTTACAAAAATGTCCTTTAATATGGGGATAATAGCATGCGTTATCACTCAGATAAGTGTTGCTAGCATGTTTCAGCATGTTTCTAGCATGTTTAGAACTCAATGGCATATTTAATATGTTGCTAGTACTGCATCACAGTGTAAAACATGTCACTTCCTGTCGACAGTAGGTGGCGCTATTACTTTAACTGAAAATTGTCATGTAGATTTGTTCAGGGCAGGACTCTTATCAAACATGTGAAGTTTGGGGCAGATTGGACATTGCCTTCTTGAGTAACAACAACTTCCTCTTTCATTGCATTAGCATGCTTTAGCACTTAGCTAAGAATTGCTAGCATATTTTAACATGTTTATAACATGTTTATAACTCACTGGCATATTTAATGTGTTGCCAGTATTGCATCACAGTGTTAAACATGACACTTCCTGTTGCTAGTAGGTGGCGCTATTACTATAACTGAAAATTGTCACGTAGATGTGTTCAGGCCATGACTCTTATCAAATGTGTGAAGTTTGGGGCAGATTTGACATTCCATGCCTGAGTTACAGCAAATTCCTATTTAATTGCAGTAATAACATAATTTAACATTTAGCTAAGTGTTTGCTAGCATGTTTTAGCATGTTTCTAGTATGTTGATAACATGTTTAACACTTGCTGGCACTTTATCTATTATTAGGAGTCCACAACAGCGTTAAACATGTCACTTCCTGTTGCCAGCAGGTGGCGCTATGACTGTAACTGAATTTGAGCATGGACATGTGTTCAGGACAGAACTCTTATCAAACGTGTGAAGTTTGAGGCAGATTGGACATTGTTTGCCTGAGTTACAGCAACTTCCTGTTTCATGGCGAAACATCGAAATTTGTCAGGCCGCCGAGGACACGCCCTTTGACGAAAACTCAAGATCTTCGCAATTTACTGTCGCGAAGGCCTTAAGGTTAGACTCACCAAATTTGAAGATGATCAGATTAAAACTGTAGGAGAAGTTTGTCAAAGTACGAGGCCTGAAAATGGCAAAAACTGCACAAAAATCTAAGAGGAAGTGTTGCTATCATGCTTTAGCATTTTTCTAGCATGTTTGGAACTCAATGGCATATTTAATATGTTGCTAGTACTGCATCACAGTGTAAAACATGTCACTTCCTGTTGACAGTAGGCAGCGCTATTACAGCAAATTCCTATTTAATTGCAGTAATAGCATACTTTAGCACTTAGCTAAGTGTTTGCTAGCATGTTTTAACATGTTTCTAGTATGAGGTTAGCATGTTTAGCACTTGCTGGCACTTTTTTATATATTATTAGGAGTCCTCAACAGTGTTAAACATGTCACTTCCTGTTGCCAGCAGCTGGTGCTATGACTGTAACTGAATATGAGCATGGACATGTGTTCAGGGCAGGACTCTTATCAAACGTGTTAAGTTTGGGGCAGATTGGACATTGCCTTCCTGAGTAACAAAAACTTCCTGTTTCATTGTATTAGCATGCTTTAGGACTTAGCTAAGAATTGCTAGCATGTTTTAACATGTTTCTAACATGTTTATAACTCATTGGCATAATTAATATGTTGCTAGTACTGCATCACAGTGTTAAACATGTCACTTCCTGTTGCCAGTAGGTGGCGCTATTACTATAACTGAATATTCTCATGTAGATGTGTTCAGGCCATGACTCTTATCAAATGTGTGAAGTTTGGGGCAGATTTGACATTCCATGCCTGAGTTACAGCAAATTCCTATTTAATTGCAGTAATAACATAATTTAACATTTAGCTAAGTGTTTGCTAGCATGTTTTAGCATGTTTCAAGTATGTTGATAGCATGTTTAACACTTGCTGGCACTTTTTTATCTATTATTAGGAGTCCACAACAGTGTTAAACATGTCACTTCCTGTTGCCAGCAGGTGGCGCTATGACTGTAACTGAATTTGAGCATTGACATGTGTTCAGGACAGAACTCTTATCAAACGTGTGAAGTTTGAGGCAGATTGGACATTGTTTGCCTGAGTTACAGCAACTTCCTGTTTCATGGCGAAACATCGAAATTTGTCAGGCCGCCGAGGACACGCCCTTTGACGAAAACTCAAGATCTTCGCAATTTACTGTCGCGAAGGCCTTAAGGTTAGACTCACCAAATTTGAAGATGATCAGATTAAAACTGTAGGAGGAGTTTGTCAAAGTACGAGGCCTGAAAATGGCAAAAACTGCACAAAAATCTAAGAGGAAGTGTTGCTATCATGCTTTAGCATTTTTCTAGCATGTTTGGAACTCAATGGCATATTTAATATGTTGCTAGTACTGCATCACAGTGTAAAACATGTCACTTCCTGTTGACAGTAGGCAGCGCTATTACAGCAAATTCCTATTTAATTGCAGTAATAGCATACTTTAGCACTTAGCTAAGTGTTTGCTAGCATGTTTTAACATGTTTCTAGTATGAGGTTAGCATGTTTAGCACTTGCTGGCACTTTTTTATATATTATTAGGAGTCCTCAACAGTGTTAAACATGTCACTTCCTGTTGCCAGCAGCTGGTGCTATGACTGTAACTGAATATGAGCATGGACATGTGTTCAGGGCAGGACTCTTATCAAACGTGTGAAGTTTGGGGCAGATTGGACATTGCCTTCCTGAGTAACAAAAACTTCCTGTTTCATTGTATTAGCATGCTTTAGCACTTAGCTAAGAATTGCTAGCATGTTTTAACATGTTTCTAACATGTTTATAACTCATTGGCATAATTAATATGTTGCTAGTACTGCATCACAGTGTTAAACATGTCACTTCCTGTTGCCAGTAGGTGGCGCTATTACTATAACTGAATATTCTCATGTAGATGTGTTCAGGCCATGACTCTTATCAAACGTGTGAAGTTTGGGGCAGATTGGACATTCCATACCTGAGTTACAGCAAATTCCTATTGAATTGCAGTAATAGCATGCTTTAGCACTTAGCTAAGTGCTTGCTAGCATGTTTTAGCATGTTTCAAGTATGTTGTTAGCATGTTTAACACTTGCTGGCACTTTTTTATATGTTATCAGGAGTCCACAACAGTGTTAAACATGTCACTTCCTGTTGCCAGCAGGTGGCGCTATGACTGTAACTGAATATGAGCATGGACATGTGTTCAGGACAGAACTCTTATCAAACATGTGAAGTTTGGGGCAGATTGGACATTGTTTGCCTGAGTTACAGCAACTTCCTGTTTCATGGCGAAACATCAAAATTTGTCAGGCCGCCGAGGACACGCCCTTCGACGAAAACTCAAGATCTTCGCAATTTAACGTCGCAAAGGCCTTAAGATTAGACTCACCAAATTTGAAGATGATCAGATTAAAACTGTAGGAGGAGTTCGTTAAAGTACGAGGCCTGAAAATGGCAAAAACTGCACAAAAATCTGAGAGGAAGTTCAAAATGGCTGACTTCCTGTTGTGTTTAGGGCTACGCTCCAAGAGACTTTTTTGTAGGTATTGGGCCATTACAGGTATGTACCGAATTTCGTACACGTACGTGAAACGTAACGCGAGGCGCACTCCGTTGAACCTTTATAGGTGGCGCTATCGAGCCATTTTGCCCCGCCCAATTTTGAAACGCATATCAGATGTAAATTTTCGCCAGTTCTGACGCGTGTGCAAATTTTCGTGAGTTTTCGTGCATGTTTAGGCCCTCAAAAATGCGATTCATTGCGGAGAAGAAGAAGAATAATAATAATAAACAGAGCAATTCCAAGAGGGTCCTCACACCATCGGTGCTCGGGCCCTAATAAACAGAGCAATTCCAAGAGGGTCCTCACACCATCGGTGCTCGGGCCCTAATAATAATAAACAGAGCAATTCCAAGAGGGTCCTCACACCATCGGTGCTCGGGCCCTAATTAAAGCTGCAAGCAGCATTGAAAGGGCCCTCGCACACGTGCCATCGCCACCCGGTGGCTTTAGGAAGACAGAGCACGGTGGGCAATGTGCATTTAAGTAGATAAATATAGTGGGAGTATGTCAAAGTCAGTTACAAAAATGTCCTTTATTGTGGGGATAATAGCATGCGTTATCACTCAGATAAGTGTTGCTAGCATGTTTTTAGCATGTTTAGAACTCAATGGCATATTTACTATGTTGCTAGTACTGCATCACAGTGTCAAATATGTCACTTCCTTTTGACAGTAGGTGGCGCTATTACTTTAACTTAAAATTGTAATGCGGATTTGTTCAGGCCATGACTCTTATCAAACATGTGAAGTTTGGGGCAGATTTGACATTCCATGCCTCAGTTACAGCAAATTCCTATTTAATTGCAGTAATAGCATGCATTGGCACTTAGTTAAGTGTTTGCTAGAATGTTTCTAGTATGTTGCTAGCATGTTTAACACTTGCTGGCACTTTTTTATATATTATTAGAAGTCCACAACAGTGTTAAACATGTCACTTCCTGTTGCCAGCAGGTGGCGCTATGACTGTAACTGAATATGAGCATGCACATGTGTTCAGGACAGAACTCTTATTAAACTTGTGAAGTTTTGGGCAGATTGGACATTGCCTTCTTAAGTAAAAACAACTTCCTGTTTCATAGCATTAGCATGCTTTAGCACTTAGCTAAGAATTGCTAGCATGTTTATAACTCAATGGCATATTTACTATGTTGCCAGTACTGCATCACACTGTTAAACATGTCACTTCCTGTTGCCAGTAGGTGGCGCTATTACTATAGCTGAAAATTGTCATGTAGATGTGTTCAGGGCAGGACTCTTATCAAATGTGTGAAGGTTGGGGCAGATTGGACATTGCCTTCTTAAGTAACAACAACTTCCTGTTTCATTGCATTAGCATGCTTTAGCACTTAGCTAAGAATTGCTAGCATGTTTTAACATGTTTCTAACATGTGTATAACTCAATGGCATATTTACTATGTTGCTAGTACTGCATCACAGAGTAAAACGTGCACGGAGGGGAATGTGCATTTATGTAGGTAAATATAGGAGGAGTATGTCAATGTCAGTTACAAAAATGTCCTTTATTATGGGGATTATACAATGTGTTTTCACTCAGATAAGTGTTGCTAGCATGTTTTAGCATGTTTCTAGCATGCTTGGAACTCAATGGTATATCTAAATTTGTTGCTAGTACTGCATCACATTGTAGATGTCACTTCCTGTTGACAGTAGGTGGCGCTATTACTATAAGTGAAAATTGTCATGTAGATGTGTTCAGGGCAGGACTTTTATCAAAAGTGTGACGTTTGGGGCAGATTGGACATTCCTTGCCTGAGTTAAAACAACTTCCTGTTTCATGGCATTAATAGCATGATTTAACACTTAACTAAGTATTGCTAGCATGCTTTAGCATGTTTCTAACATGTTTAACACTCAATGGCATATTTTACTATGTTGCTAGTACTGCATCACAGTGTAAAACATGTCACTTCCTGTTGACAGTAGGTGGCGCTAATACTATAACAGAAAATTAACAGAAAATTATCATGTAGATGTGTTCAGGCCATGACTCTTATCAAACATGTGAAGTTTGGGGCAGATTGGACATTGCCTTCTTGAGTAACAACAACTTCCTCTTTCATTGCATTAGCATGCCTTAGCACTTAGCTAAGAATTGTTAGCATGTTTTAACATGTTTCTAACATGTTGAACACTCAATGGCATATTTTACTATGTTGCTAGTACTGCATCACAGTGTAAAACATGTCACTTCCTGTTGACAGTAGGTGGCGCTATTACTATAACAGAAAATTAACAGAAAATTATCATGGACATGTGTTCAGGACAGAACTCTTATGAAACGTGTGAAGTTTGGGGCAGATTGGACATTGCCTTCTTGAGTAACAACAACTTCCTCTTTCATTGCATTGGCATGCTTTAGCACTTAGCTAAGTGTTTGCTAGCATGTTTTAGCATGTTTCTAGTATGTTGCTAGCATGTTTAGCACTTGCTGGCACTTTTTTATATGTTATTAGTAGTCCACAACAGTGTTAAACATGTCACTTCCTGTTGCCAGCAGGTGGCGCTATGACTGTAACTGAATATGAGCATGGACATGTGTTCAGGACAGAACTCTTATCAAACATGTGAAGTTTGGGGCAGATTGGACATTGTTTGCCTGAGTTACAGCAACTTCCTGTTTCATTGTATTAGCATGCTTTAGCACTTAGCTAAGAATTGCTAGCATGTTTTAACATGTTTCTAACATGTTTATAACTCATTGGCATAATTAATATGTTGCTAGTACTGCATCACAGTGTTAAACATGTCACTTCCTGTTGCCAGTAGGTGGCACTATTACTATAACTGAATATTCTCATGTAGATGTGTTCAGGCCATGACTCTTATCAAACGTGTGAAGTTTGGGGCAGATTGGACATTCCATACCTGAGTTACAGCAAATTCCTATTGAATTGCAGTAATAGCATGCTTTAGCACTTAGCTAAGTGCTTGCTAGCATGTTTTAGCATGTTTCAAGTATGTTGTTAGCATGTTTAACACTTGCTGGCACTTTTTTATATGTTATCAGGAGTCCACAACAGTGTTAAACATGTCACTTCCTGTTGCCAGCAGGTGGCGCTATGACTGTAACTGAATATGAGCATGGACATGTGTTCAGGACAGAACTCTTATCAAACATGTGAAGTTTGGGGCAGATTGGACATTGTTTGCCTGAGTTACAGCAACTTCCTGTTTCATTGTATTAGCATGCTTTAGCACTTAGCTAAGAATTGCTAGCATGTTTTAACATGTTTCTAACATGTTTATAACTCATTGGCATAATTAATATGTTGCTAGTACTGCATCACAGTGTTAAACATGTCACTTCCTGTTGCCAGTAGGTGGCACTATTACTATAACTGAATATTCTCATGTAGATGTGTTCAGGCCATGACTCTTATCAAACGTGTGAAGTTTGGGGCAGATTGGACATTCCATACCTGAGTTACAGCAAATTCCTATTGAATTGCAGTAATAGCATGCTTTAGCACTTAGCTAAGTGCTTGCTAGCATGTTTTAGCATGTTTCAAGTATGTTGTTAGCATGTTTAACACTTGCTGGCACTTTTTTATATGTTATCAGGAGTCCACAACAGTGTTAAACATGTCACTTCCTGTTGCCAGCAGGTGGCGCTATGACTGTAACTGAATATGAGCATGGACATGTGTTCAGGACAGAACTCTTATCAAACGTGTGAAGTTTGGGGCAGATTGGACATTGTTTGCCTGAGTTACAGCAACTTCCTGTTTCATGGCGAAACATCAAAATTTGTCAGGCCGCCGAGGACACGCCCTTCGACGAAAACTCAAGATCTTCGCAATTTAACGTCGCAAAGGCCTTAAGATTAGACTCACCAAATTTGAAGATGATCAGATTAAAACTGTAGGAGGAGTTCGTTAAAGTACGAGGCCTGAAAATGGCAAAAACTGCACAAAAATCTGAGAGGAAGTTCAAAATGGCTGACTTCCTGTTGTGTTTAGGGCTACGCTCCAAGAGACTTTTTTGTAGGTATTGGGCCATTACAGGTATGTACCGAATTTCGTACACGTACGTGAAACGTAACGCGAGGCGCACTCCGTTGAACCTTTATAGGTGGCGCTATCGAGCCATTTTGCCCCGCCCAATTTTGAAACGCATATCAGATGTAAATTTTCGCCAGTTCTGACGCGTGTGCAAATTTTCGTGAGTTTTCGTGCATGTTTAGGCCCTCAAAAATGCGATTCATTGCGGAGAAGAAGAAGAATAATAATAAACAGAG
Source organism: Semotilus atromaculatus (assembly GCA_031834385.1). Lineage (NCBI taxonomy): Eukaryota > Metazoa > Chordata > Actinopteri > Cypriniformes > Leuciscidae > Semotilus > Semotilus atromaculatus. Next base: position 29,110,858 of record JAULUF010000015.1, on the reverse strand, counting down.
CAATTCCAAGAGGGTCCTCACACCATCGGTGCTCGGGCCCTAATAAACAGAGCAATTCCAAGAGGGTCCTCACACCATCGGTGCTCGGGCCCTAAAAAAAAAAAAAAAAAAAATTTTACATGAAAAAAAAAGAAAAAAAAGAAATGTCGGCCCTCTGAAAAGTATAATCATGCATATGTTTATAGTTATATATAGTAAATATATTAGTTTCATCTTTTAATTTGAATTACTGAAATAAGTTTTGCACGATATTCTAATTTTTCGAGTTTCACCTGTATACTTAAATCACTCTTTTTTTCCTTCTTGGACCAACCAATCGCAGTCTTCGAAAGATTGTGTCATACATAGCAACGGGGTCAACCCCGCCTCCTCACTGAGATGAAAGTTTTTGTCTTTTCCTTACTCAGAGTTGCTCTCAGATCGGTCCCGAATCACTCTTAAGCTAAGACTCCTACGTAAAAGTTTTTAAGCTAAATTAAGAGTTTTCTAAAAGGATTCTTAGATTCTTTAGGAATACGGGCCCTGAGTCCTGTGTTCCACTTCATTTTTAATAAGTCCTTACAGACACAGCATGTACCCAAGGTCTGGAAGGATGCTGTGGTAGTTCCTGTTCCCAAATCCAGTTGCCCCAAAACCTGTAATGATTTGCTCTCACGTCGATTTGAATGAAAATCTTAGAAAAATTGGTAAGGTCAGAAATCCTACTGAAAACTGAGCAAGCACTTGATCCCATGCAGTTTGCTTATAGGCCACATAGAGGAGTGGAAGATGCCACAGTTACCTTGCTTAACTCACTTGCTAAACACTTGGAAGGAAATGGGTCTCACACTAGACTTTTGTTTGTTGATTTTTCATCTGGTTTTAATACAATTCAACCACATATTTTAATCAGTAGGCTAGTAGAACAATTCGACCTGAGTATTCATCTTGTGGGTTGGATTCTTGACTTTTTAACTGACAGGACACAAAGAGTCCTCCTCAACTGGCTCCCCTCAAGGATATGTGCTTTCACCCCTATTGTTTATCCTCTACACAAACATGTGTCAGAGTAGGAATGAAAATAGGACCATCTTAAAATATGCAGATGATTCTGTTATTATTAGTAGGCTTCAGGACAATGAGACCTATCACGGCCTGGTCATGGAAGACTTTGTCACATGGTGTGAGGAGTCCTACCTTCAATTAAACATATCCAAGACAAAAGATATGATCATTGATTTTTGAAGACATGCCCACATGCATGAAGTCACAACCATTAAAGGTCTGACAGTAGAATGTACCCAATCCTACAAATATCTTGGCAAATTGTGAAGCTGTGTGCAAAAAGGGTTTGAGGAAACTGTCTTATTGTAACATTGACCAAACCATGATGGTCTTATTCTATCGTACTTTTATTGAATCAATTTTATCTTTCTCTTTGGTGTCATGGTTTGGGAATCTATCTTTAAAGAACAGAAACTCCCTAAATCAAATAGTTAAATGGTCTAGTAAGCTGATGATGCCCACCCTTTCAGCTTCTTCCTTATAGACGAAGGTATATAGTCCCAAAGTGCAGAACAAAACGGTATACAAATTGCTTTGTTCCAGCAGCCATCCGGCCCACATCTGGCATACGTAGAAAGATAATCTGGCACATGTACAACGATGATCTGGCCCACATCTGGCACATGTGGAATGACGGCCCTTGGGTGGCTCACTCCTGTTTGTCAGATCTGGGCCACAAGCAGGCCATAGCAATGCCCCATGTCAGCCAAGAGCAAAGAAATAAACCAGAATTGAACCTTATCTGAGCCAAAAAATCGGTGTATATTAATATAAATATGAAGTAATTTCAGCCTTAATAAGCCTGTTAAAAGCAGAATCACTGAAGGAAAGAAGAGAACAGAAAAAGAGACGAGCAGAAACACAAGAACTGCAACTGACTTCAGCCACAGCTTTATATTAAATCAACTGAAGAGAAAAGACATTAAATCTGTGAAGATCTCAGAAGAGGAGGATTAAACAACTCCACAAACAGCATTACCAGCTTCACTTATTACTGACCAGACTGACTTTATTTCTGTCAGATGTCTAAAAAAATTTTTATTGAGAATTAACTTAATTTAATTATTGAGGTTTAACTAATGTATTTCATTTGAAGTCTTTTTTGGCTGCAGTGACAGTGTGTTTGATAAACACATTTACAGCAGCAAAGAAAGCTTAAGTGAGACGAGATCAGGTGATGATGGTTACTTGTTGATGTTTTTTTTAATCATCATGAAATAGACTGATTCACTGAGGTCTTGCCATAAAACACAGTTACAACAGCAAGAGAAAAACTAATGTTGAAAAGTCAAGTCAAACTACCCAACTAAATACGGATCACCATAATGGTGACTTCAAACCAAACTATTATTTTCAATAAAACATCAACTTCTAAACCTAATCTTATTAAGAGCTTTTGTAGACGTCTGACAGAAATGGTCAGTCTGGTCAGTAATAAGTGAAGCTGGTAATGCTGTTTGTGGAGTTGTTTAATCCCACTCTGCTGAGATCTTCACAGATTTAATTTGCTTTGAAAGAATTTCACCCTTTATTTTCAGTGCGGTTCTTATTCCAACTAGGGCTGCATAACGATTAATCGCGACTAATCGTTTACAGAATAAAAGTTTTTGTTGGAAAATATATGTGTGTGTACTGAGTAAAATAATTATGTATTTATAATACACACACATGCATGTATATATTTAAAAAATATTTACATGTTTATATACATTTTTATATTTAAATATAATTTATATTATATATAATTATAAATACTTAATATATAAATAGATTTTTTTCTTAAAATTAAATATGCATGTTTGTGTATTTATGTATACATAATTATTATACACAGTACACACACATATATCATGTAAACAAAAACGTTTATTCTGCAAACGATTAGTCGCGAATAATCGTTATGCAGCCCTAATTCCAACCAAAATTTTACGTCTATCTGATGCTGGAGCTTGATGTGAAACCCAACTTTCCTTTTCAGCCAAAATATAACGTCTGACTGACGTTGGATTAGTTGGAGTCCAACATCTTCCCGGAAGTCATGTTGATGTACTGTGTTTGCTGAGAAGAGGCACAACTTAGAGTGTCATATACATTGGCAGTATATAAGTAATAAGTACATTGGCATTCTGTGTGTGTGTGTGCAGGTCAACCACCTGAAGATAGAGTGAAGCCGCTGGCAGGACGGGCTCTGAGATGGACCATGCAGGATTGGCAGATTCCTCAAGATCCTACGGGAGGTTCCCTCATACCCCACTACTGCCAGGGTTTCTTTGATGCAATCACCATGGGTAAGAAATGGACATTTTAATTGACACATTAACACTTTTCCTTGAACTGTGTAAAGCTATTGTTTTTCTATAGAAGAGAATGGGACAGTGCTGGTGTTTCAGGGCCATCATTTCTGGACGGTGTCTAATGGCAGCGTGAGCGATGCTCTTCCGCTTCAGACTCGCTGGCCGCAGCTGCCGTTGGCTATTGAAGCAGCTGCTTTCTCCCCGCTGGACAACAAACTCTACTTCTTTAAAGGTAAATACCCCAGGAGTTCAGACCCTTACCCAAATACAGTGTCCAGGGCAGTCACCCATGTTCCAGAGTGCAGTTTTGTCCAGGGTACATCTTGTCTCATGGTGATATAGTGTATGTTTAGTGTATATGTTTACCCAATTGCAAAACCTGCTTTTGGGGATTTGAGGGTTGACACCCCAGATAGCAACACTGTTTGTGCCCAGATCCGGCCCACATCTGGCACTTGTGGAATGCAGATCTGGCCCACATGCAGCGTGGAATGACTGCCCTTGGGTGGCCCACTCCTGTTTGCCATATCTGAGCCACAAGCAGGCCATAACAATGCCACATGCCAGCCAAGAGTAAAAATATAAACCAGAACTGGACCTTATCTGAGCCACAAAATCGGTGTATATTAAATATGGAGTCATCTCAGCCTTAATAAGCCTGTTAACAAGCAGAATCCCTGAAGGAAAGAAGAGAACAGAAAAAGAAACGAGCAGAAACACAAGAACTACAACTGACTTCAGAGACAGCCTTAGATGAAATTAAACATTAAATTAAACACATTAAATCTTCACATTAAATCTGTGAAGATCTCAGCAGAGGAGGATTAAACAACTCCACAAACAGCATTACCAGCTTCACTTATTACTAACCAGACTGACTTCTGTCAGACGTCTACAAAAGTTTTATTGAGAATTAACAGAGGTTTAACTCTGTTTCATTTGAAGTTACCATAACAGTGATTAGTGTTTCCATTAGTTGGGCTCTTAACTCTTAAATACTCTATATCTTTTGTCTTTATTTGGCTGCCTTGACATTGTGTTTCTCAAACACATCATTTGCAGCAGCAAAGAAAGCTAAAGTGAAATGAGATCAGGTGATGATGGTTACATGGTGATGGTTTTATAATATTCGTGAAACAGCTTGATTTACTGATGTCTTTGTGAATTATCATTTGTGTCTATCCATTAATATTTTAACATTACAAACCCTGTGTTATGGCAGCATGAGGTCTAGCAATATTATAACAGTCAGTTTAAATCTTTTAATAAACATGAAATCAAGAAAATAGTTTATGATGACACACAGATATCAACGATCAGCGTATGATTCTCAATAATGGTGACAATCACAAATATTTACATAAATTCAGCTGCATGATTTGTTCATGTTGCAATGCATGCTGTGAGTTTTGTACTATGCTGGTACCCAGCATGCATTGCAGCAAGGTACTTTTGATTGTCACCATTGTTGAGATTCATACGCTGATTGTTGATGTCTGTGTGTGTCATTATAAACTGGCTTTTTCGTGCTCATATTTGTTAAAGTCTTCTTACTGATTGTTATAATATTGCTAAATCTCACGTTACAGCAACACATGGTTTGTGATGTGAAAACATTAATGGAACAACACAATTGTTAGATTCCTAAGACATCAGTGAATTATTCTTTTTCATGATGATTATAATACCAACACCAGGTAACCAACATCACCTGATTTCATTTCACTTTAGCTTTCTTTGCTGCTGCAAATGTGTTTGAGAAACACACTGTCACAACAGCCAAAAAAAGACAAAAGATACAGTTAGAGTTAAGAGCCCAACTAATGGAAACACTAATCACTGTTATGGTAACTTCAAATGAAAGAGTTAAACCTCTGGTTAGTAATAAGTGAAGCTGGTAATGCTGTTTGTGGAGTTGTTTAATCCTCCTCTGCTGAGATCTTCACAGATTTAATGTCTTCTTTTCTCTTCAGTGTATTTCATCTAAGGCTGTGTCTGAAGTCAGTTGTAGTTCTTGTGTTTCTGCTCGTCTCTTTTTTTGTTCTCTTCTTTCCTTCAGTGATTCTGCTTGTTAACAGGTTTATTAAGGATGAGATGTCTCCATATTAAATACACATAGATTTTGTGGCTCAGATAAGTTCCAGTTCTGGTTTATTTCTTTGCTCTTGGCTGACATGTGGCATTGCTATGGCCTGCTTGTGGCTCAAATCTGGCAAACAGGAGTGGGCCACCCAAGGGCAGTCATTCCACGCTGCATGTGGGCCAGATCCGCATTCCACAAGTGCCAGATGTGGGCCGGATCTAGGCCGAACAATATTGCTATCTGGGACTGCATTCAGATTTAAATTCAAAATTGGATTGCATTTCTCTTGCATGTCTATTTTACTTCCATAACTTGGAGAGTAGTTTGGAAATATGACACATTATGTCAGGAAAAAAGTAAAGCCATTTCAGGAAGAGCAAGCTTTACATTTAGATTACTAAGGCAAATAGTTTATTTTAAACAATATGCACAGATGAATTGTTAACAATAGGAGCAGGAACCAGCATAAAAAAAGTAAATATAGTAAATTTCATTTTTCCTTAACTGTTCATTCACAAGTTCACCTACCTATCCAGGTGAACAGATTTGGCTTGCTGTCCTTGAAAGGAGGGGCTCAGTCCTGAAACTCAGCTAGAGTGAATTAAACCCCCGGACTGCAGAACTCAGTCGACACTCAAAGACAGTTTTCCCAATTACACCCTATACCCTCATTACCTATTCCCTACATTAGTTCTCTGATATAGCCCACTTAAATGAAAAGAAGTGAGTGAATTTGAAAAACGGATGAACACCTGATAAGCAGAATCACTGAAGGACAGAGAAGCAACAACAGAAAAAAGTGGAAGGGTGGAAATGGTGGAAATGGAATGGTGGAAATGCTCCACCAATTTAGAAATGGTGGAGAGTCTCTCAAACCTGCCCACCCCTGTCACCTGTAAAATATGGACAACATGGTTATGTTACATGGTTCATGGTTATGATAAATTCAGAAAGTCACTGAACATGGGTTTTTAAAGTAGACAAAATAAGGTTTCTAACCTTGTGTTTTAAAGGGACACTCCACCCATTTACATTAAGCTTTCCATTGTTAGAAACCCAGTCATACTATTGAATGGTCATGCAACACTCTCTCATTTTCCCCTGAGACGAGAGAAATCCGCTATTTACCTTTTTCATTTCCTCCTACAATGACGCAAAAATCGTAATTTTATGTCATTGTAGGAGGAAGTGTAAGAGGGGGGGATTTCTGGATCCACTTCTGTATTTATACCCGCGCAGCGGGGGTGGGAGTGTGTGATGCAAATCATGCACGCCAATTCCATTGGGTTGTTTTCAATAGTACTCGAAGATGACTGGCTCCCTGCCATGATCACATCAACTACGTCGAATGTGAGTAACTGAAATGGAGTTGTTGGAGACTTATCTTTTTCTTTGTGTCAAAAAATATGAGTCTACAATTAGTGACTTTATTGTACTTAATTATTGTACTTTAAAAAAAAAATTTTTATTGTGTTTTTACTGACTTTTTACTGTTAATATACATTCTTAATGTTATGGTACTTTAAATTACAATTACCAGGCAGATGGTTTTCCTTATCCACATATGGGATGGCCTCAGGCTTGTGATGGGACTGTGGTACTGTGGGCAAGATGAACTTAGAGCAGAGCTTGTGGATGAATTTAATCTTCTGAAATATATATTCAAGAAAGAATTATCTCACCCAAATATTACATTAGTGCAACCTGAAAGGCAAAATACTGGCTTCCATCCATTCAAGATATACCTCATCTTGCAATAAAAATATAGATGGATTTTCTCTCTGGAGGAGGAGATTCAGAGAGGTGAAGACTGATATGGTGGCCTGGTAGAAGAGGAGGTACACTTCAGTCATGGGATCTGAAAAGGCCTCTTCAATCTTGGTTGATTCTCTTCTAAAAAGTGAGAGAAAACAAAGATACAGTACAACTCACACACATATTGTTAATGTCAAGAGAGCATATTAGACCACATATTTGGATATTTGTCTTACCCGTTGATTTAAAATAGCTGGCAAGTGGCTCGTATAATCTGAGAATGTGGGTAACACAGGTTTCAAGGCTCAACCACCGCACAGAGACATGCTGAAGGATTTCCATATATTCTGACTCAAAGAGCTCACAAAACTCTGTTTAAAGGCAATTAAATCCAAAATTTTATAAAGAACATGTGGAATGTTTACACTGCTATCAGTTGCTTAAAATCTATATTATTTGTGTTGAGCTGGGTGGAAAGATACCTGCCAGAAAGCCCTTCCGATTGGTGCTGCCTTTGAACTAAAAGCCAACATCAACCACAATATCTTTGATATCAAAATCTGCCACCTGTAATTAATAATTTTAGTAAATTCATCATCTGTACATCACTTATATATTAAACATATATTCAGTCTACTCTCTTACCTCAGCAAAGGAAAAACCTGCTTGCTTTGCAGTGTTGTGTAGAATATGACACGGGCAGCCATGTACATAAACACTACTGTTTTTCTGTAGAATTCTTGATGCTATTGAATTTCGTTGTCCAATGTTTACAGCTGCATTGTCCACAGAGAGGCCAACACAGTTGCACCATGGAATACAATTTTCTTGTAATTGTCCATCAATCTTTTGGAAGATAAGCTCTGCTGTGCCACATCTCGTCCCACTTGTTGTGCACATATCAAGGAACCGATGGCCTACCTTGTTCACATCAAACACACGCACAGTAAGGGGGTTCATCTTTTCTCTTCTTCATTGACAAAATAATTTGCTCATTATCTTAGGGAAAACCAAACAAACATAGTAAAGGCAGCTCACATTCTTCAAAAATATGGCAATAACTCAGTGGATACCATGATGTAAATGCATTTCTTTCCTACCTGTGTCATTTGAGCCATCTGTAATGAGGGTGTATGGATTCTCTCTCATCAGCATTACCAGTGCGTTTTTGAAATGTTGAAATGTTTGAAATGAAAACTGCTTGATTTATTATACAGGCGGTCTTGGTTCTTGCACATTTGTACTCCTGTGCAGTTGCAGAATCTTTGAAACACTCTTTCATGAGTGGCCCAAGATGATCTGTGACAGCCAGTGGTATGTTATGGTTTGCAAGCATCACAGCGATTTTTAATTCTGCCCTCCTTGTCTGCAAAATACAGTTGCATTGATGTCAAGTAGAATTCAATAGACACATGCCATATAAAAATCCAAAACTCTTTAGGAAATAAGATTATGTAAACAGTCATCATTACCCTCCACAATATAAACATAACACCACTGTGCATTACAAACCTTTATTTCTTGAGCAGTCATGTTTATGCTGTTTATGTGCCTAGTAACATCTGCTATTCCCTGGTGACAGCAAGCATTTTCTATCCTACATACAGAGCACCAATAATTTGTACTTAGAGTCCCATTTGTTATGAATGGCCATTTTTCTGACCATTCATTTTTAAAGGAGCAGCTTAAATAGGACGCAGCTCCGCTCTGGGCTTTAATCTTTTGGCCTGGTCTCTCTTCTTTATCTGAGGGCTCAACTGTCTCCTGCTCTAAAGTCTCAGATAGACTTTCATGTTCCTCCTGTGTCTTTTCCTGCTGCTTCTCAGGGTCACAGGACTTCTTGGAGGGCTGATAAGCTGCCCACATTGATTCAAGCGTTCTTTTTTTGCCTGTCCCTGACACTTTAGATAACATCCTATAACAGAAAATTCTAATTTATCCATACTGACACCACCGCCAGTCAAATATCTGGACATGATTGATGAGTTGTGATTGATATAAATAAAATCATTTTAATATGAGATGTTGTTGACTTGACATTCTGTTCTTAGAAAACAATCATTAACATTAACTACTAGGCATGTCCAGATATTTGTCATCTGGAAATGCTTTTGTACTGTTTTTTTATGATAAAGTTAAAATAACTGCTCAGTGCTGCAAAACAAACAACTCTGCAGCTAATGCTAACTTAATTCTAAACTATATAACAGCATAGGCCTATTAGTAACTAGCCAAAACTGGACGGAGACAAGGAGCACCCTGTAACTCACTGTCTGACCTGCCTGCGTTCAACGGCTGACTACACAGTTTATGGGAATAAATTGTGTATATTTCCCTCACAATTGTCACAAAAAACTCACACTGTCTGTCTGGTCTCTCTGCGCATTGCTTTGCGAGATCATGTGGCGCGATTTTTTTTTCCTCACTGCTGCACGAGTGTGAATATGGGGGTGTGGCGCGAGAGCGTGAATGCGTGAGAGTTGGCAGCCCTGACAGTGTTTGCTTTAGTTGGTCTCTTGACCCTTGACTTTATAACATTAGTTTCTCTCTGGCTGTTGTGACTGTGAGTTTATAAAACAGATTTGTTATGGGAAGAATAAGTCAGGAGAAAGTTGATCAGGTGTTTTTGGCTGGACATGTCTGATTCTCTGATCTCGTTCTGTGAATAAGCTTTGAATTTATGGGCATTTCATATTTATCATTTATCTGTGAATCTACAACATGAAATCCAGCAATATTTCTGTAACCAGTTATTCTGAAAGATATTGAAATCATATAGTGCATTAAAACATTTTTAACTCCTGCTTTAGGTCATGTGTCCACCAAAGCGTTATTAGCAAGCTGAAAAAGCCTAGCTGTGGGCGCTTGAGAGCGCTTTGGCAGCGCAGCGTTTTTTCAGTTGAGACGTTTCATTGCTATGATACAGAATATATCACAAGCACAGTTTACTTGTAACTGATTTCGCAGATAATTTGTTTCATACTAAAAATTTATTTTTCATTCATTTTGTTCAAATAGCTCTGCTGGTTGATGTCGTTGGACAGAAAGAATGTTGTGACAGTTGGTCTGTGTGGTATTAGTCCCGCCCCTCCTCCACTGTGATTGGTCGGCTGGGTAAAAAGTGACAGTGATGAGCGCTGCGTTTTACCCAAAGATGAACATTCTTCAACTCTCTGCGACCAGTAAAAAACACCAGGCGCTCAGCACTTCGGCATTCTAAAAACACGGCGCTCCCATTGAAAACACATGTCAGCCGCGTGGGAAAAAATGCTTTCGGAGACGCACAGCCCAATCAGACACAGACGGACTTCAACAATCAGCACATGAATCTCAACAATGGTGACAATCAAAAGTTTCATGTCGCAATGCATGCTGGGTTTCAGGAAAGTATAAAACTTCCAGCATGCACTGCTTCATGAATTAAAATATATATATATTGCCACCATTGTTGAGATTCATGAGCTAATTTTTTATATATCTGTGTTTCTATAAGACAGTGTTGCTCTGTTTCGTTGGTTGTGCATATGTGTTAAAAAAAATGGTCATTGTGACTTGTAATGTCACTGTAGTTTCACAGTGGTGATAATGCAACACTTTTGATACAATATTAACCTCTAAATGAGATTTAGTGAATGAACAGGCTATATGATGATTATTTTATGCAACCACAACCATTTTCAAACCATGTGTGTGTGCGCTTGCAAAAACACAGTTCAAGCAAGAGATAAACTGATGTTATAAAGTCACGGGTCAGCATCCCAAAGCAAACAATGATCTCACACATGAAAAGACACACCCACTGAATGTATTAACAGTAATAAACTGTAAGTTATAAAACAGTTAGACACTGGCAACAGTATCTAATTAGTTGCCAGTTGCCAGTAGTTTACTGTAAAATGTAGTTTTTTGGTCACCATTGTGCTGAAGAGTAGAGCCTGTGCTTCAGTTCAGGAGAAGATCCGTAATTGATGATATGCTGTGTGTTGCTTTATTTAACAGGCGCTGACTGTATAGTTGCTGGTCTAGTGGAAATCCTTCTATGTACAATAGTGTTTTAGTGGTCTCAAATGAAATAAGTTCACAGTAATACTCAGTAATATTAATTTAGTGCATTTTTACAGTAGCATACTGTAGATTACAGTAAAGAACTGTAAAATTACCTGTAAAGAAAAAGGTGAAGAGGTGATTGGTTCACTGGTTTAACGTACAGAGTGCGTAATGACATCTAGTGTATTTTTCCAATTGTTTTCAATGAGAACGGTTGCGTTTTTTTACCCAGCCGTCCAATCACAGAGGAGGAGGGGTGGGACAAATACCACATCGACCAATCGCCACATTCCACTTGTACAACGTCAACAGAGGACAACAACAAGCATAATAACGGAACAAAATAATTTAAAACAAGAGCCAGAGCAAAAAATTTACATTGTATCAACATTTTGTTTTATATAGAAACAATACAGGAACAAACTATCTGTGAAATGAGATACTAGTAACACTTCAGTGGATATTCCGTATCATAGCAAGCAAAGTGTCTCAACTAAAAAAAAAATAAAAAAAAAACACTGCTCTGCCAAAACGCTCTCAAGCGCCCACAGCTTTGGTGGACACATATGGCCTAAGGCTCAACCTGAACTTACATTTACAACTTTATTTATTTATATGAATTTTATCATTCATATATAGCCATACAGATGTTTTTGTTGTGAATAAGCGTTCCATAGGCTTTTGGAAAACAGCACTGTGAACAGGACAACAAACCATTTTTATATTTCATAGAAGTCGTCATAACTGATACAATTCAAAGTGATTTATAAAACGCTTTTCACAATACACTGTTTCAAAGCAGCTTTACAGAAAATCATGATGCTGCTAATGTTTATAAAATATTAAAATCTGAATACCTTATAGTCACGTTTAGCAGATTAGAGCTTTGAGATAATATAGTTTACTTTTTACGATGATACAAATTGAGTTACAAGTGTACTGTATGTTTGTGGAAAAGGCTGCTTTCCATCTTTATATATAGAGCTATGTGATAACTGTCACGATACACCCCGACCAGCATCAACTCAGCACACCTGGTCACGCTCATCATCCCCTGAATACTGATTGCTCAACACCTGCAGCGCATCACAAACTGCCTGCTGTGTGTGAGTGTGTTTGCTCCGGGGCTGTAAGCTCCATCTAAACTCTCGTATTTCTCTCTGTTTTGAACCATACATTTACGATCATTTCTAGTGTTTATACTACTAATACAGTTTACCTAACATCTCAGACTAACCTAACATCGCTAGCTTCCGTTATTGTTAACACAACACGCTTGTATCTCGTTAGCCTGTTAACGCGCCGCCCGTGCGCTCAGTTATTTATTTATTTATTTTTCTCGTGCGCGCCCGCGCCTCTGAGTTCATAAAAAGCCTAGGTGAGTAAGAATCAGTCAACAAACACGGTGAGTAATGTCTTGTCCTGTTATTGTCACCTGCACCTCATGCCACATGTTTACCATAGCCTTCCCCGTCGGCAATATAGGGTTTATACACTCACCGGCCACTTTATTAGGTACCCCATGCTAGTAACGGGTTGGACCCCCTTTTGCCTTCAGAACTGCCTCAATTCTTCGTGGCATAGATTCAACAAGGTGCTGGAAGCATTCCTCAGGGAGTTTGGTCCATATTGACATGATGGCATCACACAGTTGCCGCAGATTTGTCGGCTGCACATCCATGATGCGAATCTCCCGTTCCACCACATCCCAAAGATGCTCTATTGGATTGAGATCTGGTGACTGTGGAGGCCATTTGAGTACAGCGAACTCATTGTCATGTTCAAGAAACCAGTCTGAGATGATTCCAGCTTTATGACATGGCGCATTATCCTGCTGAAAGTAGCCATCAGAAGTTGGGTACATTGTGGTCATAAAGGGATGGACATGGTCAGCAACAATACTCAGGTAGGCTGTGGCGTTGCAACGATGCTCAATTGGTACCAAGGGGCCCAAAGAGTGCCAAGAAAATATTCCCCACACCATGACACCACCACCACCAGCCTGAACCGTTGATACAAGGCAGGATGGATCCATGCTTTCATGTTGTAGACGCCAAATTCTGACCCTACCATCCGAATGTCGCAGCAGAAATCGAGACTCATCAGACCAGGCAACGTTTTTCCAATCTTCTATTGTCCAATTTCGATGAGCTTGTGCAAATTGTAGCCTCAGTTTCCTGTTCTTAGCTGAAAGGAGTGGCACCCGGTGTGGTCTTCTGCTGCTGTAGCCCATCTGCCTCAAAGTTCGACGTACTGTGCGTTCAGAGATGCTCTTCTGCCCACCTTGGTTGTAACGGGTGGTTATTTGAGTCACTGTTGCCCTTCTATCAGCTCGAACCAGTCTGGCCATTCTCCTCTGACCTCTGGCATCAACAAGGCATTTCCGCCCACAGAACTGCCGCTCACTGGATGTTTTTTCTTTTTCGGACCATTCTCTGTAAACCCTAGAGATGGTTGTGCGTGAAAATCCCAGTAGATTAGCAGTTTCTGAAATACTCAGACCAGCCCTTCTGGCACCAACAATCATGCCACGTTCAAAGTCACTCAAATCACCTTTCTTCCCCATACTGATGCTCGGTTTGAACTGCAGGAGATTGTCTTGACCATGTCTACATGCCTAAATGCACTGAGTTGCCGCCATGTGATTGGCTGCTTAGAAATTAAGTGTTAACGAGCAGTTGGACAGGTGTACCTAATAAAGTGGCCGGTGAGTGTATGTGATAAATGCAAGGAGACAGTCAGGCTGACGGAGAAGATTTCAGAATTAGAGACACGCATCCAAACTTTAATCGAGGAGAGTAAGTGTGCTCGAGCCTTAGATACTACTTTGGATGCGCCTAGCATAGTGAACCATTTACATGATTTGGTTCCGGCTGAGTTATTGCCTGTGCAGCCAGGCAGATGGGTAACTGTGAGAGATCGCTCTAGTCGCGGATCAAAAAACCACTCTTCTGTTCCGATCACCATAACAAATCGATTTGCCCCACTCAGTGAAACACCCACTGAGAATTATGTTGATTGTGCCCTGGTAATTGGCGATTCTATTACACGGAACGTGAAAATAAAGACACCAGCCACCATAGTCACATGTTTGCCGGGAGCCAGAGCGCCTGACATCAAAGCAAATTTAAAAGTGCTGGCTAATGCTAATCGTAAATTCTCTAAGATTGTTATTCACGTCGGCACAAATGATGTTCGACTTCGCCAGTCGGAGATCACCAAAATTAATATTAAAGAGGTGTTTGAACTCGCAAGTACGATGTCAGGCACTGTAATTTGCTCTGGTCCCCTTCCTGTTCGAAGGAGTGATGAGATAGTTAGTAGATTGTGTTCACTCAATGGCTGGTTGTCTAATTGGTGTCCGCAAAATAATATAGAATTCATAGACAATTGGAAAAGTTTTTGGGGCAAACCTGACCTGTTGAAAAGAGATGGTATTCATCCCTCCTGGGCTGGTGCTGCTCTTCTCTCTAGTAATTTGGCTCATAGTCTTAGAGATAAAACATGACAACCTGGGGCTCAGGTCAGGAAGCAGACAGACTGGCTAAACCGACCGTCTGCTAGCGGCCTCACGTCACCAAGGTCAGATAAATCCCATCACATAGAGGCTCTTTCACCTAGATATCATCATATAGAGACTGTGTCTGTTCCCCGAATTTGGAAATCCAAAAAACTGCCAAACCTTTCTAAGGTTAAAAGTTTAATTGATGTTCAACAAATAAAAAACAGATATAATACAGATGAGCAAACGATAAAGCTTGGGTTGTTGAATATTCGATCCCTTAATTCAAAAGCGCTCATAGTTAATGATAAGATTACAGACTATAACCTAGATGTGCTGTGTTTGACAGAAACCTGGCTAAAACCAAACGATTACATTACTTTAAATGAGTCCACTCCGCAAGATTACTGTTATAAACATGAGCCTCGTCCGAAAGGCAAAGGGGGAGGTGTTGCTGTAATTTATAGTAATATTTTCAAAACCACTAAGAAATCTAGTTTTAAATATACTTCTTTTGAAGTGTTGGTGCTTAATGTAAAAATATATAGTGTAAACAATAAATCACGTTTGAGAATTCTGCTGGCTACTGTTTACAGGCCACCAGGGCACCATAAAGATTTTATCAAAGAATTTGCTGACTTTCTATCAGAATTAGTATTGGCTGCCGATAAAGTCCTAATTGTTGGTGATTTTAATATACATGTAGATAATGAAAAAGATGCATTGGGATTGGCATTTAAAGACATTATAAACTCAATTGGAGTGAGACAACACGTGTCAGAACCTACTCATTGTCGTAACCATACTCTAGATCTAATATTATCTCATGGAATAGATGTTGATGCCGTTGAAATTCTGCAGCAGAGCGACGACATCTCAGATCATTATCTAGTCTTGTGTAAATTACATTTAGCCAAGGCTGCAAAGCCGACTCCGTGTTATAAATATGTTAGACCTATAACTTCTGCCACTAAAGATGGCTTTATTAATAATCTTCCTAATCAGTTTCATCATCTCAGCATCCTGGATAGCTTAGAAGAACTTGATATTGCAACAGAAACGTTTGAATCTCTATTTTCCAGCACTTTAGACATAGTTGCTCCGTTGCGCTTAAAGAAGATTAAAGAAAATAGTCCAACGCCGTGGTACAACGAGCACACCCGGGCCCTTAAGAGAGCAGCCAGAAAAATGGAGCGAAACTGGAAGAAAACAAAACTAGAGGTATTTCGGATTTCATGGAAGGAGAGCTCGATTGTTTACAGAGAGGCATTAAAAGATGCTAGAACGGATTATTTTTCAACCCTATTAGAAGAAAATAAACATAATCCTAGGTATTTATTTGAACAAGTGGCTAAACTAACGAAAAAGAAAGCTTCAAGCCCAGAAGTTTCCAAGAAACACAGCAGTAATGACTTTATGAACTTCTTCACTTATAAGATCTATAATATCAGGGACAAAATTATAACTATGCAACCGTCTACTACAGAAGCGCATCAGGGAGTGCATTGTAGTCTCCGTGAGGAACATTTTGATTCATTTGTTGCTATAGTTTCCTTCGTGATTCACTGTGAATCGATTGGCTGTCCTGATCGATTGCTCCTGTCTGCCTCGCTGCCTGCTGTGTGTGAGTGTGTTTGCTCCGAGGCTGTAAGCTCCATCTAAAGCCTCGTATTTCTCTCTGTTTTGAACCATAAATTTACGATCATTTCTAGAGTTTATACTACTAATATAGTTTACCTAACATCTCAGACTAACCTAACATCGCTAGCTTCCGTTATTGTTAGCACAACACGCTTGTATCTCGTTAGCCTGTTAACGCTTCGCCCGTGCGCTTAGTTATTTATTTATTTTTCTCGTGCGCGCCCGCGCCTCTGAGTTCGTAAAAAGCCTAGGTGAGTCAGAATCAGTCAACAAACACGGTGAGTAATGTCTTGTCCTGTTATTGTCACCTGCACCTCATGCCACATGTTTACTATAGCCTTCTCCGTCGGCAATATAGGGTTTATATGTGATAAATGCAAGGAGACAGTCAGGCTGACGGAGAAGATTTCAGAATTAGAGACACGCATCCAAACTTTAATTGAGGATAGTAAGTGTGCTCGAGCCTTAGATACTATTTTGGATGCGCCTAGCATAGTGAATCATTTACATGATTCGGTTCCGGCTGAGTTATTGCCTGTGCAGCCAGGCAGATGGGTAACTGTGAGAGATCGCTCTAGTCGCGGATCAAAAAACCACTCTTCTGTTCCGATTACCATAACAAATCGATTTGCCCCACTCAGTGAAACACCCACTGAGAATTATGTTGATTATGCCCTGGTAATTGGCGATTCTATTACACGGAACGTGAAAATAGAGACACCAGCCACCATAGTCACATGTTTGCCGGGAGCCAGAGCGCCTGACATCAAAGCAAATTTAAAAGTGCTGGCTAATGCTAATCGTAAATTCTCTAAGATTGTTATTCACGTCGGCACAAATGATGTTCGACTTCGCCAGTCGGAGATCACCAAAATTAATATTAAAGAGGTGTTTGAACTGGCAAGTACGATGTCAGGCACTGTAATTTGCTCTGGTCCCCTTCCTGTTCGAAGGAGTGATGAGATAGTTAGTAGATTGTGTTCACTCAATGGCTGGTTGTCTAATTGGTGTCCGCAAAATAATATAGAATTCATAGACAATTGGAAAAGTTTTTGGGGCAAACCTGACCTGTTGAAAAGAGATGGTATTCATCCCTCCTGGGATGGTGCTGCTCTTCTCTCTAGTAATTTGGCTCATAGTCTTAGAGATAAAACATGACAATCTGGGGCTCAGGTCAGGAAGCAGACAGACTGGCTTAACCGACCGTCTGCTAGCGGCCTCACGTCACCAAGGTCAGATAAATCCCATCACATAGAGGCTCTTTCATCTAGATATCATCATATAGAGACTGTGTCTGTTCCCCGAATTTGGAAATCCAAAAAACTGCCAAAACTTTCTAAGGTTAAAAGTTTAATTGATGTTCAACAAATAAAAAACAGATATAATACAGATGAGCAAACGATAAAGCTTGGGTTGTTGAATATTCGATCCCTTAATTCAAAAGCGCTCATAGTTAATGATAAGATTACAGACTATAACCTAGATGTGCTGTGTTTGACAGAAACCTGGCTAAAACCAAACGATTACATTACTTTAAATGAGTCCACTCCGCAAGATTACTGTTATAAACATGAGCCTCGTCCGAAAGGCAAAGGGGGAGGTGTTGCTGTAATTTATAGTAATATTTTCAAAACCACTAAGAAATCTAGTTTTAAATATACTTCTTTTGAAGTGTTGGTGCTTAATGTAAAAATACATAGTGTAAACAATAAATCACATTTGAAAATTCTGCTGGCTACTGTATACAGGCCACCAGGGCACCATAAAGATTTTATCAAAGAATTTGCTGACTTTCTATCAAAATTAGTATTGGCTGCCGATAAAGTCCTAATTGTTGGTGATTTTAATATACATGTAGATAATGAAAAAGATGCATTGGGACTGGCATTTAAAGACATTATAAACTCAATTGGAGTGAGACAACACGTGTCAGAACCTACTCATTGTCGTAATCATACTCTAGATCTAATATTATCTCATGGAATAGATGTTGATGCCGTTGAAATTCTGCAGCAGAGCGACGACATCTCAGATCATTATCTAGTCTCGTGTAAATTACATTTAGCCAAGGCTGCAAAGCCGACTCCGTGTTATAAATATGTTAGACCTATCACTTCTGCCACTAAAGATGGCTTTATTAATAATCTTCCTAATCAGTTTCATAATCTCAGCATCCCGGATAGCTTAGAAGAACTTGATATTGCAACAGAAATGTTTAAATCTCTCTTTTCCAGCACTTTAGACATAGTTGCTCCGTTGCGCTTAAAGAAGATTAAAGAAAATAGTCCAACGCCGTGGTACAACGAGCACACCCGGGCCCTTAAGAGAGCAGCCAGAAAAATGGAACGAAACTGGAAGAAAACAAAACTAGAGGTATTTCGGATTTCATGGAAGGAGAGCTCGATTGCTTACAGAGAGGCATTAAAAGATGCTAGAACGGATTATTTTTCAACCTTATTAGAAGAAAATAAACATAATCCTAGGTATTTATTTGAACAAGTGGCTAAACTAACGAAAAAGAAAGCTTCAAGCCCAGAAGTTACCAAGAAACACAGCAGTAATGACTTTATGAACTTCTTCACTTATAAGATCTATAATATCAGGGACAAAATTATAACTATGCAACCGTCTACTACAGTAGCGCATCAGGGAGTGCATTGTAGTCTCCGTGAGGAACATTTTGATTCATTTGTTGCTATAGGAGAGGAAGAATTTTGCAAACTTGTTAATTCATCTAAATCCACAACTTGTATGCTAGACCCTATACCGACTAAGCTACTGAAAGAGATGCTTCCAGAGGTCATAGATCCTCTTCTAAATATCATTAATTCATCTTTGTCTCTAGGATACGTACCAAAAACCTTTAAGTTGGCTATGATTAAACCGCTTGTTAAAAAACCGCAACTTGATCCTACAGAATTAGTCAATTACAGGCCAATCTCAAATCTGCCTTTTCTGTCAAAGATACTAGAAAAAGCAGTATCATCACAACTGTGTTCCTTTTTAGAAAGAAATAATATCTGCGAGGATTTTCAGTCCGGATTTAGACCGTACCATAGTACTGAGACTGCTCTCATTAAAGTCACAAATGATTTGCTCTTATCATCCGATCGTGGTTGTATCTCTCTGTTAGTGTTACTTGATCTTAGTGCTGCATTTGATACTATCGACCACAACATTCTTTTAAATAGACTAGAAAACTATGTTGGCATTAGTGGAATTGCACTAGCATGGTTTAAATCATACTTATCTGACCGTTTTCAGTTTGTAGCAGTAAATGAAGAGATGTCTTATCGATCACAAGTTCAGTACGGCGTACCACAAGGCTCAGTACTAGGACCGCTGCTGTTCACTCTGTACATGCTGCCATTAGGAGATATCATTAGGAAATATGGAATTAGCTTCCACTGTTATGCTGATGATACTCAGCTGTATATTTCTTCAAAACCTAACGAAACTTACCAATTCTTAAAATTAACGGAATGCATAGCTGATATAAAAAATTGGATGACCAGTAATTTCCTATTACTAAATTCTGAAAAAACAGAGATTCTAATCATTGGACAAAAAACTGCCACACGTAATAACCCAGAATACTGTCTAACAATTGATGGCTGCTCTGTTAAGTCTTCGTCGTCGGTTAGGAACCTGGGTGTGCTCTTTGATACCAATCTTTCATTTGAAAGTCACGTGTCTAGTATCTGTAAAACCGCATTTTTCCATCTTAAAAATATATCTAAATTACGTCATATGCTCTCACTGACAAATGCGGAACAATTAGTTCATGCATTCATGACATCCAGGCTAGATTATTGTAATGCTCTTCTGGGTGGTTGCCCTGCACGCTTAATAAACAAACTACAGCTAGTTCAAAACGCAGCCGCTAGAGTTCTTACCAGAACCAGGAAGTATGACCATATTAGCCCGGTTCTGTCAACACTGCATTGGCTGCCTATTAAACATCGTATAAATTTTAAAATATTGCTGATTACTTACAAAGCACTAAATGGTTTAGCTCCCCAGTACTTGAGCGAGCTCTTAACGCATTATAGTCCTTCACGTCTATTGCGATCTCAAAATTCTGGCCAGTTGATAATACCTAGAATATCAAAATCGACTGCTGGCGGTAGATCCTTTTCCTATTTAGCACCAAAACTTTGGAACAATCTTCCTAACACAGTCCGGGAAGCAGATACAGTCTGTCAGTTTAAATCTAGACTAAAAACACATCTCTTTGGCTTAGCATACACATAACACATTATAGATTTCTATAATTCAATGTTAGGCTGCATAGTTTAGATCAGCCGGAACCGGGAACACTTCCCATAATTCCTGATGTACTTTGTACATCATAAGAAGGATGGCGTCTACGCTAATATTAGTCTCTGTTTATCCCGAGGTTTACCGCGAACCGCCGGATCCAGGCCATATCCAGATCTGAGGAAGGACCATCACATGGACACGATGACAACGCATCCCTGATGAGCCAGCCCATCAACACTGTGAAGGCCCATGAACACCTCAACACACTCATCTCCTCACCGGCCGGATGACCCAACCCAACCAGATGAACTGGATAAATATCATGAAAGTTCTGATCACATCTGACTCCTGACGTTATGCTGCCTAACTCATAATCATACACTGTTCGTTTGTTGGCCAAAGGAGGACTGGCCCCCTGACTGAGCCTGGGTTCTCCCAAGGTTTTTTTCTCCATTCTGTCACCTGATGGAGTTTTGGTTCCTTGCCACTGTTGCCTTTTTCGCCTCTCTTCGCCTTTGTTGCCATTGGCTTTTGGCTTGCTTAGTTGGGGACATTTAACATTTAATTTTGAATTTAACAATACTATTACAACATTGTTTTTCTGTTATCTCTGTAAAGCTGCTTTGAAACAATTTGAATTGTAAAAAGCGCTATATAAATAAAGGTGACTTGACTTGACTTGACTATAGGAGAGGAAGAATTTTGCAAACTTGTTAATTCATCTAAATCGACAACTTGTATGCTAGACCCTATACCGACTAAGCTACTGAAAGAGATGCTTCCAGAGGTCATAGATCCTCTTCTAAATATCATTAATTCATCTTTGTCTCTAGGATACGTACCAAAAACCTTTAAGTTGGCTATGATTAAACCGCTTGTTAAAAAACCGCAACTTGATCCGACAGAATTAGTCAATTATAGGCCAATCTCGAATCTGCCTTTTCTGTCAAAGATACTAGAAAAAGCAGTTACATCACAACTTTGTTCCTTTTTAGAAAGAAATAATATCTGCGAGGATTTTCAGTCCGGATTTAGACCGTACCATAGTACTGAGACTGCTCTCATTAAAGTCACAAATGATTTGCTCTTATCATCCGATCGTGGTTGTATCTCTCTATTAGTGTTACTTGATCTTAGTGCTGCATTTGATACTATCGACCACAACATTCTTTTAAATAGACTAGAAAACTATGTTGGCATTAGTGGAATTGCACTAGCATGGTTTAAATCATACTTATCTGACCGTTTTCAGTTTGTAGCAGTAAATGAAGAGATGTCTTATCGATCACAAGTTCAGTATGGCGTACCACAAGGCTCAGTACTAGGACCGCTGCTGTTCACTCTGTACATGCTACCATTAGCATATATCATTAGGAAATATGGAATTAGCTTTCACTGTTATGCTGATGATACTCAGCTGTATATTTCTTCAAAACCTAACGAAACTTACCAATTCTCAAAATTAACGGAATGCATAGCTGATATAAAAAATTGGATGACCAGTAATTTCCTATTACTAAATTCTGAAAAAACAGAGATTCTAATCATTGGACAAAAAACTGCCACACGTAATAACCCAGAATACTGTCTAACAATCGATGGCTGCTCTGTTAAGTCTTCGTCGTCAGTTAGGAACCTGGGTGTGCTCTTTGATACCAATCTTTCATTTGAAAGTCACGTGTCTAGTATCTGTAAAACCGAATTTTTCCATCTTAAAAATATATCTAAATTACGTCATATGCTCTCACTGACAAATGCGGAACAATTAGTTCATGCATTCATGACATCAAGGCTAGATTATTGTAATGCTCTACTGGGTGGTTGCCCTGCACGCTTAATAAACAAACTACAGCTAGTTCAAAACGCAGCCGCTAGAGTTCTTACCAGAACCAGGAAGTATGACCATATTAGCCCGGTTCTGTCAACACTGCATTGGCTGCCTATTAAACATCGTATACATTTTAAAATATTGCTGATTACTTACAAAGCACTAAATGGTTTAGCTCCCCAGTACTTGAGCGAGCTCTTAACGCATTATAGTCCTTCACGTCTATTGCAATCTCAAAATTCTGGCCAGTTGATAATACCTAGAATATCAAAAGCGACTGCTGGCGGTAGATCCTTTTCCTATTTAGCACCAAAACTTTGGAACAATCTTCCTAACACAGTCCGGGAAGCAGATACAGTCTGTCAGTTTAAATCTAGACTAAAAACACATCTCTTTGGCTTAGCATACACATAACACATTATAGATTTCTATAATTCAATGTTAGGCTGCATAGTTTAGATCAGCCGGAACCGGGATTATTTGTATAATTTGTTATTATTAATTTGTTAATAAAACCTAAGAGTGAGTAAAGGTAATTTTTAGGTAAACCATTCCTCTAAAGATGCATATTCTCAACACATCTCCATGTTTTTTCTCCTTGTAGGTAGACGGATGTGGCGTTACTCAGGCTCTGATCTGGACCCTGGATTCCCCAGGAAGAACAGTAAACTGGGCTTACCTTCGCACCCTGACTGCGCCTTCTTCTACCAGTCTCTGGGCCACATGGTGCTCTTCAAAGGGTCCCGCTACTTTGTCCTGAACCTTGAGTCTCTGAGCATTGAGCCGTACTACCCTCGTGCTCTGAGGGACTGGAAGGGGATTCCCCGGGGGGTAAACGGCGCCTTGACTCGGCCCGATGGAAAACTGTATTTCTTTAAAGAGCAGCAGTTCTGGAGGTTTGATCCTGGGAAGCTGAGCATTACTGCAACTGGACAGTGGGAAGAGAGGCTGCCATGGATCGGCTGTCACACGACTCCATCATAACAAACTACTCTGACCAGAAGAGGCAGTCAAACTAGATTCACAATAAGGAACACTCCACATTTTTGGGAAATAGGCTCATTTTCCAACTCCACTTGAATCCATTCAGCCGATCTCCGGGTCTGGTGGTAGCACATTTAGCATAGCTTTGCATAGATCATTGAATCTGATTAGACCGTTAGCATCTCTCTCAAAAAAATGACCAAAGAATTTAGATATTTTTCCTATTTAAAACTTGACTCTTCTGTAGTTACATTGTGAACTAAGACCGACGGAAAATAAAAAGCTGCGATTTTCTAGGCCGATATGGCTAGGAACTATACTCTCATTCCTGCGTAATAATCAAGGAACTTTGCTGCAGTACCATGGGTGAGCAGGTGCAATGATATTACACAGCGCCTGAAAATAGTCCCAAGCTATATAACTTCCAACGTGACTGGCACTAAGTTTTCAGGCGCTGCATAATATCATTGCGCCTGCTTATGGTACTGCAGCAAAGTTCCTTGATTATTACACAGGAATGAGAGCCATTCCTAGCCATTTTCTGTCGGTCTTAGTTCACAATGTAACTACAGAAGAGTCAAGTTTTAAATTGGAAAAATATCTAAACTCTTTGGTCATTTTTTTTTTTTTTTTTTGAGCGATGCTAACGGTCTAATGATCTATGCTAATAGCTTAGCAAAAAGTGCTACTGCAAAACCCGGAGATCGGCTAAAAGGATTAAACTGTAAAACTCAACTGTTTAACTCTAGGGGAGTTGGAAAATGAGCCTATTTCCAAAAAAAAGTGGAGTGTTCCTTTAAGAGGCGTTTGGGATATGTGCAATAAATGTAAGGCCTAAAGGTTTTGTCTGGAAAAAGGACAGAAAAACATCTTTCTCTGTTGCAGGCAAATTGAAGTACACTGGTGGCAGAGGTGGGTAGAGTATCCAAAAACTGTACTCAAGTAAAAGTACAAGTACTGTACTTATTGAAATATTTACTCAAAGTAAAAGTAAAAATCTTAATAGTTACTTGAGTAAGAGTAAAAAAGTATCCAATGAAAAAACTACTCAAGTAGTTAGTTACTAGTTACTTTGGATCACATAGGCCTATATATATAAAACATATTATTTAGATATTTTTCATTTAAATGACTATTATTATCATAATTAGATAAGCTATCTTTGCAACAAAAACAGAAGAGACAAGCATTATTTCTGTAAATGTATCTGTAAATTATATATATATAGCCCGAAAACCATTGCCTGTGCTTTGGTTTGTATAATAGTATAGTAATATACAACTACATTTGGATTATTAGACAATGTCGGAATAAAGTGACTCTGTGGAGTTTTGCATTCATAGGCATGTAAAGGGACACAGATTAGAAAGAGTTCAAACTCTTCACATGTGCTCGCAGTAATGGCATGCCCGCTACTGAACATCTGAACACAAACAACGATCAAATGCAAAGAATCTTCTTCTGTTTGTTCTCCAAAATGTATTTAAATGTATATTTCTGAAACCACCTTTAAACTGGTTAACTGTGTCTAAGGCAGGCAAAGGCATTCGTTTTCAAGTCGAGTTCGCACGCCCCTGTGCAATATACACACACACATTGTGTGTGTACACACATTCATAAACTGATATTATTCATATTAATTTTATATATTGATATAAATTCATAAAATGATATCTTATTTAATGTTTAAATTAATGTATATGTCCAAAAAAGGGGTAATGTCATACTTTGTAGTAGTGCTATCGTGGCGTAATAATCTGTTTGGTTGTAAAATCTTTAGCTTTTGGAAACTTGTAATTGTTGTTTTTTATAGTGTAGTCCTGCTATGCACTTTGGATCAATTTGTATTGTGTTAAATGTGCTTTATAAATAAAGGTTGTTTCACCTTGCTGCAAGTATGCCACAATGGCATCCACTATCCAGTGAGAGACAACGTTTGCTTGGAGAGAGCCTTTCCCTTCAGAAGGTTCGACCACGGGCTGAAGGTCTGACGGCAGGTTGGAGTAACTGGTACTCGGAACGTGCCTTGTTGCCATGCCCACCTAGGGACTTGATCGCGAAGCCAGTGCTGAAGCGGTCTCATATGAAGCAGTCCGAGCGGTGTTACTGTATGCCATATGCCCCAGGAGAATTGGTCGTAACCCACCGTTCTTCTTGAGTACAATGAAGTACGGGCTGTCGAAGCCGGGCTTCATTTCGGCTGGAGGGGTGGTCTCGATCGTACCCTTTGCCAGTAGGGTGATGACCTCAGCACTCATGACAGGGGCATTGCCACCCACCACGGTATAGCGGATTCCCCGGAAGAGGGGAGGATACCGTGTGAACTGAATCGCATAGCCGAGCCTGATGGTTCTCATGAGCCAGCGGGACAGACTGGAAAGCTCCAAGACTGAACCAGCGGGGCGTGTGAACCACAGACGTACCCACGATGGGGCAGCGAGGCGGAATGACCGGCCCAGACGTGGGAGGCGGAGCGTCCCAGATTGGGGCCACGGTCAAATGGCGCATCCTGACAGAGGCCAGGGAAGGACCAGCGTTCCACGGGGGCCTGGTCTATCAGGGATCTGGTGACAGTGGGGGACGAGAGTGGCGAGGCTAGTCAGCGGCGTGCACTGCCATCCGCGCCCTCTGGGGGCTCAAAGATGGGAATGTCAGTTCTTTAGAGAAGAGGTTCTCTCCTGGCCCTCCACCGGGGGAAGGAGTGGCCCTGCAACCACTTCCAGGAAGAACTGCAACCCATCTGTGAGCTGCCCGTAACGGGAGCGCCTCACCGCCTGGCTGGCTCCGCACCGGCAGGCTCCGGGACTGGTACGGGCTGGGGTCAACTCTGGGTCAGACACGACAAGCTGGCAGCCCAGCTGTACCCTCATCTCCAGAGGACTCCAGCTCACTTTGTGATGCGGCGATAGACATGATTTCATCTGCCGGGGAGCCGGATGAGCTGCTGGGCCTGCCGGCGTCCTCTGAACGCAACTGGTCAGCGAACTCACGGGTTGCAATGTGTGGTCACTGGAACACGCCATCACACCAACACCAACTGGAAGCTGCTCGTCTGGAAGATTCTCGAAGATAGTCAGAGAATAGGCTGCAGGAGTGAAGAAGACCTCTTGGCTCTGAAGCAAAAACATAACTGCGTGTTGCCACACATGGCATTTCTTTGCCATTGGGTCATTTTGTAACTCGTAAAGAGATGTAAGCGGTAAAGAGATGGAAGAGTTCAAACTACCGTCCCCGCTGGTGTTAACAGGCAATATAAGCAAAAACTGGAGAAGATGGGAACAACGCTTTCAAACATACATGACTGCAAGTGGTGCGGAAGGAAACGAAGCTAAAGTACAGGTAGCTATCTTATTGCATGCACTCGGAGAAGACGCTCTCGAGGCATACAACACATTAGACGTTGTACAAGCGGATGAGGCAGAGCTAACAGTGGGTGATATTGTATATGCATTCAAAGCATATTGCCAGCCAAAGAAAAACACAGTGTTCGAAAGACATCAGTTTTGGGCTCATCCCTCAGCAGAGTCAGTGTCAGCCATTGAGAAATATGTGACTGAGTTGAGAAAAAGCAAAGACTGAATTCGGTGCATCAGAGACAAGAATGTGTTCAGTTTGAATGATCCACAGCTCAAAGAAAGGCTGTTAAGAGAGTCTGATCTCACGCTTGAGAGAGCGATTGACATCTGCAGAGCAGCGGAGACTGCCAAAGCACAAATACAAGCAATGAGTACTACAACACAAGAAAGAGCAATACATGCAGTTAACAAGACCAAAGGCAAAGACTACCAATATTGGAAACAGGGAAGAAAACCACAAGTCCAGAGTGAAAATAAAGGATCAAGTGTGCAGGAAATGTGGAAAGTCACATCAACCGAGGCTTTGCCCAGAATTTGGAGTTTCGAAAGTGTGGTAAGCTCAATCATTACGCAAAGATGTGTGAGTCTACAAAAGCAACAGGTAAGATGAAAATGCATGATTTAAGCTCAGAAATAGACACACTTTTCATTGGGACAGTGAACATTGACCACATAAGCACTAAAAGAGACAATTCCTGATATGCAGACATAGATGCTGGAAACATGTCTGTTAAGTTTAAGTTAGATACAGGAGCAGAAACAAATGTACTACCGCAGGCTGTGTACAAAACAATGAAGAGAAAAGTCAGTTGTGAAAAACGAATAAACTTGCAACTGAAACCGACAAAGACTGTGTTGGTGGTGTACGGTGGAGTTAAGCTCAAACCAGAAGGAACAGTCTCACTGGAGTGCTCCAGTGCCCAATGCCAATTATGTGTCAAACCACTCAGACATAGCTATCCTAGGCAAAGATGCATGTGAAGCATTAGGTTTGATAAAAAGGATGGACATTGACACGCTCGCAGCCAAGTTTCCATCTACAAAAGAGGAGCTGCTAAAGCAACATGCAAGTGTCTTTGAAGGACTTGGTGAGTTCTCAGGTGAACATCACGTCCACATTGACCCTACAGTCACTCCTGTCATACGGCTGCAGGAAAATGGATTTACCGAGAGACACGCTTGATGACCTTTTAAAAGCAGATGTTATTGAACAAGTGACTGAGCCAACAACATGAGTCAATAGTCTTGTGATCACTGAAAAGAAAGACAAGAAGAAGCTGAGGGTTTGCCTAGAACCTGCTGATTTAAATAAGGCTATTTTAAAACAGCATTCCTCAATTCCCACAGCAGATGAAGTTATGCAAACTTGCTGGTAAGAAAATCTTCACAGTGCTGGATGAGAAGGACGGCTATTGGCAAATAAAGCTAGACAAGGAGTCGTCGCTAATGTGCACTTTCAACACACCATGGGGGCGCTATAGGTTTAAGCGCCTATCATTTGGGATCAAGTCGGCGAGTGAAGTTTTTCACCAGTGCAACTGCGAGACATTTGGGGACATCACGGGTGTTCATATAATTGCTGATGACATGATTATCGCTGCATCCACAGAAAAGGAACACAACGAAATACTGCAAAAAAGTGATGACTAGAGCAAAGGACGCAAATGTCAAATTCAACAAAGAGAAGATCCAATACAAGGTAAACAGTGTCAAATACATGGGTCATGTTGTGACCTCAGAGGGTGTTAAAGTAGACAATGCAAAAGTTAAGGCAATAGTTGACATGCCATCACCCACAGACATACCTGCACTGCAACGCATGCTTGGGATGATCAAGAATCTCTCACAGTACATACCTGGAGAAGCGACAGCCACAGCGATACTGAGACAACTGCTGAGAATGGACAGTGTATGGCAATGGCAGCATGAACATGAGGAAGCGGTAAATAGCCTAAAAGATGCGCTCGTAACAGCCCCTGTTCTCAAATTCTTTGACCCAAAGAAAGTCGTGATACAAGCAGATGCATCCAAGGACGGTTTACGTTACGCATCCAAAGTAGTATCTAAGGCTCGAGCACACTTACTATCCTCAATTAAAGTTTGGATGCGTGTCTCTAATTCTGAAATCTTCTTTGCATGTCTAATGCAAGATGGAGATCCTATCGCCTATGCATCCAGAGCTCTAATGGACACAGAGAAAAACAATGCACAGATAGAGAAAGAGCTTCTGGCTATCATGTTTTCAGTGAAGCGCTTTCATCAGTACGCCTATGGAGTCAAGGTTAATGTGCAGTCGGATCACAAAAATAGTTACCTCAAACAGAGTAATGAATCACCGAAACGTCCTGCTTGAGTCGTCCTTGCGATGGAGGTTCAGGTTGAATGAATGGTTCTTCTAGTGTTTCATCATCGGACTCGCGCTCGGATTGATATGGTAATATCAACGTCATTGTTTGTTACTGTGTTTAGTTTACGGTGTAGGAAGCCTCAGGACACGCAGAGCTGTCGGTGTTATGGCAATGGGAATTACGTGGTAAACCAATCACAACAGACTGAGCTGTCTGGCCAATCAGAGCAGAGTAGCTTGCGGAAAGGAGGGATTTAGAGAGATTGATTCATTTGGTGAGTCGGTTGAGAATCATTTAAAATCTGGTGATGTGCAAATGTGTATTATGAGAAAATGAAACAGTTTTTTGATGTTTTATGAATGCAACCCTGTTGTAGGAGACTCCAAAACAACATTAGGAAACTTTAAAATATCCATGATAGGGGCCCTTTAACCTCACTCACTCCAGCCCAGGCTATGTGCAGTCAAATGGCCTGGCCGAAAGAACTGTTTAGATTGTTAAGTACCTGTTAAAGAAGGCCAAACAAACCAACACTGACCCATTTCTGGCACTTCTAACCCTCAGGAACACACCTGTCACAGGTATGGGCTATTCTCCAGCACAACTGCTTATGGGCAGGGTCCTGAGAAGCACTTTACCCAGTTCAAGCACAGATATACAGTGAAGAAAATAAGTATTTGAACACCCTGCTATTTTGCAAGTTCTCCCACTTAGAAATCATGGAGGGGTCTGAAATTGTCATCATAGGTGCATGTCCACTGTGAGAGACATAATCTAAAAAAAAAAATCCAGAAAACACAATGTATGATTTTTTTACTATTTATTTGTAAGATACAGCTGCAAATAAGTATTTGAACACCTGTCTATCAGCTAGAATTCTGACCCTCAAAGACCTGTTAGTCTGCCTTTATAATGTCCACCTTCACTCCATTTATTATCCTAAATTAGATGCTCCTGTTTGAGGTCGTTAGCTGCATAAAGACCCCTGTCCACCCCATACAATCAGTAAGAATCCAACTACTAACATGGGCAAGTCCAAAGAGCTGTCCAAAGACACTAGAGACACAATTGTACACCTCCACAAGGCTGGAAAGGGCTACGGGGAAATTGCCAAGCAGCTTGGTGAAAAAAGGTCCACTGTTGGAGCAATCATTAGAAAATGGAAGAAGCTAAACATGACTGTCAATCTCCCTCGGACTGGGGCTCCATGCGACGATCCTGCGACATAGTGACATCATCCGGACAGCAGTACAGGCGCAACAGGAGACACCTGAGAAATACACCCAGCGACATTCAGGAGTACACTGAACCGGACGGTCTCGAGGATGAGCTAGACAGCGGCCCGGACGTTCCTACCGGTGCTGATGAGACTGTGTGTGTGCAGTCTTCTTGTCCTCCACGGATGGGTCAAACCAGAAGTGGCCGCCGGTGAGATTCAGAGACTGTGTGTTAAACCAATGAGTGCATAAAATATTCGCTTATGTTGTGTTAAAAAAAGAAGAAAAAAAAGAGGGGAAACGGTATGCAATGGTATGTTCAGTTTTAGTTTAATGTATCCCTGATTGATGCACATTGGAATAATATTTCAGCTAAACTTAATTTTACATCTTCCCTGCTAAAGATACACTTTTGTTTTTTTTATTATAAGAAAGGAGGATGTAGTATATAGTGCCGTGCACATTATACTTATGTTAAATAGTGCCCGCTTGTAGGCGGAGGATTGGAGAAAAAGCAGTGTGTTGTGGGGTTTTTGGTTGTAGGCTGTTGCAGTTGTTGCTGATATTAAAAGGAGTAAACAATTTACTCTGTGTCGTCCTTCCTCTCACCACGAAGGACATTGTAATGGTAACACATAGAACACATTACAAGTCTAGTATGTCAGAAAGGTTTCCTCCACAGTCACAGGCGTGGAAATACGAAGTAAAGGCCTTCCCAGGATCCTCCAGAATGAGGCGGTCTTCAATGGCAGGCGAGATGTTTCAGAAGCAGTCAGAGCCGTAGACACCAGATCTGGCTAACACACAGCCTCACACAACAGATGCAAAGGCAAAATATCATCACTTGTGGAACACATTTAGACAAATTTAAAAACATAAAGAAAGAAGAACAGATGTAAACATGCAGCCAAGAAAAGGAAAGAGAAGATTTGTGATTTCTGCCTCATTACAGACAGAACTTCAGTCTATTAAAGAAAACAACACTTCTCTAGTTTATTCCAAACATCCTTCATACATAATTATTAAATTAGTTTGGTACCAACATACAGATGACATTAGTTTACATGTAATAACTGTAATTAAATACAAAGTACTACATATTTAATTATACATTTCGTAAAATTGCAGTCAGATATCAAAATACACTCTGAAAAGTATTTTTTTCCTGCTGATATTTCATTTTTAGTGGTAAGAATAATTTAGTGGACATACTATAAACAGTTATGAGACAAATACAGTGCTTTGTGTACAGAATAACATAAAACCTGCTAACTAGGGTTTACTAGCTACATTATTATACAATGTCTGTTTACAACGTTAACAAGTTCCTCATATTTGGCTCATGCACTACAGCAGAGGTGTCCTGCAGAGTTGGGCTCTGAGGTTTCTGTAGTCAGAGCTTGAGCCGCCACTTCAGAAGTGCTGACCTGGGCTGAACTCTGCAGGACAGGGACTTCAGGAATCAAGGATGATCTATGACATTGGCAGGATGTATAGTATTCAACCAGAGCAGACTACATGAGGTAATTTCAAATGATATTTATGAAAAAAACGATTCACTAAGCGGTACTCCTATTAGCAGTTTTTCTCTACTAGTAATCCTTTTTGAACACATCCTGCCTGTTTGCACAGAACAAAGTTCTCAATGTGTGTTCTGATTAAACTGACACTAACATTACATCATCTGACAATTTCATTGCCACTAAAATAAAATAAAAATGTACTCCTATTTTGAATGCTTCTCCTTTCTTGTGGAGTCCATTGAGTGCATGCTGTCATATTAAAGCTGAGGGGGGACATACCAAAAATATTCTGGAAATGTCAGTCGTCTTTATGTTTAATAATTATTTTATTAACAATAACAATTATTCATCTAATCATTGAAATAGTTGTGTTGATCATAGAATTTGTATTGAAAAATCTGTATTAAAATGGAAAATAGAATCATTTCAAACATGGACTTTTGAACCCCACTATTGTCGCCTATGCAAAAGATAAAATGTAATTAAGAAATTATATTAAATGATCATATATTGATATTACGTAATCAACCATGAAAGGGAATGCATGAACTGATACGATGAATTTAAAGAGTAAAGGTATGCACTGTAAAGGCCCCGATGCACTTCGAGCGTAAATCGAAGAATGAACTGTGACGTCATTTCTAAAATAATCAGGCCAAAACCAAATTAGTTGGGAGTTTCAGGAGTTTAAACCAGGCTTACGGAAACTTTGGGGAACAGTTTGCTCCGGCTGGTAAACGAACTACCATTGGTCAGAGGCGATGATGTAATAGGTGTGTGTGCGCTGAGGCTCCGCCTTCTTTGCCATGGAAATCTTCTCCAGTTCATTTCTTCTGTTGAGTCCGTCGAGGTCAGGCACGAGTAAAAACATGAACACACTGCTATATAGTAGAAAATTAAGTTGTAATTCCTATTTAAAGACACACTGACAGTTTTTCCACGTTTAATACTGTATAGCTGCTTGCGTCTAAGCAATCTATTGTATAAAGTGCTATTAATAAAGGTGGCGTGACTTTACTGGAGTGCTGAATTGCAGAGCTCGTGCAAACATATCCAGATCGCTATGATCAGATGCTTTCTCCACTACTGTTTTCTCACCGCTGTCATTTTTGTTGTGTTTATTTTGCTATTAAGAGGAAAGTGTGCAGCACAGTTTTACATATTCCTCTAAACGCCGCTCTCAGCAGCGCGGGCGGTTTCGGGATGTTCACTAACTTCATTTTACCCTCGAGTAAAGAACAAAAAAGAATTTATATCGGGGCTTTGGATAAAAGCATCTGGCAAATGGAGTCATGTAAATATGTGCTGCTTTTCCAATGGGTCAATGGTCAAATGAAGAACTCTTCTGCTTGTGCGTGTCGATGGCGACTCTGACACAGTGAAGCGTGAGTCTCTGCTTCAGACAGCACATGCTTCAGGTCCCGGGACAGGGTCACCAGGGCAGACACTCCTACAGCACAACCTGTGTCCACATTGGTCTCAGGCTCATCCTCTTCCAGCAGAAGGCATGATGTGGAGGTGTCAGAAGTTACCGCCGGCTCACACCAGTTCACGGACTGTCCTGCCGGGCTGCTGCGCTGGGACGAGTAACAGGAGCTTCCCGGAGGAGTGCTGCCGTCTGATCCCACACTCTCTCGACCACACGCCACTGACCTCAACCCTCGAGGGGACCGTCCCACAGCCTGCTCCTTCACACGGGACGGCCTCCTGCAGGGGGAGATGGCAGCCGCCCCGTTCCTCAGCTGCATCCTGGGACAGCTCAGGGGAAACGCAGACGTGAGGAGAGCCTGGGGTTGGGCTGGGGCACTGACCTGCAGAAGAGCCCACGCTTTATCAGTTCAACACAATTTGCACTTTTAAGGAACAGTTACCATTAAAAAAAATGCTGCCTCTATTTACTTTACCCTCAAGTCATTCCAAAACCACACTATACTATGTTTTACCACAAAAAGTAAAAAGATCTATTGAATAGTACATAGCATATAGTACATAGCACTTGTTGCATTTGTCTAGTAGCTTTGTGTAACTGATTACCCTCATCCTTCCCTCTCGCGGGTGTGTTTATCAGAGCGGTCCAAGACCCAAGAACTTTTGTCACACTTGAACCATGAATACACACAAAATATTGGTTTAATGGATTTGAGTTTTTGTTCGAATTTTAAAAAAGTAACAAAATTCCCTCGTGGGTCAATTTGACCCCCTTAGGAATGAGTGGAATGCGAGGAATGCTGCAGTACGCATAGAAACACACAAAAATGCTCAATTCAAACTAAAAATGATAAAACTTTATCAAAATATTATTGTATAATGTCTACACGTGTATCTGCACACTGGAAACTGACTTTAGGACCCAGAGGAACAGCTCATTCGCTCCATATAGAGCCATAAGGCCATCTAGTGGCAAGAGTCATGAAATATCATGTTATATTTGTTTTTTCCACTAGAGGATGACAAAGACACCCAATGTAAGATATTTTGAGCTGAATTAAAAGAGTTATGCATGCATAGTGAGTTATGTTGAATTTAAGTTGAACGGAGGTAAGGAATGTGCTTAAATTACTATTTATTTATTGATCAAATCAAGTCATTTAAAGGTAATTAAAATAATAAAAATAAAAATCTCCCAAAAAAATGCATTAAAAAATATAGTTTTTTTAATCAAAATGAAGTAAAATAAGCTTTCTGGACAAAAATAGTCAAAAGAAAGATATGTTACAAAGTGCGAGGGAAGGATGAGTGTTAAGACATTATTCATCTTTCCCTCCGCAGCTTCAGTCATATAGATTTACAGTTATGTCAGACGTGATATCTACAAAATTTGGTTGCAAAACATGAGAAACAATGACATTTGATGTGTCCCAAAATAATGTACACTTGTTGTCTTGCGGACTTCAACAACACTGTGAAGTTATTTTAGGTTGCAAACTCTAGAACCCTTTATGCATCCTTGATGCGTTTATGGCTTTTGCCTTTGTTCAATTATTTCCAAATTATTTGTTTGCTATTTGCTGTTTTAGAACAAAAGACTTTCTTTAAAAATATAAAATGTCCTAATGGGGTAGAGTTGGGGTAAGGGTTAGAAATATTTCTGAACAGATACATACATCAACTTTAAAATAAATGCATGTACAAAATGTAACGTTTTGGTCCAGTCAGTGTAGTTTGCACGGTGTGGGAGAAGTAGACAATTTCAAAACAACCTTAATATGTAGCAGATAAATTTAGGAAAATTATATCAAAATGAACCAAAACCAACCAACACTGTTTGGTTTTCAACATTCTTTAAAATGTCTTGTTTTGTGTTCTGCAGAAGAAAGAAAGTCATACAGGTTTAAAACGACAGTAAATTATGACAGACTTTTCAATTTGGGATGTCCCTTTAAACAATAATGCTTGACATATTACAATTTGAACTATCAAGCAAATACACTGTCCATATTCCACAACCTGCAGCATATACAACCTTCGACTTGAGCTGACTTGGTCTTTTGACAAAATAATTAGACAAAATAGTTGATTAGAGTTTGTTTCATAAATGACGATTTTTGTGACATCAACACTGCCATTGAACTAAATTGAATCAACATTAAACTGACTCAAAATGAATAATGACACTATTCTTCTGTCCAGCTGCTTATAGCTGAATTGAATTCATTTCATAATTGAACTTTACACGGTTATTGAACTGAACTGAATATTGCATTTTTTAGAGCTGCTTTATGGCAGAAGTTTGCATCATTGATTGGTATTTTCCTGTTTATCACTGTGAAGCTGCTTTGAAACAATCTGTATTTTTATAAAGCACGATAGAAATAAAGGTGGTGACTTGACTTGACCTGAACTCTGCATAAGAGACTTTTATTGGGATTTACCAAATTAACAAGGCAAATTCAGAAAGGTCAAACTAATTTGTTCATTTTGTTATTTTCCCCAGCCATCGGCACTGATCCTCAACAAACTCATCTCCATACGCGCGTGACTCCGATCTTCAACCAGATGAACTGGATAATATTCTGAATGTTCCAATCCAATCTGACCTCTGACCTGTAATGCTTCCTGAATCATAATCATACACTGTTCGCTCACTGTTGGTCAGAGGAAAACTGCCTGGAAAACTCCTCTCACCCAGTCAGGATTGGTCAGAGGAAAACTGGCCCCCGACTGAGCCTGGTTTCTCACAAGGTTTATTTCTCCATTCTGTCACTGATGGAGTTTTGGTTCTTGCCAGTAGCCACTGTCGCCTTTTTCCACCTTTGTTGCCATTGGCTTGGTTTGCTTAGTTGGGGACATTAAATTTAATATTCAACAATAATATTGATCTGCCTGCATTGACACTATTATACAAGAACTGAATGATGACATCAAGGTTTATTCCAGAATGGCTGAATATATATGTAAATGAATTTAAATTAATAACTTTTCTTTAAAAGAAAAATGAAACATCACTGAACTTACCTAAGCTGGACTGTGATGCTATTTTCTTTTGGAAACAAACTTTTTTACATTATTTTCCTGTTATCTCTGTAAAGCTGCTTTGAAACAATCTGTATTGTAAAAAGCGCTATATAAATAAAGGTGACTTGACTTGACCAATAAAAATATAGTATATACAGTATAGCTTAACCTGCATATATATATTAGGGTTGTAACAATATATCGTGCCACAATATATCACAATACAAAAATACAACAATATGTATCGTGGATAGTGACAATCTGTATTTTATATACTTTACCCAAAATTAAAATTACTGTGTGACAAAAAAAAAATATTGTGGTCTACAATATTTTAAATATATCTAGTCAGTGACAGAGATCAAGCATATTCATCTATAATAATCCTTTGTTTTCAGCTTCAGAATCATGAATATTTTTATTCTGGTGTCTTTATTGTCCCGTGTTTTAGGTTTCCAGCACCAAGGCCAAAGCCTATTCATATGGTGTATATGGTGTAACACAATGTAATCCCAAATATACCATTTTACTCAACAGTACATTTTTTGTTAACCTTTTTATCAAATGTCTTGGAGTCTCGCAATAATATCATAATCAAGCGTTAGTTCTGCAGGTCACGTTAGTCAAGTTCGCATCAGTGACTCTCAGCTGATCCACGTCTACCTATAGGAATAGGACGCCTATCAATGTGTACCTTCAGTATTATCAGCAGCTATCACGTTTCTCCCCAGCTCCTCCTCTCGCCCAGTCAGGATTACCCTCCTCCTTCCCCAGCTCCTTCTCTCGTCAGTCAGGATTACCCTCCTCCCTCCCCAGCTCCTCCTCTCGTCAGTGAGGATTACCCTCCTCCCTCCCCAGCTCCTCCTCTCGTCAGTGAGGATTACCCTCCTCCATCCCCAGCTCCTCCTCTCGCCCAGTCAGGATTACCCTCCTCCCTCCCCAGCTCCTCCTCTCGTCAGTGAGGATTACCCTCCTCCATCCCCAGCTCCTCCTCTCGTCAGTCAGGATTACCCTCCTCCATCCCCAGCTCCTCCTCTCGCCCAGTCAGGATTACCCTCCTCCATCCCCAGCTCCTCCTCTCGTCAGTCAGGATTACCCTCCTCCATCCCCAGCTCCTCCTCTCGTCAGTCAGGATTACCCTCCTCCATCCCCAGCTCCTCCTCTCGTCAGTCAGGATTACCCTCCTCCATCCCCAGCTCCTCCTCTCGTCAGTCAGGATAACCCTCCTCCATCCCCAGCTCCTCCTCTCCCAGTCAGGATTACCCTCCTCCCTCCCCAGCTCCTCCTCTCACCCAGTCAGGATTACCCTCCTCCATCCCCAGCTCCTCCTCTCGTCAGTCAGGATTACCCTCCTCCATCCCCAGCTCCTCCTCTCGTCAGTCAGGATTACCCTCCTCCATCCTCAGCTCCTCCTCTCGTCAGTCAGGATTACCCTCCTCCATCCCCAGCTCCTCCTCTCGTCAGTGAGGATTACCCTCCTCCCTCCCCAGCTCCTCCTCTCGTCAGTCAGGATTACCCTCCTCCATCCCCAGCTCCTCCTCTCGTCAGTCAGGATTACCCTCCTCCATCCTCAGCTCCTCCTCTCGTCAGTCAGGATTACCCTCCTCCATCCCCAGCTCCTCCTCTCGTCAGTCAGGATTACCCTCCTCCCTCCCCAGCTCCTCCTCTCCCAGTCAGGATTACCCTCCTCCATCCCCAGCTCCTCCTCTCGTCAGTCAGGATTACCCTCCTCCCTCCCCAGCTCCTCCTCTCCCAGTCAGGATTACCCTCCTCCCTCCCCAGCTCCTCGTCTCGTCAGGATTACCCTCCTCCCTCCCCAGCTCCTCCTCTCCCAGTCAGGATTACCCTCCTCCCTCCCCAGCTCCTCGTCTCGTCAGGATTACCCTCCTCCCTCCCCAGCTCCTCGTCTCGTCAGTCAGGATTACCCTCCTCCATCCCCAGCTCCTCCTCTCGCCCAGTCAGGATTACCCTCCTCCATCCCCAGCTCCTCCTCTCGTCAGTCAGGATTACCCTCCTCCCTCCCCAGCTCCTCCTCTCCCAGTCAGGATTACCCTCCTCCCTCCCCAGCTCCTCGTCTCGTCAGTCAGGATTACCCTCCTCCATCCCCAGCTCCTCCTCTCGCCCAGTCAGGATTACCCTCCTCCATCCCCAGCTCCTCCTCTCGCCCAGTCAGGATTACCCTCCTCCCTCCCCAGCTCCTCCTCTCCCAGTCAGGATTACCCTCCTCCCTCCCCAGCTCCTCGTCTCGTCAGTCAGGATTACCCTCCTCCATCCCCAGCTCCTCCTCTCGCCCAGTCAGGATTACCCTCCTCCCTCCCCAGCTCCTCCTCTCCCAGTCAGGATTACCCTCCTCCCTCCCCAGCTCCTCGTCTCGTCAGTCAGGATTACCCTCCTCCCTCCCCAGCTCCTCCTCTCCCAGTCAGGATTACCCTCCTCCCTCCCCAGCTCCTCCTCTTGTCAGTCAGGATTTGGCATTCTGATTCCCCTTGATTCAGAATAAAATCTTGAGTTATGTTGTACTTTAAAATCTTGAATTAACGATATCTGCATACATTCATGTTGGTTCGGTTCGGTCTGTATCGTATTTGACGATAGTGGTCCTGGCAGAAATGTGAGTTCAGTATCATGATATGTATCGAATCGGGAAATGAGGGTAACATTACACCCCTAATACATATAGCCTACATATATATATATATATATATATATATAGCTGGCTGTAGTAACTAAAGTAAATTTAAGACAAATATCATATTATTAAAGAAACCCATTGGTTTACGGTTGGTTTATATCATGGTTTGCCAGTATAAGAGGGGATATAGAAACCAAAACACATTCCCGTGACCCACCTGAAAGAGGATCTTGTTGCCGTCCAGGTCTTCAGTGTGCCATCGGGTCGAGCTGATGGGTGAGCAGGTGTTGGGCAGCAAGGGCACGAGCTGTCCGATCTCTCCCACCCTGAACTGCAGCACGGCGGAGCAGCACGGCTCCACTCGGACCCCCGGCGAGAGCTGTTTGATGGCCAACTGCAGGCTGAAGCCTTGCTCTGAGAGCAGAGTGAACCAGACGAACCCGGGCTTCTGCTCTTCCGCCCTCCTCCGCAGAACCGTCTCGTACAAACGCACACTGTCCTCAAAGTTATCATAGGTGCTGTGCAGAGTCACTCGCACCACCTCCTCTCCGTAGTGCACCGTCCGCACCCCCCAGAGCGGCATCCCCGCGCCCAGGCTGGAGAAGTCCCGGCTGGGCAGGAGGTAGGGCCTCAGTGGGGCACTGGACGGGGAGTTAACGTTAAAGCTCTCCGTGTGGTGGATCTGCCAGGGCGGGCGCTGCAGAAAGTCCAGCACCCTGAGGATACGCTCCTCCCCGAAAGACTCGTGCAGGAACATGGTCACTGTGAGTGAGGGGAAGCTGTCCACAGGGCACAGGTCAGTCCTGGCGTTGTCCTGAAGGGGACAGGCGCGCTCGGACACCCGGAAGAGGCGCAGACCGGGCCGGACCCACCGGAGCAGGCGGTCCAGAGTGAGCTGGAGCAGGAGCGAGTCCCCGGGGTTGGTGAGCAGGTGCAGGGTGACCAGGAGACCCTCCTCCTGACCCGGGCTGGACACGAGGTCAGCTGTGCAACAGGCAGACAGGAACATATCAAATCACAAATCTGGCAAAATCACGCGCCTGCCTGGTGATGTTATGGGCTATTAAATTAAATGTATGGAAAATGGACTTACTGCTGCTGCCTGACATTTTACCGCAGTCAGATCTAAAGAAAAAAGCAACAAAAAACACACGGTAACACTTTATTTGGTTCCACTTTATTTTGATAGTCCACTTTAGACATTCTACTAACTTTAAGTAACTTTGCAACTTCATGTCAACTAACTCTCATTAGAGTATTAGTAGACTGTAGTAGACTGGTAGGTTATGGTTAGGTGTTAGGGTTCTGGTTAGTTGAATAAGTTGACTTGTTGCCAAGTTATTTATAGTCAGTATAATATATTTTGGGGAGCATCACAATAAAGTGTAAGCAGATATTTAAGCAGACAGTCTACTAATACTCTAATGACAGTTAGTTGACATGTAGTTGCAAAGTTACTTATAGTTAGTAGTGTGTGTAAAGTGTACTATAGAAATAGTTACTCTTTTTTTTTGATGGTCCCTTTTGAACATTCTTTTGACTTTAAGTAACTTTGCCACAACATGTCAACTAACAGTCATTAGAGTATTATTAGTAGACTGTCTGCTTAATATATGCTAACTCTTTATTGTGATGGTCCTGCAACAGACATTATACTGACTCGAAGTATCTTTGCAACTGCTTGTCAATTTATTCTAACCCAAACCCTACTGGTCTACTACTACTATACTAATACTATACTAATACTCTAATGAGAGTTATGTGCATTTATAGTTGGGTGATTCTCACGAAAGCTTGGTTTAAAAAATTTCAAACATGAAAATTAAAAAATGCTTGAATTAACAACAGAAAAATTCAGACATTAGAAACCAATTCTGGAGAATTTGTGAACATTAATTAAAAAATATTTACTTACAATTTAAGACCTTTCTGAGCAAAATTTCCAAAACAAGTCCTAACAAATCTAGATTATAAGATTATTGTTGACTATTAGATTTTATAGCAGTATACAAAATATAATTCCAAGTGGCACCTATTATGACCTAAAGTTCCTAAAACCGGTTTTAATGATCATTTTCATCAGTGTCCCACCAAACAACATTAAAAACTTTTAAGTTTAATTGGTAACAATTTACAATAAAGTTCATTAGTTAACATTAGTGTATTCATTAACATGAACTAACAATGAGCAATACATTTGTTACAGTATTTATTCATCTTTGTTAATGTTAGTTAAATACTTACAGCTGTTCATTGTTTGTTCATGTTAGTTCTTACATAATGTTAATACATGTAACAATTGATTTTAAAAACGTATTAATAAATGTTGAAATTAATATTAACTAAGATGAATAAATGCTGAAGTATTGTTCATTCTAAGGTAGTCAACTAATATTAACTACTGAACCTTATTGTAAGCGTTACCGTTTAAATCAAATGTTCATTCAATCAAAACAAGTCAAGTATATTTATATAGCGCTTTTCACAATATAGATTGCATCAAAGCAGCTTCACAGTATCAATCAAAAAAACACAATGTTCGTTTCTTAGTGGAAAAACATCCACGTTTGATCAATGGTATTAATGATTGGTTAATTAATTTGAATATCCCCGAATAACAATACAAAACAAATAACCAAAATATGTAGGTTGCATACAAACGAATAATAGGTGTGTGATTTAAATTTTGTAGCCGTACTACCATGTTTTATTATTTGATCACCACATTAGCCTAAATAGCGCATATCAGAAGGCAAAAAGTTGTTTTTATTGTTACAATGTACCGTTTGTTGCTGACGTCATAAAGCATTCGGCTGCTGTCGGTTACCGTGTCTCTCCCCCTTAGAGACGCAAACAAAAGTGAGTTTATCTTTAGCTTTCTCCGCTAACTCACCCCGCAGTCTCCGCGCCCGAGTCCGCCGTTTCATCCTCCGCCCTGCCCGTGAAGAGAAGCGGTGATCGGAGGAGCATAATGTGCGTTTACTCGAGCGCAAACCCCACTTTAAACATGCTCGAGATCTTCGCGAGCGCTGTGCAAACCCGTTTGTGTTCGAGGAGTCGAGTTCACGCTGACGTCACTTCAGCTTTTATAATTTATGATGATGAGGCACTCTAACTAAAAACCTAAAATATCAAGTTAACAGCTCTTTTAGATGGAGTCGTACTAGATGAAGTGTGTTTCGAGAACACAGTTGAAGAATGAGCAGGAGTCGGGGGAAGGGCTCCTCACAATAACAGTCGAGACAGGGGACTGAACCCGAGCAGATGCTGTCATCGGACGAGTGTGTGTGTGTGTGAGAGAGACAGACAAAAGGTCGATACAGAGACTTTAAAAAGCATCTTCTGAAGCAGTATGCAGACTGAAGTAGCCTATGTTTGCAGGTGCCACTTGGAATTATATTTTGCTATAAAATTGAGATATTTAGTGTCATGCCACCTTCAGTGTGGCAAAATAAGGGACACCCATTCAAGCCCCCCCAAAAAACATTTTGCACAATAAAGGACACAAATACAGAATAAGTCAGAAACTGATTATTTCATTACATAACAATACAGCTCAACAATAAACCACGAAAACATGAATATGTGAACTTGCAACAGAACAGATTTTATATTATTTTATTTATTTCTAAAGAACTCTCTGGAGTCACTCTGAACCAGTAATCCCTTTTTTTCTGCAGCTGTTACCTGGATGGGATGATTTTTAAAAAAAATGTAAAGTAATTTTGTTACTTAAATTAGGACTAGGCTACATTATTATGTGATTATTTGTCCCATTTTAATAAATTTTCCTTTTAAATGTCATAAACTTTATGTGCCGGATTATTTATTATGTGTAGATATACAGTACTGTGCAAGTCTTTGGCATGTTAGTATTTTCACCCCAAACAATGGTTTTAAGCCACTTATTTATATTTGTTGCTGTAGTGTGTCAGTTGGAAATATCAGTTTACATTTCCAAACATTCATTTTGACATTAATTGTAATAATCAAGTGAGATTTTTGTATGCACTTGTTGCCCCAGTTCTTCTGGATTTAGTCTCTCAGTTTCTTCATTCTTCACGAACAGACTTGATACAGAACGCATCATTTTACCTGTGATAACGTGACGATTCCATCATTTACGGGACGGGTGGCAACCCTACGCACTCATGCCATTACAAACCTGCATACACATTTTGTCCAATTGAAAGCCCATGCAACCAAAAGTTTATAAAGACAACGTAAACCATAAGAATCTAGCAGTCTTCTGAAGTAATTTATTCCCTTGTAAACATTGATCAATGCTTTTATGTGCGAGAACCACCTTCACTGGTCATTTACCATATTTGATGTACTCTATGTATGCCGTTATTCAATGTTTATATGTGAATAAAAAGAATGAGAAAACGTGTGAACAGTTGAATGTTGAGTTGAAATGTGTAACTTCACACAGCTATCACTTCTGCCATGTCCTATCTTCCAGGATCCTCCATTGTGAAGATTAGAGCGAGACGAACAGTCTGACCCAAAACGGCCAATCCTTTTATTGTTTTTTTCCCCGTTCTTTTTCTACATTTATTGATGAAAACAAGGCCCTGTACAGTTCACTTCAGCATTGAGTACAATAACAATTATTTTACAATTTATACACATTGAAATATAATGCTGAAAACCCTAACTGCCCCCCATCCATTTGAACTGCATTCAAAAGAATTCATTTAAAATAAAACGCCTTTAAGTCATCTTACAATTGGCCATGTCCGACATGA
Organism: Semotilus atromaculatus; assembly: GCA_031834385.1. Taxonomy (NCBI): domain Eukaryota; kingdom Metazoa; phylum Chordata; class Actinopteri; order Cypriniformes; family Leuciscidae; genus Semotilus; species Semotilus atromaculatus. Next base: position 29,067,135 of record JAULUF010000015.1, on the reverse strand, counting down.
AAAAAAAAAAAAAAAAAAGAGGGAAAAAATACAGCCAAACAACCTTTTTGTATGCCGTGTGCAAGTCCACCTGTGTCCAATCTGACAATCGTACAGGTAAAGCACAGGTGACCACGGAAATGAGAACCTGAACAAACTATAAGGTGTCATAAACCAAACTCGCTTACACACACAGAAGAAGAAAAAAACTTTTAAAAAAACCTAAAAAAAACAAGAATTTCCTAATGATATGATTGATGGGACACTGTGACACTTACTTTATTAATTTGGTTGTATGATTATAAGGGACAAAAAAACAAAAACAAAAAAAAAATTCTCTCATAGAGACCAAGACCTTCTGTAAAATCTTTGAATCTAATCCAGTGGAAAGCCTTGTGGGAATCGGTAAGAACAATTTAAACCAAGTTCATTAGAACGTGAAGGTTTTCTTCTCAGTTTATTCCCAGTACGAATGACAACAAAGGCAAAAAAAGGACATAAAATAAAATAACATCCCATGTGAGGTGTGTGACAAAGTCCCAAAAACGATGCTTGCTTGCTCACTCTCACTCGCTCTTTCATGCCAGATTCAGCTTCACTCCTTCATGCTACATATGTGTACACTTTGCGATCTTCTGGTGTTCTTGCCAAGTATTCTCTCTCAATTAGTCCTTCAATACGCTTTTTAATGACCACGGGACTTGGGAGGAATCGTGCCTTCAGCTGCTGGGTTACCTAAAGGCAAAAACACACAAGACAAACTGAAGTTCGACAAACAATGGTCCAAAAAAACATTTCTGTATACAGTGGAACTGAAAATGTTTATGATCTTATTTTACGTGGCACTCTTAGCCCGCCACAAAAACCACAGACATCACTGTTATTCTCAGATAAAGCCAGAATGAAGTTCACACTGACAGTCATAAGTGTTTCTTCATTTGAAATGAAAGTCTGGGTTTAATCAGACCTCATATTATTACATTATATCGCTGGGGTCATATGTGAATTTAACGTGGGTGAACAACACAAAAAAAAAAAAAAAAAAAAAAAAATTTGCATGTAAGTTTTCAAAGCATTTATGAAAAACTTATTTTTATTATATGAGTCCAAGTAAAATATGAACAAAGGTCTGTGTGTCTAATATTTATGGAGTTAATATTGTGCCATAATTAAACAAAGAAATCCAGCATTTTGCAAACAAACTCGATCTGTTTTGCAAAGGAAAACTCGACTCACAAACAAACAGAAGCAATGTACAAAGGTCAATTTGAGCGAAAATGGAGTGGAGTAACAAATATGTTTTGTGTTTTACAAATATAAATAAATGAGCCTAGATAATATTTCACAAATAAATACAAACCATTCTACAAATTGCATGTAACCTTTGAACAAATACCAAATCTAGTGCATACAAATGCATATCTGTATGTTGCGATTGTGAGACACTTGGCTTTTTATGAGATCTCAGGTCGATTTTCTCACAAATGTGTCCAGGCAGATTTTCTGACAAATGCAGTTGAGCAACTTCCTCTTCTAAAACAGTAGATGGCGCTAAGCTAGGGGATTAATTTAGCGATTTGTTTGCGAGTCGAGTTTTCCTTTGCAGAGCAGATCGAGTCTGTTTGCAAAGTGCTGTATTTTTTTGTTTAATTATGGCACAAAATTAACTCCATATATATTGATCAAACCTGTACATGAACAAAACCGATCTGATGATTAATCATTGATCAGAACTGGGCTGTTCTTCTCTAGACTTCAAAAGACTTCAACTTCATTATGCTTTTATATGCTATACACTTCATTATGTTTTTACTATATTTAAATAGATAATATAGACAAATACATGGAAGCTTGTTTCCGTCACAGAATAAAACATTTAAAAAGATAATGGAGACTTTTTATCTTGCAATTCTGACTATATCTCGCCATTCTGACTTTAAATCTCGCAATTGTGAGGTTATATCTCGCAATTCTGACTTTAAATCTCGCAATTGTGAGGTTATATCTCGCAATTCTGACTTTATATCTTGCAATTCTAACTTCATATCTCGCAATTCTGACTTTATATCTCGCAATTGTGAGTTTATATCTTGCAATTGTGACTTTATATCTTGCAATTGAGACTTTATATCTCGCAATTGTGACTTTATATCTCGCACTTCTGACTTTATATCTTGCAATTGTGACTTTATATCTCGCAATTGTGACTTTATATCTCGCAATTGTGACTTTATATCTCGCAATTCTAACTTCATATCTCGCAATTGTGAGTTTATATCTCGCAATTGTGAGTTTATATCTTGCAATTGTGACTTTATATCTTGCAATTGAGACTTTATATCTCGCAATTGTGACTTTATATCTCGCACTTCTGACTTTATATCTTGCAATTGTGACTTTATATCTCGCAATTGTGACTTTATATCTCGCAATTGTGACTTTATATCTCGCAATTCTGACTTTATATCTTGCAATTATGAGTTTATATCTCGCAATTGTGAGGTTATATCTCGCAATTCTGACTTTATATCTTGCAATTGTGACTTTATATCTCACAATTGTGACTTTATATCTCGCAATTGTGACTTTATATCTCGCAATTGTGAGTTTATATCTTGCAATTCTGACTTTATATCTTGCAATTATGAGTTTATATCTCGCAATTGTGAGGTTATATCTTGCAATTCTGACTTTTTATCTCGCAATTCTGACTTTTTATCTCGCAATGAGTTTATATCTCGCAATTGTGAGGTTATATCTCGCAATTCTGACTTTATATCTTGCAATTGTGACTTTATATCTCGCAATTGTGACTTTATATCTCGCAATTCTGACGTTATATCTCGCAATTCTGACTTTATATCTTGCAATTGTGACTTTATATCTCGCAATTCTGAGTTTATATCTCGCAATTATGAGTTTATATCTCGCAATTGTGACTTTATATCTCGCAATTATGAGTTTATATCTCGCAATTGTGAGGTTATATCTCGCAATTCTGATTTTATATCTTGCAATTGTGACTTTATATCTCGCAATTGTGACTTTATATCTCGCAATTGTGAGTTTATATCTTGCAATTCTGACTTTATATCTTGCAATTATGAGTTTATATCTCGCAATTGTGAGGTTATATCTCGCAATTCTGACTTTTTATCTCGCAATGAGTTTATATCTCGCAATTGTGAGGTTATATCTCGCAATTCTGACTTTATATCTTGCAATTGTGACTTTATATCTCGCAATTGTGACTTTATATCTCGCAATTGTGAGGTTATATCTTGCAATTCTGACGTTATATCTCGCAATTCTGACTTTATATCTTGCAATTGTGACTTTATATCTCGCAATTGTGACTTTATATCTCGCAATTGTGAGGTTATATCTTGCAATTCTGACTTTATATCTTGCAATTGTGACTTTATATCTCGCAATTGTGACTTTATATCTCGCAATTATGAGTTTATATCTCGCAATTATGAGTTTATATCTCGCAATTGTGACTTTATATCTCGCAATTATGAGTTTATATCTTGCAATTCTGATTTTATATCTTGCAATTGTGACTTTATATCTCGCAATTGTGACTTTATATCTCGCAATTGTGAGTTTATATCTTGCAATTCTGACTTTATATCTTGCAATTATGAGTTTATATCTCGCAATTGTGAGGTTATATCTCGCAATTGTGAGGTTATATCTCGCAATTCTGACTATATCTTGCAATTGTGAGTTTATATCTCGCAATTCTGACTTTATATCTTGTAATTTTGACTATATCTTGCAATTCTGACTTTATATCTTGCAATTCATCTGGCAATTCTGACTTTACATCTTACAATTTTGACTGTCTTGCAATTGTGAGTTTACATCTCGCAATTCTGACTATATATCTCGCAATTCTGACTTCATATCTTGCCATTCTGACTATATATCTCGCAATTCTGACTTTATATCTCGTAATTCTGACTTCATATCTTGCCATTTTTACTATATCTCGCAATTCTGACTTTATATCTTGCAATTGTGAGTTTATATCTCACAATTCATCTGGCAATTCTGACTTTACATCTTACAATTTTGACTGTCTTGCAATTGTGAGTTTACATCTCGCAATTCTGACTATATATCTCGCAATTCTGACTATATATCTTGCCATTCTGACTATATATCTCGCAATTCTGACTTTATATCTCGTAATTCTGACTTCATATCTTCCCATTTTTACTATATCTCGCAATTCTGACTTTATATCTTGCAATTGTGAGTTTATATCTCACAATTCATCTGGCAATTCTGACTTTACATCTTGCAATTTTGACTGTCTTGCAATTGTGAGTTTATATCTAGCAAATCTGACTTTATATCTGGCAATTCTGACTATATCTCGCAATTGTGAGGTTATATCTCGCAATTGTGTTTATATCTCAAAATTCTGCCATCTGTTCTCAGAATTGTGAGCTACAAACTCGCAATTGCAAATGATAAAGTCCAAAAAACATTTTTCTCAGAATTGCAAGATTATATCTCAGAATTCCGAGATAAAAAGTCACAATTACCTTTTTTTATTTTTTACTATGTGGCAGAAACAAGCTCCCATTACAAATATCTTTTTTTTTAAATGCTCAAACTATTGTCACAAAAAAATATATATATTGTACCTCTGCTACAAGAACATTATGCTGCATTTTCTTTCTGGACTTCATGATTCGAACAATAGCAGCTTCAATTTCATGTTTCCTATCATCATCCACTTTTTGTCGCGTCTCCTTCCTCTCAGGGTCCGATTCTCCCTGTTTGGCTGCAACTGCAGGGAAGAGACACAAACAGGTTAGTGGAAAAGGCTTTCCAAATGATTATCTATGAGAACGTCACTGATGCCCATACCAGAGTTGATGCACATTTTTAAGGCTTTTTAAGATCTGAAGAAATAAAAATTAATACTGTACACTAGGGATGTGCGATATTGACGACAAAGTTATCTCTCGATATTTTCACTTTTGTTACATAAAAATATATATCGGTATATATATACACATGGATAGTTACACCCCACAAGAGCTGCAGTTTTGGAGATGCTCTGACCCAGTCGTCTAGCCATCACAATAGGCGTTATGTGCAACTTGACTTCCGTATTCTGTAAAAAAGATCGCATCGCTTCCGGCTCAGGGGTCTCATTTATAAAACTGTGCGTAGGATCCTTACTAAAAGTGTACGTGCGCCCGAAAGGCAAAAATGGCGTACGCAAAAAAATATTCAGACTTATAAAACCGTGCGTACGCCAGAACCTGCGCTGAATTCACTTGATAAATCCCAGTCAGCGGAAGTTTGTGCGCACATGCGTCTCCACCCCGAAATAACCATATATGGAGATTACAACGCCTAGTTTTACTATGCATATCCTCATCTGCATATCATTTGCATATGATTATTCATCCACGTGATAACATGTTTAACGGTATAAGACATTAGGAAAATATGAAATACGGATGTGCCGTCACATTACATTAATACAAATAATTTAGTAGCCTTGTTTTTGAATAAATAAATCAAATAGTATAAAATACATTTCAGAGAAAGATTTTCTCAATCTTTTCCACTGGCCAAATAGTATTTTTAATTGATTTATATTTTTAATGGAAACAGATTATTGATATGTCCTTATTGTGCATAATTTCCTCAAAAATATTTTCTCAGACAATCTGCTATTATCATGATAAGCAATTATCTCTGTAAAACATTAAAACACAGCATGCTACAGGAAAAGTGTTCAAAAGCATTGCATCCACTACAAATATTTCTATTGATTGAATATAAAAAAAAATGTTGTAACTTCTCAGTAATGATTTCATGTAATTTAAGTGTTTAACTCAATGAAAGACAATGGAATATTTAATCTAAATGTTTATATCACGAGTAAAGCTTGGTTTAAATCATTATTTTATTCATTTAAACTTTTATTGTGAACATGCACTGCATTTATGATTAGGACTCATATGAAGATTTACGGTTTTACTTCATCTGCCGTTAGATAGCCCACATACGCAGCAGTTTCACTAACTAGGCCCAACGCGCTCACTGGCGCAGACATTTAAGAAGGGATGGCTATTTGCTTCAAAGTGAAATAATATTTGTATTATCTTTCTGTATATGTATCATTTTCTTTACATTTTCTGTCTAAAAGTGACCAAAAAGACATTTAACTCCGGCTCACCATTGGTGTCGCCAATTCCCTTTGTCTCCAGAATGTGCGTACGCACGGCTCAAAGTTTGCTTAAAGCTGCGCACATTCTCCCGTCAAGTTTGTTTCTTATAGATCACCACCTTTGCGTGGAAACTGGCGTACGTACGTTTCCAGCCCCGTTTTGTGCGTACGCACGCTTTATAAATGAGACCCCAGGTCTTTTGTATGTGCTTCATGAACATTTTTGCTGTTTTACACAAGATAACTTAAAAGGAGCGAGCAAAGATGAGCATAACCAATGTCCCTCGCATGTGCAGATTGATTTTTTATTTATTTTTTAAAATGTTTCTTCTTCACACTAACGTTTAGATATTTAAATAGAATAAAACGCCAATAACAAAGTGAACTAGGTAGGTTAGCTGATTACCTTAAAAATCCATAGATATCGTAGTCAGTTCTTATGGACGTTAACACTTTCTCTGACAAGCGGATGCGATGAGACCAGGTTTCCGGTTTGGTCATGCGACGTTCGACATATAGCCTATTTGGCCCTTGTCAAACTCGCTCAAATCTTTACGCTTGCCCATTTTGACTGCTTCTAAAATATGTGGTACATGTGTACATAAACTTTGGCCTCGATTACACTGCAGGTCTTGACGTTTCACAGATGCGTGTCGGGGGTTACTCTCGTCATTATACCGCCTAATGCCTCAGAAAATCCAATCTGCCTGTTTACATGACAGTCGCATTGGCACATATCTGATTTACTTCCGCATATGAATAAGGCCTGAAAACGGTCTAGAAATATCTGAATACATGCAGTTTTTTTCTGTTTACACATGGAACAAAATGGACAAAATGTACATTTACATAGAGGACAAAATGTTCACTTTCTGCCTAATATATATAATATAATATAATAATGACCCACTAACAGGTGCTGCGATGAAGAGATAATCAGTGTTATTCACTTCACCATCAGTGGTCATAATGTTATGTCTGATCATGTGTGTGTATATATATATCTTGGTGATGGACCTTTTTCAGAGTCAGATGAAGTTAAGATGAAATTCTTATCAATAAAAGGATGAGCAATCTATCAGAATATTTAAAATGATAAATAAAGGTAATTTCACACCACAAGAAAAATAAAATAAAATCGTCCTTTCACACTATGAATACACAGATGAATACCGTATACATGTTTGGGAGTTTTCATTACTGCTGATCATCTTGACTTGGCTTACAGTAAGTCCAACACAAGAGGATTGTTACCGGTTTGAATCTTGACTCTGTGCAGTCTGGAGGTGAACTGGTCGTTGACGGTGAACACGTGGCCGCTCTCGATCTCTTTCGACTTGGGTTCTTTAGTGAGGACTCGCTGTGTGGGCTTTCCACAGGCCAGAGACTGCAGTGCCCGCACCAGCTCTCTCTCTGGGATATCAGTCTCTTGCTGAATCTCCTGCCAAAAGAAGACAACACAATAGGGTCATGAGAATAGGGATATGGGAAAAGTATGGTGATGCCCTTACTTCAGGCATTTTTTTATTATTTTCCTCTTTATCACTGTAAAGCTGCTTTGAAGCAATCTGTACTGTATAAAGTGCTATATAAATAAAGGTGAATTGACTTCTGGTAACTAAGTACAATGGATGATTTTTTCAATTTCTGCACCCAGTTGTTCAAAAAGTTTCATCTGAATCTCAAAAAAAATTTGAGGGTGAATGCAAAGTTTCTTTGACCTCCTCCCATCTCATATTCATACATCACAGGGGCGGGTGTTGCTCCGACTTCGCGTCCAGCCGCGCACAAGCTCAAAACCTCACAAAACCCGCCCCTGTCGGTGATTGGTTGAAACACTGTTTATTTTGGTTTTGAGTGGTGGTTGTACCCATTTGTTTTTGTGTGCAGATCTCAGAGCCTAGGCTGCCTACAGAGACGCGTTTTTTTGACAGCATGCTTATGGGGTGGGCAGCTAGCGGATCGTTAGGAAAGATTAGGTGAATGTGATAATTTATTTTTGGGCCTGAAATCACTGATACAGCCTTTAATAAATAAAAAAACATCAATATCGCAAGCATGCATAGTTATTTCCAAACTTACACCTGTGTCTTAGGGGGCTTTCACACTAGAGGTTTAGTTTGAAATAGAGCCTGATTTAAACGAAAAACCTGTAGGATGTGTTCAGTTGCACTGGAAATCTGGCTGCACTCGCGTCTGCACTTCTTCAGAAAGTAAATTAAACATGTGATGATGTTTTAGCTGATGATGACATCAATAAATCAAAAAACCATGTTGGGGATGAAAGTGGTGATGATTTACCTTGCATAGGAGTGAGATTGATCGTGCAGTGTAATCATGCACAGTGCATGCAAACAGAGTGTTATCGCATGCAATAATTCATTTAAATGTTAATACATAGTAGTTAAAAACACTTTACATAAAGAAATGTCATTAAAAATACACATTTATATTGTTATCCAATTATTGTGTTGAGTCCAAAACAGGAGAATACACAGCCTGACACAACATGAGGAACACTCATGCGAGGTTGTCACTGCACAGAGCACAGTTGATTTCACAATGCATTGATACACCAATAAAAAAAGGTAAGAAAAGGTAGATACGCCTCAGCGGTTCTTACTTTAGACCAGTGATTCTCAAAGTGTGCGGAAATAATAATCATTTCCATTATAATTAGACGACACGTTTTATTCATATCAGATACACATTGTGTCAGTAACTTTAAAGTTAACTCTATTCTTCTCCCAGTTCAGCGGCCGCTTACTTTCATGCATTTCAGGAGAAAGGATGAATTCACGTCCTGTAAATCCAACAGATCCGATTCTCTGAACAGTGGCACAAACTAACATGGCGGCGCATATAGCTCAACCATCGCGATCACTTCCACTTGCATATATTTGACAATCGGAATATCCGATATTTCATGCCATAGCTAACAAATTTGTGAATAGTTTGAATAAAAAAGTAATTCAGCGCTATTGTGGCTGCGGTATGTCACGTGACAAGCAATGCGTCACCATGGAATCAATAAAGTGGTACGTTCTAAAAAATAATGGTCGCCTTAAACTCACGGGGGTCAGCCAGAATATTTAAAAAGTTTAAAAAGGTTAAAGGGGTCATGACATGGTTTTTTGTTTTGTTTTATTATGTTCCCTTAGGTGCAATTATAGTACTACTATAGTTTTTTGTACAAAAAAACTTTTAAAATGTAGTGATTTATGACATTTTCCCACCCTGTTTCTCACCTCTGATTCAAACAGTCTGTTTTGGACGTGTTTCCCCTTTAAGAGTTCAATGTTAAAGCCCACTGTTATGATTGGCTAACGTCAGTGCTGCTTATGCACAAATTATTAACGTTAATCATTTTGTATCACATGTAGACTACACAATGCTCCACCACGTGAAACTTCGGTCTTCCAATCTTTTACCATCGTGTCAATTCTCAATTGATTTTGATTCATATGCGCGAGGGAGGGAGGGAGGGAGAGAGAGAGAGAGAGAGACAGAGCAAGACAGTTTGAAGGCGCACGCGCGGCCGGGGCTCTCTCTCTGCTCGTTATTTCAGTAACATGCCCTGTCACACTCATCTGATCACTCACCGATCAAATAAAGCTTTGGCGCGCTGCATATGCTGCAAATAAACTGCATCTGACTGCTTTCCCTGACGACATGTATCTTGTAAACAGACCCACTCGCTGCTTGACAACGCATGCGATGATGCGAAATGAGGTGTAGTTGTCTTGCGCTGGAGGCGGTCATATGCAAACGACTGGTACGTCACTTCGCACCGTGACGTCACTTCTAACCATGGATCCAGAACGAGCTGTATTTAGAGCTTGATTAAATAAATACTTCGTTTATAATGGGGAGGCTGTCTTAAGCTATGAAACTTGCAGGAAGTTTTAATAGTAGGGGAGAGCCGGGACAATTGAAACGCGGGACGGATGAAACAGAGATTTCCTTGAAAACAACTCACGTCATTTATGTAAAATTTCGTCATCACGTACAGCACGCAATGCCTATCAGATCCACGAAAACATTTCTTCTTTACGTCAAGCCGTTTTAAAGTTAGAGCCGGAAAGCTGTTTTTGAGTGCGGTTAGTGAATTCTTTCGTGCGGTACTTTTTTTTAACTGACAAGTTGTATTTATGTTTTCATGTGCCATTGTAATAATAATATGGAAGGTGTATTAGTACTGCAACACATCCTTAAGTGTGTAATATCAGAGTTTTTTAGTTTAAGTGTAAAACGGGTTTAACTGGCAGGAGGCGCTGTCGGGACGGATGAAACAAGTGTTTCAACCGTCCCGACAGCGCCTCCTGCCTGATCAATTTGGTCATAGGAAAACCGCTGTTTTTGATGTGGTCACACTATTTCTTCATAATAACAGCTATTCAACTAGCAAACACTCAATATGATTTAAGGAAGAAATGTAAGAATATGAATTGTAAACGGATTCGTCAAAATAGCATATTAGAAAGAGCACACAAAATGCGCACGGCTTATCGCCTATTGTTTATTGGGCGACAGAACAAAAATGGTTAATATGAACCTTTAAATTAAAATAAATGACAAAACATGTTTGTAACAATTATGTACATAATTAACTTGTTAGGTATTGTTCATAAAAACAAGCATTAGATGAATAATTGCCGTTTAAACTGTAATGTTTCATCCTTTTTTTTTTTTCATTTTTTTTTTTATTAAAGTACAGTAGGCTAGTGTTTATTTAACTTTTAGGTGCAATACATTTGAATTGAACAATTATTTAAGTTTTTTATTTACCTGTATGTAAGCTGCACAGTGCCGTGTTAATGTTCAAACTGTGTTTTTACAATGTTTAAAGTGGCTGACAATAATAAATATTCTTATTAGAAATTAAACCGCCTCATTTTTGAGCTGTGGATAACTGTAGCTGAATAGTTAGGCCTACTACGCTACTGTATTTTCATATTGGTCATTATGGTGGTACTTGGAGAGCCAAATATTTTCTTAGGTGGTACTTGGTGTAAAAAGTTTGAGAACCTCTGGTTTAGACTGTTCCAAAACAGGAGAATACAGCCCGACTCAACATAAGGGCCTAACACGCACCAAGTGTGCACATTGTAACCATGACATTGTGCTCGTGGTGAAACCAAGCAATGCTTTCCACACTTCAAAGCATTGTGGCACGAATGAGAATCTACATTTGAATGTTCGGTTACACTTTATTTTAAGGTGTCCTTGTTACAGTGTAATTATATATTTAAGTACAGATTTAGTAATTATATATTTAAGTTAGATTAAGTAACTACATGTCCTTACTATAGAGATAGGGTAGGATTAGGATTAGGTTGAGGGTTAGTTGCATGTAATTATGCATAAATTACTGTTATTACTACGGTAAGTACATGTAACATATGTAACAAGGACTTCCACATGATGTAATTGACAGAATCAATGGAGTGAAAAAAATAATGACCCAAGCTGAAAGAGACTGGACCGCAAGTTTCCAGGACTTGTATACAACTCGTCACAACAATGTGGTCATGAGCACCACTCCCATGCTTCATGGACACCATTGAGTGCAGCATGAGCGAACTGTTGAAAAATCTAGATTCAAAACATAGTTGAACTGTTGTAGCCATCCTGTGGCTCAAACTTGCAATGCCAAGGTCATGGGTTCGATTCCCAGGGAAAGCAAGAACTGATAAGAATGTAAATGTGTTTTTTTAAATGCAATGTAAATCGGTTAAAAGCATCTGCCAAATGCATAAATGTAAATGCTGTCATCTGTAACACAGCATGTGGAGGAAATGACAAAGCAGAATCAATCATGGGCAGGCTGATCACATGAGCCAAATGTTGGGCAGCCTTAGGCCACGTGTCCACCAAAGCGTTTTAGCCAGCTGAAGACGCCTAGCTGTGGGCGCTTGAGAGCATTTTGGCAGCACAGCGGTTTTTTCAGTTGAGACACTTTGCTTGCTAGTGTTACTAGTATCTCATTTCACAGTTAGTTTGTTTCTGTATTGTTTCTATATAAAAGAGGCGTCACCCGCTTTTTGCGTAGTTTAGAGAGACAAATCTTACTTCGATGTCAAAATGCATACTCGCTACGCAAAATGCGTACAGGTTGGCAGGTCTGCAATGGATTATGTATTAAAACGAATGCCTCCAGAGGGTGCCAGCGGTCTGGTGTCCAATAATGCGATTCATAAATTCTCATCCAGTGGAATGCGCCACTTACGGTATTTTGCCGGTTACTCCACACGGGTAATTGCAATTGAGGATTTTTTTTTAATCGAGTACTCAAATTTAATCGAGGAATAATGACAGCCCTAATTGACCGTTCTGAAAGACCCGCCCCCTTTAGTTACTGTTGCTATGTCCGACAAGCCATGCTTGAAATTCGCTCTCGCACCACACACCATGTTCTCACACAGTGAAAGATACATCGCAGAGCAAGAGGACACTGACAACGCGCTGACAGACAGGACAGACCAGGTTACTTCTGATATAAAAACAAATTCTCAACTTTCAAATTTGGTCCTTTTTAAAAGAAATGTAAAGAATAAATACCGTTTTGTGGCTCTTTAATGAGTCTGACAGATCGCTGTAGAGTGTCAGTTAAAGCTGCTCGTGAGCCGATCATCTAGTTCATTTATAGCATCAAATAAACATGAATGAACATCAGAAGGAATGCTGTTTCAACTGTGGAAAGATGTCAGTACACCGTTTTTCAAGTTCAAATCCTCCGGCTTTAATCTACTAACTCTCCTGACTGCTTTGTCGGACAAAAGGGCGGATGGTGGATTATGATTGGTCAGTTCGCCTGTCAATCAAACTCCCTGCGAAGGGTCAATTCAAGTCATCTGGTGAAATTGTTTTCATATCGCAATATGCATCGCAGAAAAACTAAATATTGCAATGTCGGTTTTTTCAATATCGTGCAGCCCTACGCAGCAGTAGTAGACACAAACACATATTCAAACAGTGAAACAGAGAAATGAGAACAGGCAGATCAACCGAGTTTTGATGGCACAAGCATGTCCTTTTGAGAAATCAGAGGCACAGTGTTTGGGTGGGTGGTGCTAGCACCATCAGCCAACAAATTGCCATGATTCTTTACGGGCTTCTGACAATTGTCACACTTGTCTATGGAGGGTTTGTTCCATAGAGTCAGCTAATTATGCAGCGATGAGTTAACCTTATAGACCCCTTTTGCGCCGACGTCACAGTTACGTCACGGCGCTAACTGGAGGCAAAACAACAGGAAAAGTGGAGGCGGCCAATACAAACCAGCACAAATTCGGCTACATAATAAGGAGCTTAAATTGTTATTATTATTAAATGTCCTCTTGTTGTGTTGTTGGGTGCTAGAATCGATGAAAAATGAATATGCTGTATCTGGAATTTTTATTTCTAGAAAATATTCACATCATTAAAATTGCACCGTAATGTCACTCAACATTGTCGTCTTCTTGGCGCTGGCTAGGCAGAACTGCGGATCGAACCACACAAGTCTTGTACATGAGCATTCATCACATAGTTATAGGCATCTAAAGATTTATATGCCCTCAGTTTCTCTTTACGCTGTGTTTCTCTATCAGGTGTAGAAGTCAGGCCACTCAACCGGAGGTTGCGTTATCGTTAATCCTGTCAGATCGTCCTATTGACTGAGCGTGTAACGTTACGGGTCGGCCAATCTGGTTCCGTCCGTTAAAATGAACTTTTGCAAATAACAATCGCGGTCCTGGACAGTGAGTGACCTTGCACATTAAGATTAAATCAGATTTTCTCCCGTCATTGTTAAAAAACAAGCTAACAAAACATGCAAACTAGCGTTAGTGAAGCGGCCAAAGGGGTCGTTCTGCCTCCACCTAAGCTCCGCCCACATAAAACGTCACCATGTTTACCAACTGAAAAGGGGTCTATAAGAGGGAACTTTCATTCAATAATCCACAAATTCAATACTAAAATATTTCAAGGGACAGTTCACCCAAAAATCAAATTTATGTCATCATTTAGTCCGCATTGACTCTGCATGGTTCAAGTGACCCAATTCCGATTTCTTCCTCCTGTGTGGCACAGATCGGATATATGACCCATGAACATGTAAGCACAAAAAAGCGCACGGATTCCGATATTCTCAGATGTGGCCTCATTCATTTGTGGAAACAAATCTGATATGAATCGGATGTGTGCATTTGCACCTGCCATGTAACCGGACAGATCGGATATTCCCATCAATGTGAGTCGTACGTCACTGAAAAGTGTGACTTTTTTAAACATTTCGGGGTACAGAAATATCTACAACAAATTAAACCTCTCTAGTTGACTAGCAGAGTATTTATTTCTTCCGTTTGTGTTAAATAAGTGGCCGAACCTCTAACATGCTTAAATATTGTATACCACGAGGCCATTCGCACACACTAACTTTTATAGCGGATCCGTGTACATAATCACTGTCTTGAAGAATTTGTACTATATAATGATGTTGATATAAGGATGAAACTACTGCATTGAAAATGTTTCTATGAATTCCACGTCAATAAATTAAACTCAACGTACTATTGAAATTGATTTATTGATATCGTAATGTTATTTTTTGTTTGTTTCACCAAGTGTAGTGTAAATGCAGATATCAAATATGGGTCACTTTTAAAAGAAGATATAAGCAGGTCATCAAAAAATCGGAATTGAGCATCAAGACCTGCAGTGTACATGCGGCCTTATTCACCTTCATGTTGTTCCAAACATCTATACCAGATGCTGTTTCCTGTTATCCTTCAAGAAAAACGCCTGTGCCCTCACGCTGTACTCCAGCAAAAGGTGTTTTGTCATGAAAATGCAGTAAGCAATACTTCTTTTTTTCCCTACAAGCAATACAAGTGTTTTTCCTGATTTCCATCCCACTGGTTTGTGTTCGGCTTCAATAATACTTAATAGCTCACACATAAATCTTTGGTTAAGAATACTATGTTACAGACTTTATCATTACTGATTTGATCATTTTAAGGTCTGTGTTGCATTATTTAGGCTTCTAGATGAGCAAGCACTTTTATGCTCAACTATTCTGTGTGGTGAATCATGCATTGGTAGCATTCTTTATTCTTGAGTCCCGAACCCCAACTTCTGATTTCAACCAACGTCCCCAAAGCAACCTAAAAACCACTAAAGAAAATACTGTTTTTACTGTACAAATGAAGCCTTCCTCTGCATGAATGCAAGTTCTACTTTGCATACATTTTTACATACATTTACTGAGACATTACCTTCACAAACTTTACAAAACGTGTCATGAGTGCAGTACCTCAAACGTGGATTTCTCTCGGTTGTTGAAAAGCATGAGGATTGTCATCTGGAATGTGGAAACCTGCAGAATGTGTTTCCTAGTATTAGAGCCTGTAACCTGAGCCCCACCGACCATATCTGAGCCATCCTCCTGCAGGGAGATGCAAATGGGGCTGGGAGTTAGAAAGTTAAGATATGTAAGTTCTTTGACTGTCTGTGATTGTTGGTTAGTGGTGTATGAACCTTTTTTATTGGCCCATGAAAGGTGGCATTGAGGTCTGCTGAACCCATGTGATGCTGCAATGTGAGCTGCCTACCACTGTGCTTGGCCAAATAAAACCTGCAATGAAAGAGTCAAGAGTCGCTGTGAACACACACAAAACCCCACGATTGACTTTGAAAATGAGAGTTCTTCACAATATGAGCTTCCTAAAAAACTAAACTACAAAAAGAAAAGAAACTATTCCAAAATACAATAATAAACACCTTCTAAAGACCTCGAAAGCATGTCTTGGTGAAGGGGGGATGTTACATTTGGGAGTTGCGGACTGTGTTGGCCAGTATCCTGTCGTCAGAACCCTCACTGTGAGGTCAACACCACCTAAAGACACCTGAACAGAAACAAAGACATTTCAAACGGTCCATTCAAATCACTACACATTCTAATGGTAATGGCATGCAGTAAGTGAACGTAAACAGTAGCAAAATAAAATGCATGTGTACAGTATCAGTGTTCTAGATCTATGCATTATGCCTTAAAGTGACAGCAGCCTAATATTCCTGCTGCTGTCTGTTTTTAATCAAACAAAAAAAGACAAACAATCACTCACTGCTCTTGACTGAATAACTTTTGTAACTTTAAATAGTGATTAATGTAAGATTTAATTTAAACAGTAAAGACTATGCAGTTTAATATGTTACATTTGATTACTTTATTCAATTTCTCTTCCTGAAAGATACTGTTAGACCTGCCTGAAAAACCTAAATGGCAGTTTATTTCATTGGGATCTTTGTTCGATTTGGGCTATTGCTTGTAATTTGATTATTTGGTCTTATTTTATCACTGACTGTTTTCTTATCTTTAATATTATTTAAAATGTATATTAGTTAGGGTAGTATTTATTTGCTGTAGTATCTAAATTGGAATAGAGAATTAATCTCAAATCAATATGTCTTATCCACTGTTACGTCCAAGGACGTATATTTTTGCGAAGTACATGGTACTGTGATCTGTGTGTTTTTTCTTTGTTGGTTTGGTGTCTCCTGCTCTCTTTTGGCTCCTCCCACCTTTTCACTCTGGCAGGTAGCTGATTACGTCTCCAGCTGAACCTGCTTATCAACCAGAGGGTTGTTCCATAAAACAAGATTAGAGTATAAGCCAGGCTTATTTCGGTTAGTCAGGCTTATTTTTGGTAGATTCGGTTTCATAAATCAAACTTAAAAAAGTTCAAACTCAGTTACCCTGGCAACTTATGCTGGGAAACTAGCCTGGTCCAGGGCAGGCTAACTGTCAGGCTAAGCCTCAGATGTTACACAGATCCTCAACACTGACCGACAAGAACACAATGATATTACCACTGACACTCTCTCATACCATTATTGGACTTTATTAACCACTATTAGTCCAAAAATAAATACACAGTATACAGAAAATCAACTTAAATAAGGCTACAATATAGACACATATATAAGGCGTTTTAAAGTTGTCCGTTTAGGACATGTCATTTTTGTAATAATATAATATATATATGTGTGTGTACTGTATTTATAGATATAGATAGATAAATACAATATACATACTACAGGTTTTGTTTTTTTACTGGCTGAATGTTTTGTGCCCAAGATTTAATTAGATTGTTTTAAAGATTTATGAATACATTTCTCTCTGGTTTTATTTGGCAGTTTGTCTGATTTTTGTTTTAGTACACGTTTATGATTATTAGAAGAACATTAGAACACAATCTAAAAAAATATTTTTAAAGCAGAAGTTAAAATCACAAAATCAAAAAATAAATAACTACAAAAGCACAGTATCAATTTTGACTGGTAAGATTAATCTTAGCTTAGTAATTGACAGTATATTAGCCTACATTTGATTTACCCCAAATACACTTGTAGGTTTAAAATTCTAAATAAGGGACATATTTGTTAGTTGGACATTATATGTCCCTTATTTAGAATTTAGAACTTATTTAGAATAAAGTACATATATATATATATATATATATATATATATATATATAAAAAATGTACTTTATTATGTCTTTCAATTCAAACACATTTAACACAATTATACAAACGGACAGTTCCTTTAAAGACATCATATTTTCCCCCTATAAATATTCCTTATTTTTCCTTCTACTTTATCTTTTTCTTTTGTGATAATACCCACCAACACATAGGCTACATATAAATAAAACAATAAATAAATAAAAATATAACATTCACATATATCAAAATCTTATAATGACACATAATTCCTAATAGTTATTGAAGTAATATTATTCAAATATCAAATATTCAATATTAAATAAGTAAATAAATAAAATAACAAATAACTAGAAATAAAAGGGAAGGTTACATAAAAATGTAGTTAATGTAGGCTAATAAATATTCCTTTATTTTATGGAATATTCTTTGATTTTAGAGTTGCACATTTCTTTTCAAAATGTATACATTTGTTCCTAATTTAATGTTATCCTCTCCATAATGTACTTTAGAAACTAAATCTAACCACTCATTTAAAACTGGGGATTCTTGCTTTCTCAAAAAAAAAGTATTCTCAGCATTCTAAATAAGTATACATCATCTTTATTACGTAGCATAGATCCTATACCCAAAACTATATTTTGTATCTTTATATATTTAGTTTCTTAAAAAAAATTTAATTAGGCTACTTCTGTTCAATTTCTTTTTTTTATTAGAAGTATAAAATACATGAGTGTAATGAGCTAGAAGTTCACGGCAACTTATCCAACTTCCTAAAGATAAATTATTATAATTAGAAGATAATCCTCGTGTTATAAAATATCGCATATTAATTTTCCAAGCAAAATGTATAATTTAGTCAGAATTATTGCAGACCTATTTGGCGCGCATGCGCGCAGCAGCGCTCGTTCAATATGAAGATTAGCAGCAAAATGGATACATTTGCACGACTTTCTAACATTTACAGATGGAGAATATAACTGTATAATGTAACGTTTGCACTGGGGGGGCATGTCACAAATGCATAAAACAGCACAAAATATACGCTGTTTGATGGTGGATCGATTTGATCCACGATCGACCTCTAGGGCTGCTTCAGAAACGCGTGCACACGCAATTATCTAGACTAAATAAACCTGGTTCAAGTTAGTGAGATTGCGTGAACTTGAATTACCTTTTATGAAACCGCCTTAAGCCCCAACTGATTTGTTAGGTTAATTCAAGTCGGGTTTTGGAGCTTAATCCCCGCTTTTCTAAGCTTCTTTTATGAAACAACCCTCTGGAGGGACGCAGTATAAAAGCCAGCAGAAGTATCATTCAGTGAGAACCTTTCTCCAGAGCATGGTCTGTGTCCTGCCTGGTCCCGTTGTTGAGAGCTGTGGTGTTCCTTGTTGTGGACCTGTGCAACACTGCCTTTTTCTGTTTTTGCCTAGAGAACTGTTGCTTTATTGCAGCTTATTGTTAATTTACTAGAGACACGTTCTGTTGTTTATTTGTGGGACAAATACCAGTCTATACCTTTTTACTTTATCATTTGAGCTGCTATTTATCTGATTATTTGTTTTGTTTATTGTCTGGGAACTGTAGGGAGGTGGGCGCCATTTTTATTTTGCTATCCCCTGTTTTCTCCTGGTTTGTGGTCAGGAAGGGAGAGAGTGTACGTTTCTGTTATTTATTTGTATTTTCTTTAAGAGGTTTAGTAAGAGATTGACTTCGCCAGGCAGACTGAACTTTTGTTTGTTATTTTGGCATTGCTCCCTCCTGAAGTCTTTGTTTCCTTCCCAATTTGCTCTAAGTAAATTGTTGTTAACTTGAATAAAGTTTTACGAAAATAATTTCGTTGTTGTGGTGCTGTGGCAGGGCCCTGACTATTGCTCTTTAAAATCAAACTTTGTTACGTTCTGACCCCTAGACATACATAGGACGTAACATCCACATAATTATTTATGTGGAAAAATGCTGTTGTACGACTGTACCCTTAAATGTCCGTCTAGTTTGAACTTGCCATTTGATATCAACTGCTTTCTCCGTGGAAGCCTTGTGTCAATATCAATGCGTAAACTCAAGTAAATATTTCAGGTCTAATTATTTACTTATGTGGCAAGTAGCCGTGTAATAAGCGGGATAATGTACATCCAGCCGGTTGTTATCGCAGAATAAACCCCTTCAGATTGATGCAATACCCCTCCGCTTCGGGCTTCTGATCACCCTGTCAGGGTTTATTCTGCGATAACAACCGGCTGGATGTACATTATCCCTTACGTATACCAAAACTTATTTTTACACCTAAGCGAAAAACAAAAACAGAACTTTCCTGCGAGTATGTCAGGTCCTTTACTGAGAACGTGTCTGTTTCAGGATAAATGTCTCGATGTGTCCAAAACACATTTTAAGTAACTTCTAAATATTGCAATGAATTTAGAAAGTTGAACACAAATGTGTTTAATAAGTGGAATTGTTCAAGGGTTTTAGAATGTTTGAGAAGTGTGTTATGATTTGTGGAAGTAACAAATCATGAACTGCCAACTCTACACAAACAAAAGTGAGAAAAAAAATGCAACAAGGCATTCAGGTTCTAGATAATAGCTAGATCAATTGATATAGATTGCACAACGGCATATACAGCCATAATATAATATGCAGTTGCATCCCTGAACCGCTTTGTTTTAGCACCTGCCATTTTATTATTTTCACTTGCACGAGAGACCCAGCGCATCTGCGCATGAGAGAGAGAGAGAGAGAGAGAGAGAGAGAGAGAGAGACAGAGAGAGAGAGAGAGAGAGAGACAGAGAGAGAGAGTTCAGCGTAAATCTCTCTTGAGCATGAACAGAAGAGAGTAATGAGGGCTGTCAGCATGGGAATAGATAAGTGTTAAAAAGAGAATAGATAACGAATAACGTATGTGCACAAACTATTGAAATGCACAACGTTCTGACTAATTAAAATAATGTTTGTTGCAAATATAAAATAATGATGTCACAATATGAGCAAAGCATTGTAATCCATATTTTAGAAATCTAGGCTACCACTCTTAATGCTGCCATCCAGAGTAATCCACCTTTCCAATTAATCAAGGAGACCATAATCGTGAAAATGCGATTTGACACATTTGTCTATGTCATAACTTGTCATAAGTCTATGGTTATAGCACAGTCAACAGTAGTAAATGCATTTCCCGCAGAAACGGCAGCAGTAACTGCAACTTATTCTGGTTGAGTACCATTTGTATCTCACCCCTGTTGACGTAAGGTGCTGCCGAAACTCATCCATGGTTGTGTTTGAGATGCTCATGTCCCTGAACATGCCTTCCAGTTTAGATGTGAACTGACAGCCACACTCCGTCTGTGGAACGAGAGACAAATCAAATAAGACGTATACAGTATTATATGCACACTGACCTTCTACTCTGTTCAGCAGCAGATCTTGCCTTTAGCTTTGAGATCATGTTTTTTTCTGAGTCATCAGAGACACTCTTGTTGGTGAGGAGTCTTCTGGCCAGATGCTGCTTGTAGTAGCGCTCAAACACATCCTTCTCCTGCATGAACCTGAACAGCACCATGGCTTTATCCAAGATAGACTCCACCTCCTGCTCTGTCAGCTGAAGGAGGGACAAACAACAGACCTTATATTAACTTCTATATCTACAAAAAAACTGATTACTCTAACGGGCAAAGGTTTTAAAGTGCCTACATTTTAGTTATCCTCTTCAAATCTGATTGATCAATAGTTGTGGTTTACTCTGAACAACCCATCACAGTCACCAAGTCAATTTCTCATCATCTTTCCATTACTTTAAATATCCGTCAGTCCACGCACATGTGCAGAACATTAGCTGGAGCTTTAGCTGGAAATAACATTATTCAAGAACCGCTATAAAGCCAAAACTATCTCTGTTACCTTAAATTATGTTTAGCTCTGTAAAGCTGCTTTGAAACAATCTACATTGTTAAAAGCGCTATATAAATGAAGATGACTTGACATGTATGCATGTCATACGCTCGTTAAAAACGCTTATAAATTTAGATGGCCACATAAGCCACTTTAACCAGCAGAAACAAAGGTATGTTAAATTGCTGTTTATAACCCCTTAAATCAAGGTTGTCCAATCCTGCTCCCAGAGTTTATCTTCAACCCTAATTAAACACACCTGGAGAAGGATTGGAAACCCCTGCCTTAAATGGTGTAAGGAAAACAGCGTTCACATTTACACATCACTGGTTTCAGCAAAAACAGCAAAAAGGTGTCCACTAATCAAGTGACTAGACAAAATGACTCACTCCTTTCACTCCTTTTTTCAGCTTATCGTCAATGAAGAGCGAGAGATACTCAGGTGAACGAGAGTTCAGGTTCAAGAAGTACTCAAAGTCCCCTGCAATGGTCTGCTTGAATAAACGGTCATTGTTGAAAGACTCCTGCAAGAAGCGGTCAAACCGTGACTTCAGATCGAGAAGGCCCTAGAGAAAGGAAGCAGAAAGAAAGAGGGAGGTTTTGGCATAAATCTTTTGTGTTCTTCTAGTTAGGTATGGGTCTATTTCTTATCTTGGTACCTGGATGTAGTCAACAGGGTTCTTGCCTTCTCCTTCCTCCGACACCAGAGCTTTGCCCTGCTCCCTCAGATATGAGCTCATACACTCGCACATGGTCTTCAGGCCATTTGGCACCCTACTGAACAACTTGTACATGCAGGCCAGATCTGTGCACACACAACACATGCTTAATACTCACATAGAAAACATCCCGAACCATTGAAGTCAATTTCCTATTAATTTTCTATTTCATGTTAATTTAATATGTAATTCATGCTCATTAAATGTTGCATTTTGAACTTAGGAACAAAATGAATTGTAATGTTTAATTCATCAAATTCTTTTATCCCAAGCAAGGGCTCATGTCATGATCAAAATGTCTTGATTTGTGGACACCGCAAGGTGAAAAAAATGACATAATGACTAAGCTATAGGCTACTGCCAATGAGAAACAACTGTAATGACAAAGATGAGACAGTGCACCTTCTGTCTTTCCATTCTTGAGCATGTGTACCAGGCCAGAGTTCTCCATCTCTACAATGGTCTTCATGTGTTTGGAGATAAGCTCTCTCTCCACCACCTTTACGATCGGCTCCTCCGTCGTTTTATCCAGACAGTGTATCACTCGCTCAATCTCCTCGTTTATACGTGCCTCCACTTTCTTTATGTACACACTTGCACTGTTCTCAGCTAAAAACTTTTGACTTTCCATCTGAAAAAGATTAATATATACAACAAATATAACAAGTTCACACGTTTAAACCAAAAGGAGAAAAAAAAGAAAAAAAACATACTTCAATACATGTTTATGCACAAATGAAAAAAATCTGTCATTATTTAGTTGCCGCATAATATTTTTTGGGAACCTGTGATACTTTTCTCAGGATTCATTAATGAATAAAAAGTTAAAAAGAGCAGAGTTATTCAAAATAGAAATTTTTGGTAACAATATAAAAATGCACCAATTTAACATCCTTGCTGAATAATGAGTATTCATTTCTCTCAAAAAAAAGAAAGAAAAATATTACTGACCCCAAACTTTTGAATGGTAGTTTTAAATAAACAGTTCTTTTTTAAACTTTTAATTCATCAAAGAGTCCTGAAAAAAGTATCACAGATTTTAAAAACAATATTAAGCAGCACAACTGTTTCCAACATTGATAATAAAGCAACATATCAGAGTGATTTCTGCAGGGTCATGTGACACTGAAGACTGGAATAATTATGCTGATGAAAATTCAGCTTTGCATCACAGAAATAAATCATATTTTAAAGTATATCAAAATAGAAAACCATTATTTTACATTGTAAGAATATTTCACAATATTACAGTATTTCCGATCAAATAAATGCAGGCTTGATGACTTCTTTTAAAACCATTATAAATAGTAATGTTTCAAACTTTTGACCGGTATTGTATGTATGTTTATATATAAATAAATGTTATAAATGTGTATATATATATATAAATAATGTGATCCTTATATGTCACTTATTCCAACTAATAGAGAAATACTAATGCAATAAAGTGTAATCTAGCTTTACAAACCTGAAAGAATTCAGCAGACATTTCTAAGAATGGGGCCTCAAAATCCTCCTCATAAACAGAACGTCCTTCCAATCCCAAAATCATTAACATTTGACAAGCGTTACGAATGGCACCCCTGAATGAAGACAAACATTTATTTACAATCTATATAAGAAAACCTACGGTTAGATAACTTTTCCTGTTACATTAAATACATTCTGTCTGATGGTTGTGGAAAGCAGCAAATCATAAATGTAGATCTATGTACATGCTAAAACTACAGAACGGGTGGAGCTCCAGTTTTCTTCTGCAATGGACAAAATCTGATTGGCTTACTCTGTGCCATCTAACATTAAACATGCTGTTTGCCATGAGGATTTAGTACCAAATGGTTTAAAATTGCTGCAATGTTTAAATTAGCAAAACTTGACAATTACAAAAAAGTGACAATTCCTTCAACTGTCTGGAAGCGAGAGAAAGTCTTGTGTCGCAGTGTGCCGATGGATTGTAGTGCAGACGCCATGTGCTGATGTTAAGCCAATGGCTCGTCATAATAAGAGAGAGAGAGAGAGGCAGAGAAAGAGACAAAGAGAAGAGGTCGTAAATTCAGGCTCGTGGAACAAATGTCCATAACTTCTCCAAAACTTTCTGGATTTATTTATCTATTGCAGATCTGGAAATTGCTATTTTCCAGATTTTTCACGACCAAACAAACCCTGTTGTCTAAAAAACTATATGTGCAGTTTAACATTAGAAACATGAATACGGATTGAACTTTTATTCTTTATTCTAATTTTTACGGTTTTTACATTGTCACAAGCAGGAGAATCCATTCTCAGACCTTTACACCATTTTTATAAACATGTGCTAAAAATACCTCAAATAAAAACAAATAGAGATCAACGGTGTCATTTTTTTAACATTGGTAGAACAAAAGACAAACAAGAGCTTCTTCAAAAGGTGATGGTGATTGTGAAGTGCAATACTGAGCAACGGACTTTGATTAACTATTAAAGGTGCAGTGTGTAAAAATTTTGAGTATCTATTAACAGAAATACAATATGACATCCATAACTATGTGTTCAGTTGTGTATAAAGAACTTACTTAATAAACCGTAATGTTTTTATTACCTTAGAATGAGGCATTTATATCTACATAGGCGCGGGAATCCCCTTCTATGAAGGTCGACATATTGTGACGTCATGTTTCTACTGTAGCCGACAGCGAACACACAGCGTTACAGAGCGTGTTTCGTCACTACCTTGAAAGAGAAGCCGCAGAAAGCTAAAGAAGATAGCCATAAACACTGTGAGTAGTGACTTTTCCCTTGTCAGTGGTGTAAATATGTAATTGGATTGTTTCATGTAGCCTAACTTAATTCTTCTCCCTTGCTGTGTTATGGCTTTGCTATGTGGGGATAAATGTGCTGGTTACGTTCGTGAGACTGCTGATTAGTAGGCTACTCTTGTCATTGACCGTAAAACAGTTACAGGAATAACCAACCCGTCGATCTTGGAAGCATTTTAAGTCGATCGAGTTTCCAAAATTAGAGAAAAAAAGCCTATTGTGTGTAGTAAGTGGTGTCTAGGGGATGCGGAGGCGCGCACGCTGTTACAATCACGTCATTTTTGCCGCACACACCTTTGGGCTCATGCGGACGCGTTGAGTATAAACAAGGCTTTATGCTTTAACCAGCTCAGCCACAGTAACAGCTCATATTAGCCAGCTAAACTTTTACTACCCTGTTAGAAAAAAATACACTACCGGTCAAAAGTTCGGGGTCAGTAAGATTTTTTATGTTTTTAAATGAAGTCTCTTCTGCTCACCAAAGCTGCAATTATTTGATAAAAAAAAAAAAAAAAAAAAAATATTGTGAAATATTATTACAATTTAAAACAGCGGTTTTCTATGTGAATATAGTGAAGTGTAATTTATTCCTGTGATCAAAGCTGAATTTACAGCATCATTACTCCAGTCTTCAGTGTCACATTTTTTTAATTATTATAATATAATGCTCAAGAAACATTTAGGATTATTATCCATGTTGAAAACAGTTTTTTACATTTTTATTTCAGGATTCTTTGATGAATAGAAAGTTCAAAAGAACAGCATTGATCTGAAATGGAAAGCTTTTGTAACATTAATCACTACCATTCAAAAGTTTGGGGTCAGTAAAAATTTATTTTTTATTTTTGGGGGAAAGAAATTAGAAAATACTTTTATTCATCAAGGATGAGTTAAATTGATCAAAAAGTTATACAGTAAAGACATTTATAATGTTAGAAAAGATTATATTTTAAATAAATGCTGTTCTTTTGAACTTTCTATTCATCAAAGAATCCTGAAATAAAAATGTAAAAAACTGTTTTCAACATGGATAATAATCATAAATGTTTCTTGAGCATCATATTATAATAATTTCATATTATAATAATTAAAAAAATGTGACACTGAAGACTGGAGTAATGATGCTGTAAATTCAGCTTTGATCACAGGAATAAATTACACTTCACTTTATTTTCACATAGAAAACCGCTGTTTTAAATTGTAATAATATTTCACAATATTACTTTTTTTTTCTTTTTTTTTTTTAGCAAATAATTGCAGCCTTGGTGAGCAGAAGAGACTTCATTTAAAAACATAAAAAATCTTACTGACCCCGAACTTTTGACCGGTAGTAGTTGCATAGTTTCATGTGGTTCTTCTCCCTCGCTGTATTATGGGTTTGCTATGTGGGGAGAAATGTGCTGGTTACGTTCGTGAGACAATCAGCTGATTACTATTATTATATTATGTATTAAGACCCTTGATCCTCACCTGACTATGGCTTTGTCAACTTTATCCATGATGTGGTTTATAATGGACTGTGGTACAGAAACTTGGTTTACTCTGGCTATTCTCTGCTGTCTCAGATGACGATGTTTGTCCCGTTTTAGCCACCGTAGCTTCTTCGAAAGGGAGGGGTGAGCAGTGGGCTGAGCCCTTAGTGCAAACTCGCAACCGAACCGCTAGATGTCGCTAAAAATCACACACTGCACCTTTAAAAAAAACATCACACAAAAGTGTTGCTTGTGTGATTATAACGTTTACTACAAGACACTCATGTTCATTTTAAACAAAGGGGATTACGTACTGAAGATTGCCACCCATTCCTGGGGTGCAAAGTACTTGAAGTACAAATAGTATGTCTTTAGTTCACTGGACTACTTTTGAGGCGAGACCGATACCATGAGCAGAACCACCATCAGTTGGTGAGTTGGTCACCAGACAGATAACAGCTTAGCCGTACCGGAAGGCCTTTTTTTTTTGTATGATACACTTTCAAGAAAAAATAAAATAAATTAAGACTAAGATTTGAGAGGCTTGAAATTTTTTTTTTAAATAAAGATAAATGGTTTACCAAGTTCTGATTTGAGGATGATTCTGACGATTCAGATTTTTTTTTTTAAAGCTACAGTCCGCAGCTTTTCCTCTTGGTCACCATCTCTGTTTGAAATCTGCTATTGCAGTTATTCGCGGAATTATCATCTTTACGTGAGTTGTAAATCGGCATGAAACAGCGCGGATGAACACAGTGTTTTGAGGCGAGTGCTGCTGTCAATCACCGCGCTGTGTGGATACTGTCATTCAGAATCACAGATTCACTTTTTGAAAGTTTGACCAACATTTTCACCAGGAAAGTGTCTTCTGAACAAGTAACATCCATTTTTGTTCTGATCAACTAAGGGGGAAAAAGCATTCGACATGACAAGCAATCGTTAGATTTAATCAACGCGATTTACAGCAACCGAGCAAATTATACTTTGTTCTCAAATTGTTCATGTTAACAACATCAGCATTGCGTGACTAACCTTAAATTTTATGTTTTATGGTTACCTGTGTAGTTCAGAATTCATATTCTCCATAATAGCAAAACGAGAAAGGCACAACAAAGGAAACTCCATAACTGTGTGAATTAAGAAAACAGTGGTACACGATTGAACTATTGAAATGTCTTACTTGTTAAGCAGAAAAAAGCCGTCTCTTCTTCTGTTTTGAACCCCTTCAAAACACGCAGTTCACACACCTTTCAAAAGTCCCGCTGATGTTTATCCTTGAGTTCGCATGAGACGGTTTCTTTCTCTTTCTCTAACCACCTTAAATCCGAAGTATGAAGTCTTTTGGGTTTTATAACTGGTGAATCTCCGGTTGACACTGATGATTGTTGTTTGGATCTTTCTGGATCCGCCATAAGTTTAATTATGTAAAGAGCTGCGAGAAAAGCCTATACATCTCTACATCTCCTCACGCGCAGTATAGCCGGCTAGCCGAAACTACTTCTTTATGTGTACGGATGTGACGTAATTACGCAAAGACATGCTTGAATTTCCCGTGGAAACCCACCAGTACCACTGGAATTAAAATCATTATTACAAGCTAACCGTTTTGAATCTAGCTACGGCAAGCAGATAGTTTTGAACACTGGCAGAATACATTTTTTTTAAATAATTATTTTGGATTATTTTTAACTTAAAAAAAGTTGCGGACAGCAGCTTTAAGGTAAATGTAGGTGTCTTTCCAAAAGGTTAAAGTAAAGTAAGTATCTGAGTTAATTTAATTAAAAATAAAAACCTTGAAATAAATGTTAAATTTGTAATGTTACATTTGTAAAAAGTCAAAATCTGCAAAGGGGTAATGATGGAACAGTTTTAAGTAGTGATTTTTCACTATTATTTACAACAGGATCTGAATTTTCATGGGTTTAAATTAGGGCTGTAACGATTCCTCATTTAAATTGCAGTACTCGATTTTAAAGAATCCTCCAAAAAATCATTTATAAACCTACACCAAACACAAGAGATTGCATCGATATGTTTCTAAAACATGTATGTTTCCGTCCCGCCTTGTATCAGCGGTGCTGGCGCTGTAATGGTGTGGAGGATATTGACCCCTGAGCACTACTCGAGCAGCATTTACACTCCACAGCTGACCTGAGGACTGTAGCTGAACATGTCCATCTCTTTATGACCACAGTGGACCATCTTCTGATGGCTAATGATGGGTGATGCGATTCTTGTCAATATACACTGCCTTTCAAAAGTTTGGGATCTGGACCTTTTTTTTTTTAAAGAAGTCTCTTATGCTCACCAAGGCAGCATTTATTTAATTAAAAATACAACAATAACAAAAAATAGTAATATTGTTAAATATTATGACAATCTATCAACATCGAGGATTAAAGCTGAATTTTCAGCAACATTACTCCAGTCTTCAGTGTCACATGATCCTTCAGAACATGCTAATTTGATGCTCAAAAAACATTCATTATTATCAGTCTTGAAAAAAGAAAAATAAACTTTTCTTGAGCAGCAAAACCAGCATGTCAGAGGGATTTCTGAAGGATCATGTGACACTGAAGACTAACGATATTAATGAGTAATGATGCTGAAAATTCAGCTTTGCATCACAAGAATAAATTACTAATAAATAGAAAACAGCTGTTTTAGATTAAACTTATATTTCACAATATTACTGTTTTGTACAGCCTTGGTGAGCAGAAGAGACTTCTTTTAACAACATAAAAAATCTTACTAATCCTAATTTTTAATTTACACTTAAAAGATTAGTTAGACCTAAATGAAGGACACATGCAGTAGGGTGTCTGTAAGAGCGCCTGTGTAGAAAGAGTAAAGAACTACACGTCTAATTGGATCCTTCACAGAAACGAGTGAGCAAAAACTACATCAAAAACAGCATGTAGAAAAATCTAAAACAACAATTTCTCGCTATTTACTGATATGCAGGATGTTTTTACTCCCTATTACAACACAACAGTCTGTTACCACAGCAATCGTCCGTGTTGAACGCAGTATTTCGTGTAAGATGCATAAATGAAGATTACTGTATACCATGCAGGATTTTTTCTACTGGGCAAGTCCAAAATGTTCACTATTCCCACTAGGGTTGGGCAATATGGCCCAAAAAAAATCATCACAATAAAATTTGTGCCACCATTTTAAATTCAAAATATGGAATCTGCGGGGGTTTTTTATTACAAATCCAAAAACATCAGCTTTATATGAAAATGCCTTTTGCTTCTACATGGCGACTGCTAACCCTTTGCTCATGTCATGTCAAAAACGGACAGAGAAAGAAAGCATTCTGCGATATAGGACAGAAAAAGAAAAATAAGAAAGAATAGAAACAATGTCCAAGTATATAAAGAAACATTGGTAAAGCTTAACTTAAAATTGTATTACTGAAATTCTGGAATAAAGACTTAGTTACACATCTAACATGAATGATGATTTATCCCTATAATTGGGCTGCTCCTCATATTTACCGATGCTAATGCTTGTAAACTTGTCACAATATCATATTTTTCATATCGGTATGCTTTATGCATAAAGAGATTTTGAAGTTATAGTTCAACCAAAAATGAAAATTCTGTCATATTTACTTACCCATATGTCGTTCCAAACCTCTATGACTTTCTTTCTTCTGCGGAACACAAAATAAGATATTTTGAAGAATGTTGGTAATCCAACAGTTTTTTACCATTAACTTCCACTGTATGGACAAAAAACACCAAGACATTTCTCAAAATATCTTATTTCGTGTTTCACAGAAGAAAGTAAGTCATACAGATTTGGAACGACCTGAGAGTGAAATTGATGACAGAAATGTAATTTTTTGGTGAACTATCCCTTTAATGAAACCAACCTCATTAAGTACAAATAATTGTGGAATTTCTTTTTTGTCCTCAGTCAAGTGTTATTGGCAAGTTTTACTTTTAACATTTTATTATATAATTCTGACATATTTGTATTTTATGTTAAATTTCTCAGTACTTTTTACACCCCAGTTCATTCCAGGGTTTAAACTCAGACCTTCCAAGCCAGGGGCTCATGCTTTGATGTTGTGTGTGTGCGCAAAAAGGGAATAGCAAAGAGAGCACATATGGGGCTCACATCAGGATTTATAAAATCTACTTGGCAAAGAACTTAGCAGATGTAGGGTTTGATTGATCAAAAAAATATATATTGTGTACCAACAAAAATTGCCATTTTGCTATGATGAATTTCTGTATGGTCAATATCTGCTATGCAACCACAAAACAAGAAGACACCCACCTGTCCACCACCTCTCCTTTTCTCTCACGGGCAATCATGTCTAGTAAGGTCTGCCTTAGATGGTCCCGAATGCAACCATATCGAACCACCTGGTCTCTGAAGATGATGAGACCTAGATTATAGACGTTCTCTACATTATTCTGCTGAACGTACACCCGGTCCTATACAAAGACAGAAGGGGAGACAGAGAGAGAGGGATAAAGCTAATAAAGGAGATAAAGCTCTTCTCCAAACAACAGTCAAATTAGTTCAACCACCCAGTAGGAGAAACTAAAATATATCTGCAGTTCCTGAAAGAAATTCCAGTGCTTTCAAGGCAGCAAAAGAAGAGCTAAAGTTGATCAGGAATTTTTGTTCAGCTTTTATTAATCATGATTTCTCAAAATGGAGCGGTTGTGCACTTTTCCTGGATGTGAGGGCGTTAACCGCTGCTCTCATACACTCTTATGAATGCGCACAGGAGAGAAATGTTATTATTAAATATTTAGGCTATTAAATAAATTACATTTCGGTTCGGTTTTCACCAACTGCATCATGCCTTCACTTGGAAAAAAAGGCACAAATCGCACACGATTACTTTATGATACTTTTTCATCTTTTTTTAAAGGGATAGTTCAGCCAATAATGACAGTTCTATCATCATTTACTTAACCTCATTTTAATCCAAACATGCATGACCTTATTTCTTGAGAAACACAAAGGATATTTTGAAAAATGTCTCAGTTTTTGTCCACACAATGAAAGTCAATGGTGTCCAATCTTGTTTGGCCTCAACCTCTCTTGTGTGCCGCAGAAGGAATCCCATCTTTATGTGAACTCCAGAATTTTTTTTTATGTATGTATTATCGCGTATGAAACGTGGCTTTGCATTTGCTGAATAAAAGATGCGTTCTTCAGGAGCGCATTCATCCCTGCCAGCCACAAGATCCCAACTCGCCAACTGAACAATTTTATCAAACAGAACAAAAGTTGATTTCTAGTCATTTCTAGTTACCTTAGGAGGGAGTTGCATTGCTGCAATTGTTAAAGGCACAGTTCACCCAAAAATTACAATTATGTTATCATTTACTCACCCTCATGAGATCAACGGATCAAAAACACATGCAAATGGCTTCAGATCACCACAGACTTTCACTCACACTTAGAATCGATGAAGTTGTCGCTGTAGCTTGCATACGTTACGGTCTGTTCTGGTCATGCACTACCTTGTGAATCGACGCCCCCAGGGCACGGTTGCACCTTGTGGATAAACTAATTACCGCAAAAAAATGTAAATGCGCATGTGCAACCTGCAGGTACACGTAAAAGTTTACTACTTTTTTTTTTTTTACAGCATCCAGGCAGAGGCGTAGCACATATGTGGCACAAGTAATAGATTTTTTTTCTTTTCCGGTTTTTAACCATCACTTCCAAATCCTTACGGTTAAATAATCATGCCCATTTTAATTGCGGTTAATCGTGAAATGGGATAATCACGACGTCCCGATTCCCTAGTCACGATCGCAGTTTGTGGTTTTTCAAATGTCAGCCGAGCGCCACCCATTCACTTGCATTATACTGTATATGGCCTCATACGGACATATTAAATTCCCCCCAAAAATTGTTTGTGTTTATCTGGAGAAAGAAAGTCATAAACATTAGGGATGGCATGAGTGCAAGTAAATGATGAGAGAATTTTCATTTTTAGGTGAACAATCGCTTTTAGTTACCTTCAGGTTGTCATCAATTATGTTTGCCTAATATATTAAGTGTTCTGTTATGCATTACTGCAACGTCCTTAGTAACCATTTCACTCCCCAAAAACAATAAGAGTGTGTCAACAAATGTAGTTCGGTTCGGCTTGGTCCGTAACAAAAATAATTTAATAATAATTTAGTCCTGGTCTGCTTAGCGTTCAGTTTGGCATTTTATCACAGAACCAAAAGATACCGAACCTAAAGGCATAGGGATAAAAATAAAAAAAATAGGGATTCACAACCTGATTCAGGGATGGAAATGATTTTTTTTGTCCACCGGCCACTGTGGATTGTGGATTTCAAAATCTACCAGCCACTCAATGTTTTTACCAGCCACTTTCCTGTTTTTAACCGACAATGTGTAACTGCATGTGGAAATTAATACCAGGCTACAAGATCTACAATACTTAAGCAGTTTATTTAATCTCAAGTCTCAATAAAATACTGGCATTTTCTCTTTCTCTCTTATAGCCTACACACACAAACCATGAACGGATATGTTCGCATATGAGGAAAAAACAATGTTACGGACGTGACCGCTGTGAAAGCGGCACTAAAAGATGCTTTAAAACTTTCACAGAGACATCAAACAGAAAGCACAAAACCTTTCTTTAAAGTGTATTTCGTTTTGTATTAATTGTCTCTTAATTTTAATCAATGTTTCATCAACCAATTGCCTGGATTTAATAAATAATAATTAAATATAGCAGACGATAGATAATCCAGCCCGTTCTCATCCCAAGGCGTCATATACTGACGCTTGTGACATTTTGTCTACATTCAACGCGCATGGCACCCTTTAGCGTCAATATGAGACGCAGATTTATATGGGTCAGAAGGCGCCTCCTAGCGGTCTAACCCTAACCCTACACCATACCTAAACCTACCCATATCTGTGCGTGTTATATTGACGCTAAAGGGGACCATGCGCGTTGGATTTAGACGAAATGTCAAAAGTGTCAGATATGACGCCCTAGGATGAGAATGCGTTGGATAATCAGGAAACGGAGGCGCCGGCGCCTGAACTGGAGCTCGTCTCATAAATGAACCGAAACTCAGCGTATAAGAGAGCCTCTCTCACAGTCAGACATGTCTACTTTTAAACAGAACATTTCAAAACGAAAGAAAACAGACACAGACTGCTCTCTGCTTATGCAATTCGTATGAAATGTGCATTTTCTCTCTTGCGCGTTCCCGAAGATCACGATCAACATCGCCAACTTCATCTTTGCAACTGACATGGACAAAGAAAAGACTTGTTTATTAATAAATAAATAAAATATCTCCTTGCTATATTTTACATAATTCATAATCATTACTTTTGCCTGTTCTTTGTGACAGATTTTAGGAGCTTTATTGGCAGCGCCACCCTTACATGAACGCGTCACCACAGCATCACCGCACCCACCAGAATAGCCCTATTTTTTTGTTTAGTTTTTTTTTGTTAAGGATTTGTTTACTGTGTGTGTGATTCATTTAATGGAAAGCACATTCACTGCTAGTTGTCTTGCTAATCAGTGTCTGCTCGTTTATTCAAACTAATTTGTCCTAACAGACGAACGTTGCATGATGTTATTTTTATTTACCCGCCACGGTGGCCGGTAGGTGAAGCGAGTTTACCCGCAACAACACAAATTCACCCGCATTTGGTTGGTGGCGGGTGCCAATTTCCATCCCTGACCTGATTGGTTGGCTTTTATAGCGTATTGCCTATTTTGAGACGGAACTTACTAAACATCCAAAACAATGCTGTGTGCGGTGTGACTAAATGCACTCGCTGTATGTGCGTAGCCAACATGGTATTTTGACAAGCTGAGAACTCATGAGATTATGTGTAAAAGAGTCAAACCAGCGGCAGGAATCCCTCCGTCACACAGACACAAAAGATCTGCCTGTACCGAACTGATGGCAACATCATGTTGACTATGAAAAAACTATATGCATGAGCATTGTGTCCTTTTTAGGGTCTCATCTTCCTGTTTTTTATTTGTTTACATGAACCACACGCATCAGAGTTTGTTTTAATCGAACCAAACATGCCAAGTGTGAACACACCCTAAGAGACCACAACAGGTCCCTTAATTGAGGAAGTCTTGTTCGTAAGAGTAACTGATGGATTATAGTGGCTTTAGTGGGTGTTTTTTTCTGTGCTCTTTTCAAAGAATATATCTTTTTTGTTCCTGGTCCATTATGGTTTATGTTTCTTATTTACAGTCGCACTCGCACACATAGTGCCGTCATAAGGGCCATCTCAAGAGGTATCGAACGACAGAGAATTAAAATGAGAATTACAACTAGAAAATAATCCACCTAACCAGATTTTTTTAGGAATTATCAATACAGTGCTGCCTTGCAAGCCCTGTAATAAGCTACAATTCACAAAGACAAGTACCAAGACGAAAAACAAACAACACACAATGAAAGGTTGCCATGAGGACCCACCATGTACATCAAAATGTCTCTGATCATCACCATAGCCGTCTGGTGGTCATTCCAGGCTTGATTCAGTGTTTGCAGAAAGTTGTTATTCAGGGAGTTTAACACATCTTCGCGTACCTTTTAAAGGACAAAAAAATAAAACATAAAAGGAAAGGATAAACAACCTGCTAATTCATATCAACCCAGTAAGCATAAACCCAACTTGGTGTAATTCATTAATGAAGCACTTATCTTTCTTTCAATTTAAACACATGACATACATTAAAAATCACAACTCAACCCCACTTATAAGAGAGTTGATCTTTTTTCATTAATCCAATAATGCTGTTCAGACAAATGTTCAGTGCCAAAACATTTTAATTTGAACGAATGTCTGTTAACGTGTCTGTGCTGTGCAGACCAACACACACATTCACCATCAATGTGACAGATTATTTTTATTCTAATTTCTAATTCTTTTTGCTAAACGACAACGGTACCAGTTTTCTCGTGTCTGTGAAATCTGAACGGCTGTTGGAAAACACGTAAATAATGTTTGACCTAATTTTCTCCAGAAGAGTGTCAGAAACAGAAAGTTGCGCACCACTGGACTTCTGCTTTTCCATAAGCCACACCTACAGTCAGAGTGTAAATTCACATTTTTATTCCGCCAATCTGCCGTTACTTTTTTCATTAGTCTAAAACGCATCATGTGAAAATCCAACAATCTTCCCCACACTAGGGCTAGACAATAATTAAATATCAATATATATTGCGATATTTTTTTTTCAATAACGCTGATATGATTCTTAAACACATTTCAGATATTTCAATATACTATAATATTACAGCATTTGTCACAGGCACTTTACATGTAACCATTAGTAATCGTATTGACGGCTTAATCGGACTGCAAAGCCTTCATGTAAACAGCTTAATCGATCAGATTGAGTTAGATCCGAATGAAATAGGTGGTTTATTCCTTTTCTAATCCGATCGAGAGAACATGTAAACACTTGATCATATTGACAACCGAAACTGAAAGGACTGCACATGTGCAGAATAGCGTAGAATAGCGTAATGACGCACGAAACAAGCTGTTCTTCCTGTTGAATAAAGTGTCATATAAATGAGTTTCCCATCATTCTGAAATTCTCCTTTCATTCCACATCTGTGAAGTGGAGCAGGACAACGTCCCACCAGTCCTAGTTTCCGATTCTCATCCACAGACGTCTGGTTTTGGGCGCGGGGAGGGGCATTTTTACTGCGTGATAAGCAGCACGGCACACCGGTTCATATGTATTTTTCATATCGATTTATATCTTACCGACCGAAATTAAGAAATATATTGTGATATAAACTTTGGCCATATCATCCAGCCCTACTCCACGCGTTACTTTCTACACCCTGATATATCCCTTGTCCACTGAACTGGTGCTGGATCTTCCTGTAGCTTAAACAGCACAGAATTGCATTAGCAACACCAATGCCATAGGATAACATTCTCAGTAAATGCATGAACTTTGGACAAAAGCGTCTGCCAAACGCATAAATGTACATGTATCAGTTCTTGTGCCAGATCCAATACTCGGCCAGGGGATCTACGAACTGTGGAAGTGCACAGAACGGTTCCAGATTAGACACCAGCACCCTCACGGTGGAAAAGAGGAAAGATAGAGACATGTGGCTCTTACTTTGTTGATGAGATGTTCTGTGACCACCTCCCTCAAGCCTGTATAGAGCTTCTCTCCATGTTTGTGAAGGACCATGGTGTAGGCGTTCCTGTAGAGCTCCTCGAAGCTCAGCCCACTGTTGTTTTTTCTCTGGATCTCCTGAATAGCATTTTTCAGGAGATCCCAGATGTTGTTGACATATTTCTCGTCCATGGTCATCTGTAATGAGGTGGAGTTAAAATAAGTGGGGAAACCATTAAGAGAGAAAAGGTCATACAGGTTGCTTAAAACTTTTAAAAAAATTATGTGATAATGAAGGTTGTACCTTCCACTTGCTATGACTCAGCGTAACCTTGAATTTGTAACAGATTATCAATCTAACCTAAATTAGACTTTAAATTAATACACAATGTAAACAAATGTGTGAATGTGATTGCATTACATTAAATAACAATAGACTTAAGGTGATGATATACACAGTAGGGATGCACGATGATATCGGCACAACATCGGTATCGGCCGATAAAAGCTTAAAATGACCATCATCGGTATCGGCAGATATGAATATTTCTGCCGATGAGTCTTGCCGATAGGGTGGCGTGTTTCCTATGCGCACGTGACGACCGTGAACGTAGCATGAGCGCCAGCAACTTAAACTTCCAACAAGTGGAGGCATTTCATGCATGGGCATCAGTTTGGCTTGAAATGTGGGACAGAGACGCATTTGGAAATGCATTTTCAGAAGTGCTGGGTAAGCCACAATGACGCATTATTATTTTTTTCTCTTTCGTGCTGTTGGTCGGTCGATCGATCGGTCATGTTTTTAAAGATGATGTGCTCTCTAAGCTAGTATGCTCTCCACAGATCAAATGTTGTTTTGTTTGTCTTGTGTATTGCCTTATCTACAACACATGAGTGTAATACGGTAAAGGTAATACAGGAGAGAGACTTGGATTTCTCTTCAGTAAAATTAAAGTGTATCAGGGGAAAAATGTGTCGGTATCGGCCAAAATTAGTTTGAAAATATCGGCATATTGAATATCGGCCAAAATCCAATATCGTGCATCCCTAATACACAGGGCAACTTTTAGAGCAATGTTGCTGGCCAATCTTGCCGAGCGATTGTTGCTTGGGCACTTTCCCATTGAAAATGGGCACTACTTTTCTATCTACACTTCTTTCTAGCAACATTGCTCAAAAAGTTGCCCTGTGTGTCATCCCCTTTAGTGCATTTTTCTTAAAGATAAATAACACAAACACCCTTGTCAAGCGGAACATTTCACAAAAAGGCAAAAATTACTGTGGCATTTTCTGGTTGTCATGGAAAATGTCAATAATTAATAACACGATACAACACTACAGACTACACCTATGGTTACTCTACTGGGACAACTGTGTGAACTTTAGGCGATGGCTCAAAGAAGTTTGTTCTAAGAAATATAGATTCAATGTATTGGTCCTATGTATTATAGAATATCAGTGTATAAATAAAACTTAATTTGATGTTTTATGACACTCGTGCATTGTAGCTTAACGTTACCATATCCACAGTCTACTGAGGCAATGCAGAAGTCTTAGCCAACAGGTGATAAAGGGGAGTTGTCTCAATGTTTGAGTATCTTAAAACAGTTGTGTGTTCTGGGGTAGTCTATATTTGCTTAAAATCAAACTGAAATATCAACATTATGATGTGATTCAGAACAAGAATGCTCGTCAGGACCGGTTTATTTTGGTTTTACAGTATTGTCTATTCAGACCAGGCCAACTGTAAACATCACAAACACTATTGCAGCATTAGTGCTAGTGAACTTGTTTCTTCGCTGGCAATAACTAAATGCTCACTAGAAGCGTGTCATCACAGGTGCATTTGCGCTGGCCATGTGTGACACGTACAAAAAAAACGATAAAACGATGGAAAAAGTTATCATAGACAAATCAACCTGCCAAAAACAACATTGCTATAGCAAATCTTTTTGATTAGTGTTTAACGTTAACTCAAATTTACCGGTGATTGTATATGCTCACTGAGGTAACCTCTGCAGTAAAATCATTGTATTTGGGTCATCGCGCATTTATTTATGATTATCTAACTTAACTTAATTTACTGCTGTTAAACAGGTTAGCCAGCTAACAGGCTCGTTGGGTTATGTCATTATGACCAAAAACAAAAAACAACGCAAGATATTCTAAACCTAGATCAATCTGACACTCCTCTCATTATGGTTATTAGATTATTTGTGGGATTTGGGAAAACATCGAGGCAGTGTGAAGGGATTTGTCCACATAGGCCTGTCTGCTTGAATCCCCGGAGCTCGAGTGAATGTCCCGCCGGCTCTGAACGCTCATACTCACAGGAAAGGCTCGTATCCTCATCTTGGTGTCTTTTTTAGTGCCCCCTTTGCTGAGATTTGACATGTCTGGTTTATTCCCCGCCGTTGTCTTCTTTCACATGAAAGTCTTCTCTGACAAAAGACGGGGAACACGTATACCGAGGCAGCGCTGAGCCCCCACTTGACCTTCTTTACGAGTCTCACTCTTCGGACTTGTTGACAACCGCTTCGCGTTCAGCTACTTTCGGGCTCCAGTGATGGCGGACGCGCAAATCTCACAGATTCTCAACACTGAGGTGAACTCACGCGAGATCTTATACTTCACATTTGAAGATTATTTATGACATAGCCCGTTAAATATAGGCATATAGAAACTTGTACTTAATGAATAACT
Organism: Semotilus atromaculatus; assembly: GCA_031834385.1. NCBI lineage: Eukaryota > Metazoa > Chordata > Actinopteri > Cypriniformes > Leuciscidae > Semotilus > Semotilus atromaculatus. Next base: position 29,027,749 of record JAULUF010000015.1, on the reverse strand, counting down.
GTATTTCGGATTAAGGAAATGTTATTGGCTAAAAACTGTGCCCTGTAAATTAGGGGTTTTCAAATTGGGGTCTGCTGACCCCCAGGGGACCGCAAGGGAGTGACAAGGCTAGAGTTTTTTTATTTTTACAAAAAATAAACACATAAATAAGAAATAAATAAATGAGTCAATCGATAAATTAGATCTACATAAATACATACATAAATAATGTTATTAACCCATAAGAACCCGCTGTGATGTGGGTGTCACAAACACTTCACTGTAAAAAATGTTATACATAATATGAAACACTTAATATTTTTGAGCAGTTAAGGCTTGATTTCTTTCATGGAATCTACTTGAATAAATCATGTAAAATCCCCTTAATTATTTAGTCTATGATACAATGAATTTAATATTTTTAGGGAAATATGCTTTTTTATTTTAAGTTAAAGAGTGAATGAAGATTACTTGTTTTACATTTGACTTGTAATATATTGCATTATTAAAAGACTGTGTGCCACTAGCACAGCAGCAAAATTGGTATTACCAGCATTATTGCAAAACTTTTGCTCATCAAACAAAGCAACATGCTTCAAAGTATTAGGCTACTATACTCAGTTATTCACAACCTTACTATAAGCCCTACTCTTCTGCACAATGGTAATGATCAAAACTTCAACATAATAGAAACTCTTTCAAATGTCAAACATAACTGAACATTAAACATTAACAAATGTTTCCCTTTACTCAAAAACACATAAAATAACACTTAATTTCAATATTTCCTCTCCATTACCAGCCATGTGCAAAGCATGCTGGGAACTAACAATGGTGTCTCTAAATTAAACAGCATAATTGAGCCAATTCTCTTAAAATAAATTGGTAGCCTTTTTTCCTTAATCGCCTCAATTCAAGCCTCAAAATTGTGTGTTTTCTTTAAAAAAATTAGTAAATGTATCTCTTTGTTTTATTAGTGAAATGTTCTCAATATTTTCTATACAACACTTAACCACAATTTTCTTAATAAAATATACACAACATTTTTAATTATCACCTTAAATTTTTTAATGAAAATTACAAGACCCATGATTCATTTTTTACAGTGTTGTGATTATCTGGAAATGTCTTTTTAAGGTTGAAACATACCTTTGCTTTCAACCCAGGAAGTCCCTATGACATTTAAGGAACACCTAGGTTAAGTCATGTGACAATGTGTGCATTTTTGTTTGCCATGGTAACATTTCCAAAATGGTGGCCTGTCTGGTGAGCACATGTTGCAATGTCAGCTATTTTTAAAAACGCTTGTTTTTGTTACTAAAGGTATGTTTCAACTCGTGCAACAATTCTAATGTTTTAAGAACATATCCTAGATTACACTTGACCGGTTTTTAAAACATGTCTTGTACAAATTTATATAAAACAAGTTTTGAAAATGTTGTGGTTACATGTGTCACATCGGGCTGTTAATCTTAAAACAGTAGGTGGAATTTTGATGTGACATATGTGTCACATTAAGAAAAATGGTAATGAGCTGCTCAATTAATTTATCTGATTCAATTATTTTATTGTTATATATTTTCTGATGCTCAATTCAAAGCATATTTTAACCAATGTAAACATAAAAATAATGTCAAAATTAATTACATTGTTAATTAAATGTATTTTGAAACTATTTTGCCTACCTGTAACTAAAACAAAATGTTGATGTCATATATTGGTCCTATTTTAGGTTATTTTAACTTTTTTTGTAGTAAGAATAGCATGAATAGATTCAGGAAACAACTTGATGTTCAGAATGTGCTGAAAATTTTCCAGGGATATGACAGAGAGTATGAGGGATGTGACAGTGACTCGGATCTGATTACACCAGGATAGACATGGAGGATGATGAATCAAGTGGGTCTGATTCAGACATTAGCATCAAGGGATTTAGAAGCTGCACAACCAAACATAAACTCTGGGAAGCAAAATGCAACCAGTCAGGGTAAAAAAACAAAAACATTTTGAACATTCAAAGGGCCGAGTGTCACACCTCCAGACAATCTTCAAATGCCCCTGAATATTTCAGAAAGAACAGCAGAAATGCTTGAGTTATAGAGGGAAAAACAAATTTGTACAGTGTGCAAAAATCTGGAACTCAGAAGAATGTTAACACCACTGTTAAAGAAATGGAAATACTGATTTGTATCTGTCTGCGCATGGGTCTGCACCAAATGCCGAAATCGTGCATACTGGGAAAATGACACAAGGTGCATGGTGGCTGACAACATGTCAAGCAACCGGTTTCAGACCCTGCTATGTCTACATTTCACTGACAAAAATGTCCTTCAACAACAATTTTGACAACAATTCGTCAAAAATCGGCAAGCATGGGATAAGTGTTAAAAGATCTGTCCGTGGTTTGATATGTTTTGCCAACAGTGCCTGGCTGTCACCCCGGCTATCTTCCCAGAAAAGTAATAATTTTGACATATGTTGTGGAAAAGAAAATAAACAGAAAAAAAAACTGTTAAGCAAAAAAACTGAAGAAAAAAAAATTAATTGAGAAATAAATGCCCAATGTGACATATATGTAACTTAAAAAATGTATCATAAACGCCCGCAGAAACATGTTATAAGTGATCCATTTGGACTGTTTTACATTCCCCATTATTTTCCTTTAAGGATAAATTGGTCCGGGTTCTTATGGGTTAAAATAAAAAATAAGAGTTAGTTGTTAATCTATTAAATAGATTAAATTAGATTTAAAAAAATTTTTTATATAAATAAATTTTTTTTTAAATAATAAAAAAAATAATTTTACATTTAGATTTATAATATTAAGTTGTAATGTGGAATTGCTATAAATAGCATGTCTTGATTTATCCACTGTAATTGGTCCATTTGAACAGGCACTGGGAAAATAGTATCACGAGACAACGCTGTCTTCAGCAGCGATAATAATTTACTCAAAATTATGCAATACTAATCAACAGCACACACTGAAATTCAGGGCGTTTTCAACACAACTTGTGTCTCTATTTTCAAAATAGAGACACCAGCCACCATAGTCACATGTTTGGTTTTTGGATCCGCGACTAGAGCGATCCCTCACTGTCACCCATCTGCCCTGCTGCAGGGGCTCTACTTCAGCCGGAAACAAATCATGTAAAGAGTTCACTATGCTAGGCGCATCCAAAATAGTCTCTAAAGCTCTAATACTATCCTTACTATCCTCAATTAAAGTTTGGATGCATGTCTCTAGTTCTGAAATCTTCTCTGTCAGCCTGACTGTCTCCTTGCATTTATCACAGATAAATCCTATATTGCCATCGGAGAAGGCTATACTAAACATATGACACGTGACACAGGTCACAATAACAGGACAAGACATTACTCACCGTGTTTGTTGACTGATTCTTACTCACCTGGGCTTTTATGAACTCAAAGGCACGGGCGCGCGAGAAAATAAATGGGAACTGAGTGCACGGGTGGCGCGTTAACAAGCTAGCGAGTTACTAGTGTGTTGTGCCAACAATAACGGAAGCTAGCGATGTAAGTTTAATCTGAGATGGTGGGTAAGCTGTATTTAGTAGTATAAACAACTAGAAATTATAGTAAATGATGGTTCAAAACAGAAAGAAACACAAAGCTAATACGAGGCTTAGATGGAGCTTACAGCCTCGAAGCAAACAAACTCACAGCGAGGCAGACAGGCCATACTGGCGTGATTAATCGGTCTTCAAGCAAAAGGAACTGGATGAATATTTGAATGCTACCAATCCCGATATGAATTCTGACTTATGATGCAGACTGAATTATAATCACACCGTGTTCATTCTTTGTCCAGAGGAAAACTGGCCCCCGACTGAGCCTGGTTTCTCCCACGTTTTTTTCTTCATTGATAGAGTTTTGGTTCTTTGCCACTTTCGCCTTTGGCTTTTGGCTTGCTTAGTAGGGAACATTTAATATTCAACAATATTATTGATCTGCCTGCATTGACACCATTATATGAGAACTGAACTGAGCTGCTGTATAGATAATTTAACTAAGTTAATAACTTTTTTTGCAACACAAATTAACCCATCACTGAACTTACTTAAGCTGGACTACTTTCTTCTAGATCTGCTGTACAGCCGAAACAAACTTTGTTGCATTATTTTCCTGTTATCACTATAAAGCTGCTTTGAAACAATCTGCATTGTAAAAAGCGCTATATAAATAAAGGTGACTTGACTTGACTTGACCTTCTCTAAATTACTGTATGTCGAACCCCCCATGGCCCATTTCTCTGAGGAAGGACCTCCTATCTTAAGCGAATGGTTTGATCATGCTATCTGTGCGATTTATTTAAACACTTTACTTACTTTGAAAATGAATGTGTGTTAGTAGATTTAGTAACAATAAATAAAATGCAAGTAAAAAGCATGCTAAAATCAGAAATACATTATATGCATCCATTGTTTGAAACTCAGAGTTCATGCATGCCACACAAACATGACTTCCGTATAGGACGCACCTTGTGTTTTCTCTCTAATTAGGAAGCATCAATTAACTACTGAGAAGCCCACATGCAAACATTTTTCAAAAGACTTGCTAAAATCATGAGGGCCCACCCCTAAACCAAACCCCCAGTGTATTAGAGCAAATGAGGAAACGCCATTGAAAGTGCTTATCATAAACTGAAACGCCCCACTGATTGGGAAACACCCAGTAAATGGTAAATGGACTGCATTTATATAGCGCTTTCATAGACCCAATGGCCACCAAAGCGCTTTACATTTTGCCTCTCATTCACCCATTCACGCACACATTCATACACCAGTAGTGTTTTGCACAGATACATGCCTGCAAGATCTTGTGCTCATAAACTAAGACTCACTGTTAGTTCAATGTCACTGTCTTCACCCATGTGTTCTGTTCCCTTTTATCAAAATTTGATCCAACACACTTTAAACATTGAAATTTTAATGTAAACCAAAATGATGGTTTGGATCAAAACTCAACATTGAATCAATGTTACCATGCGATCTGGGAACCCTTTCTCCTTACACTCAGAGCGGGTCTACGGTCACGAAAAACTCCTTTCCGCATCCTCTTTGTCCTGTACTCGCTCTGCACATCCATGTTGAACGCACCAAGCAAATCAGACTCTCTGAACAGCTTTTTGTATGTTCTGCCGGTCGCACTAAAGGTGCAATGGTATCAAAACAGAGGCTATTCCCATTGGGTTGTGGGTGCAATATCCCCTGGCTTATGATTCACAGAATGCAACTTGCCCCATAAGCGTGCCAGCCAACTCCAGGAGGGGTATGGCTTCCTCTTAGGCATGTGTGAGGGGTGTATTGGGATATTTGTTCTGCAGCAGGATGGGCTTCACAAAACACTTTTGCCAAATTCTATAATTTGGATCTCTTCACTGACTTCTCAGGTCCTTTAACTGTACTGATGGCGCAGTCTCATTCAGTTCTATGATCTGTACCACGGTTTGCATAAAAGATAGAGCCTATAAATGTTTATTATCTATTGAGCGCAGAGCTCAATGCTCACTTTATAACTTCAGTGGTTATGAACTCTGAACTCTGTTGTTTTGTTAGCTAGGCCTGGCTAACGGAATGTATTACTGCATAAGATTGTAGTATATCACATACAGTAAGCCGAGCCAGACTCGCTGCTTGCTGTGTAATTGCATTACCTATTGTCTTGTCAATGTTTCTGATAGTTAGTGCTGTTTTTCACCTCTTCTACTCAATATTATGTACGTTCTCATTCAGTGACTGTCTTGGCCCTGCCTTCCCTGTCTGGGAGTTCGGGATTCAACCAGGTTTGCTAAGAAAGCAAATTCAGGAGATTCCCTCAATCGATTTCTATTGGCTTGTGCGTAAATACTCCTAACGAGCCCCGCAGATCTTAGCTGAGTTATCATTATTAAGGTATACCCATCCCAGGCGGTTTCTGTTTATGTTATACTAAGTTAGAGTAAGGGTTATGTATGGCCCTTCGCGACAGCAACACAGCGTGACTACACGTTCCCCAATGCGTCAGCATCTGCTGTACGCAACGTCAAGACACCATCTCGAAAGAGAATGGCCGTTTCTCAATATGCGTTCTTGTCTGTACTTGTGTTCTTGTGGACTTGTGAAACGTCATCAGTCGCTGCCCAAGTACTGTCCCAATTCAAAGTTCACATCTAGCCAAGTCCAGTTCAAATCCCCGGATGTGTTCTTGATCCGCCCCTTTTACCGAGGATGCATCGAGTGGTGACTTGTGCGGACTTGAGACAGCCATGTATCCCAGAATGCATCACGCACCAACCAGCAAGCGTCAATACCAGAGGAGAAAACCCGCGTAATATCAAAATACTACTGTTATTGTGTCATGAAATGTAATTTTAAGAGTGTTTCAGGCGAGAATGTAGTTGTTTAAAGCTCAAATATGTGGTTTGTTTATAAAGATAGCGCCTATTTGAAAAATTTATCTTACGCTTTCGGAGTTGTAAGATCCAGGTGATCACCGGGTGTTCAGCGCTCATTAACCCCGACTGGAACAGCTTTTCCCCGGCTAGTGCTTCTGGCGTGTGCCGCTGGCTCTGGTGTCTCTAGTGGATAAACATGACGTATATTCGTCTTGTGTCGATCTTTGGTCTCACTCATTAATCTATTTGTTCCATGGCAAATTGTTTTGACTGAGGGAAAAGTGAAGTTTCATAACTTTATATATTTAGGCTATTTAACTTTAACTTTGTAGCCTAATTGTTTGCTTAATTTCTCATTGTAAGTTAGCTTCTTATACCTTTTACTTATACCTTTACCTACTGGATATTATTGATCATTAAAAATTACATTTAACAAAAAAGAGACAGGGTTGTGTAATTTTATTTTATATACTAGATATATTTGTTATATTTATTTTAACATTCTCTTCACTATATGTAAAATAAAATTACACAACCCTGTCTCTCTTTGACAAATGTCAATAAAAATCAAGAATGTTTCATATTTTTAAAATGAAATAAAAAAGAAGCAGGTTTGTGTTTTAATATTTAATGTTGTTATAAATATGCAGTGAAGATAATTAATGTATGCGTTGCCTGAACCACAATTGTGTGGCCATTTAGGCTAATATGTTTAAGATTTTTTTTTTATTTTTTTTTTCATTTAAAGAGGCAGAATGGTGTTTTATAAAATATTTCGTTTTATTGTTGACGAAAAGAGGCAGAGTTGTAGCATATTTCGTTTGATTGTTGCCTAAATACACAATTTCGTATGCTATTTCATCACTAAATTCACTTCTGAGAACATTTGATGCGAGAAATAACTGATTTCAAATATTGGCATTTTTACGAAAATATATGGCGAGTCGTAAATATTTGGGTTCTGCAGACGGCGTCTGTCCGGGCGTATTGCGCAATACCCGCAAGAACACATATCGTCTCAAACTGTCAGCAGCGTTCTGTGAGCTCGTCACCTTGTAAGTTCATTCTTCCAAGAACAACTAGCAAGAGCGTTCTCCCCAAGAACACAAGTCCGTTCTTTGCATTCTTGGTTTTGAGAAACACCCAATGTCTCCGGTTACTGAACGTGACCTTGATTCCCTGAGTCAGACGAAAGATTCTTAGATAATGTCACTCTGAGTTGTGTTATGAAGGGCGCCACGCCCCATTATTTTCACGCGCTTGAGCGTCATTGGCCATTGCTATGGCGTTAAGTGAATCAGGCTTCAGTATTCTAATGAGGAGAAAGGTGTTTCTACAATGCGTCTACATTAGCTGTACGCAACGTCTCGTTCCCTTCTCAGTTGCGTTCAGTAAGAGACGTTTCCAGTTGATGCGTGACCAAATCTTCATTAAACATTATTTGTAGCGCCCGACATCCAATTACCACAATAACGCGATTTTCTTTTCTTTTAATATGAAACAATGTCTCAGCTTTCAAAATCTGTTGATTGTATCATGAAATTAAAACAATAAATATTTTTGCTGCGGCACGTGAACCTATATCATATAGCAAAAAATAAACATGAATGAACATTATAGGTATATGTTGAAAGATACAGTACAAATTACTGAGAAAAACATCAATAAAACAGCTTATGAACAATGCCACTAATCCCTGATTTACCTCAGCAAAGCTATTCAATGACCATAATTCTATATTGTTTAGTAATTCTTTAGGAGCAATTTGATAAAGACATGTATGAAATTACATAATCATTATTTTTTACTTAACCTTTTTCATTATGTTTTTACTTGACATTATGATTTCTTCAATATTATGTTTAAGTAAATCTGTCATGGAAACAAGTTAGGCTATTACTGCCGTTTTTAAAAATTGTTATATTTCACCAACAAATTGGAGCAGAAGCATAATTCTATTATAAAACTGCCCTATGTGTAATTTAAATGTTTGTACAACTGATTTGAGTGTTGATTTCTTAATACATTTGATTAATTCAGTGATTATTAAATAAACGTTAATTTCCTTTTAGGTTTTGGTTTTTCCCTTCGATGCATAGTATAAATGTATTTACACAGGAATTACAATCGCAAGAAACAGTGAATATATGTGCTTTATGTAAGAACATCTAAACTAACAGGTTTCATGCAAGTAAAGCATTTAATTTGATCTGCATATCAACTTGACAAATTACATTCCATAAATTCATTTAATTTTGTGGGTTAGATAAAGTAGGAATAGATCTTGAAATTACAAATGAAGTTTCCAGTGTACGTTTTAGTGTGCCACCCTAGGTTTTTTACTCTCCCCCTCTGGCCACCCCATTTAATATATTTCCTGGAGGCGCCACTGGCAAGACATCAGAGGGTCTTCAATCTCTCATTAGGGTCATGCGTTCTCATTCATGTTGTCATGTGGGATTGTGCTGTATCTCCTGCTGCGGACATTTCGGGTGTGCATGATAAATCATTTTGTAAATAGTTGATGAAGAAAAACTGTATTTGTTGGAATTCTCATTTATTCCTGAATTGAGCTGTAGCCTGGTATTGTTTTTTAATCATGATGGACATGGAGGTGGATGTTTGATCCATGGAATATAAAAAAAATTAAGTGAATCAACTGTAAGCTTTCATGTGCCCAAGGAAAACAACCTGATAGAGAAATGGTAAGGATATTCCAATTTTATTTTACTTGCAGCAAATGTTGTATATGCTATACATTTTGCTTTATTGCATTTTTATTGACGTGTTACAGTATATGCAGTTGAGTGCTTAAATACCTCTCAGTTTATAAATCTCTTGCAGAATTTATACAAATATAAGAGATATGATATCTAATTGTTTAATTCTAATTGTTGTGTCCTTGTTACAGTGTAATTATATATTTAAGTACAGAGTAATATTAAGTAACTACATGTACTTACTAGAGGGATAGGGTAGGATTAGGATCAGTTTGAGGGTTAGTTGCATTTAATTATGCATAATTTACTGTTATTACTACGGTAAGTACATGTAACATATGTAACAAGGACACTGTAAAATAAAGTGTTACCTAAAATAATAACAATATATACCGATCATCCTCACTGTAAAATACAAATCCGTAGATAAACAGAAAAGTTACTGGTAATTGTCTGCCAGGACATTTTCTGTTAAGTTTACGGACATTTCCTGTAACCCTAAACCAATAACACAATATAATGCGTAATTCAAAATATGAAGGAAAACCCCTTTTTTATGGTGCTGTCTACAAAAGTTTACATCCATTTTAGAAATGTTAAATGCATGATCTCAAGGTCATATTGCTATTATTGAGAAGAGCTCAAAATGCTGGAAATGTGCGGAGGGATTTTTCTTAAAATGGTGGGCAGCTTCACTCAGGACGAAACAGGGACTATCACAAACCATATAAACAGTCACTGATCATTGACAAAGCTACGTACTATAATAAAATAGCGGATCTATACTTTGAACATGATCATTTGTAAATACAGTTATTATTTTGTAATGTGGAGCAGTAAGTGTAATTAGAAATAGCGCAATCAGGGCAGTACTAAATAACAAAGCAAAATGCTCTTTTGATCCATGCAATTTTTACAATTATAAACATAATGCAGATTCTGCCATGGGTAACAAACTTATGCACTTAACTGCATGTAAAAATCAGCCTATAATTCTACCTTCATTAGTTTACCCTTGAGTTAATATAGTTAGTTTTGGAGGATGAATTATTCTAATTTGGGAGTTTTTTTTGTTATATTTTTTAAACCAACATACAAATCCACTTGTAGAGAAAGCAAACATTGTGCAATAGAATGTTTGACATAAAACCTT
>JAULUF010000015.1:27125000-27140000 GCA_031834385.1 Semotilus atromaculatus | reverse complement strand
CTCTTTAATGGTAAATAAGGGTATTTCCAACCATTCACTTCTGTCTACAATCAAAGTGCATTAGAACGACTACAGAGAATGGCTTTCTGCGGGAACTGACGTCACATATTCAGACTGAAATCAGACACAATAGACTGAAAAAGGAGGGAATTATGACTTATGCCCTTTTACAGTGCTATTGTCTAATTTGAACTTCAACTGTGGTTATAACCAACTTTGAAGCATTTCGTGTAGTCTAATTTTGCCCCAATGAAGTATGTCTACATGTACATTTAACTACAGACAGTACAAGGTTTGGACAAACCTACTCGGTCTTTATTACTACTAATATTTTCCATATTTCAGGATGATAACAGAAAAAAAATCATGCCAATTATGTAGTGGTACAGACCCAACAATATGCAAAATTATTGACTTATGCTGAAAAATTATATTGACAATATTGGATTTTTAAATTGAATTCTCTTTCATGCAATTAGCAAAACAAACTATAGTCATTGTTCATATTCATGAACCATATTTATTGTCTTTTGGATCAGTTTTCTTTTGCCTTGCACAGTTTTATTCATTTTTTGGGGGATAATGGGATATCAAGTACCTGCAAATGTTAGCATCTACAAAATGATATCTTACAGCTAGCCTGGCTAAGTGACTGATGTTAGCATCTACAAAATGTTAGCTTACACAGCTAGCTTGGCTAAGTGACTGATGAATTTGTTTAAACGCACAGCCTTTGACAACACAACATACAAGTTTTCTCCTACGGTCTAGAAGTTGATCAAGCCTATGAATTTGCTACGGGCTGATTTTATAATTAGCATTTAGCATTGTAGCAAAGTGTGTCCAAAATTTGACTGGTAGTGTACTTTACAACACAAAGAGTTATTGCAAGTATTGGTTTGGCACATTTAAATGGTTCAGCACAACTATTTGGGATACTATAGATCAAAGTCACAAAATGTTAGTTTAAAGGTTATAGAAATAGCTATCTTCTATATGTACAGTAAGAAAAAAGACATCCCTTTAAAATTCACTTGAAACTTGCCGGTTAAGCAATAAAAGCATACAAAGGCATTTTGCGGCCTCATCATCAGTAATGGGATAAGGCACAGTTATCATGGGGCGCTTGAAGTCGGGGTCCTGAGTGCATATTCTCCAGTGCAGTGGTGTCACATTAGGCTCGAGTAACGCTTCGGTGAAGGTGTGTGTGGGGGATTTTGGATGGCTCCAGGGAACTTCAAGCTGGAAGGTAAAGCACATGGTAAGGGTTGTGCGTTCATAAATGTGAAGCATCACAGGTCGCTCGTCAACATCATGATACCTCTTCCACTGATGTCATGCTGTTGATTTCCACAAAGAAAATGAAAAATAACAAAAAACTAAATGGAAAAAGTGTTTATAGTAGTGTGCTTAATAGTAATTAGGCTTGTTACTACACAAAATTGTTATAAAATAATTGTTATAAATTGAACAACACTTCCACCCCAGACAGCAACATAGTGTCGGCCCAGATCCGGCCCACATCTGGTGCGCGTTGAATCCACACGTACTAAAGGTATATTCAACAGTGCACTCACGTTAATGTACTATACAGCAAATCCAAATGGCTATATAGTTATATCCTTGAAAAATGTAAACTATATATTAACGGCCAGAGATATTTTGTTATATCCTTGAAAAATGTAAACTATATTAACGGCCAGAGATATGTTTAAAGTTGGTGTGGCAAGTGTGATTATTTTGTCTTTAAATGGATAGTTCACCCAAAAATGAAAATTCTGTCATAATTTACTCACCCTCAAGTTGTTTCAAACCTGTATGAGTTTCTTTCTTCTGCTGAACACAAAAGAAGATATTTTGAAGAATGTTGGTGAACAGACAGTTGCTGGACCCCATTGACTTCCATAGTATCTTTTTTTCCTGAGGGTGAGTAAATTATGACAGAATTTTCATTTTTGGGTGAACTATCCCTTTAAAATTACGTTTGACGTTCACCGGTTCCCGCCGCCTTCTTCCCTAAACACACACTTAGTTACAAGTTATATGTAGGACATCCCACACTATATTGAATAGGAAATATCAGATATGTGATTGTTTAGTAATTGTGTTTTATCGCCGCAAAGCTCTCTATATAAAGTTCAACATATATACAGTATATGCTTTATCCACAGTCACCTAAAGTGATACCGTATATACTATATAGCAAAACGCAACTTTTTTTTATTTCATCGCTAATGTAATTATATCATCACCTAGGACTTTGTTCCAACTTTATTTGCATACATACAATACATTAATGTATGAAGATTGTATACAGCATATTTCAACTGCTTGATTGCTTTACAATATTATAAGCATTAAAATCATGATTTTCTGTAAAGCTGCTTTGAAGCAATGTGTATTATGAAAAGTGCTATGCAAATAATGTAACTTGACTTGATGCTTAAAATAAGAGAGAGTTTAAAGCACATGCGTTATTTGGGGACCAAGAAATGTACCCACAACTTTTTGCCATGGCCAATTTTGTCCCCACCTCTTTATGAAATAGCTTGCGGCAGGGCGCATCTTCTAATAAGCAGGAAACAACTCCAATTTTAGTTTTCATTTCATTCGTTTGTGTTATTTTTGATGTTTTTCTGAGTGTGCCCGAGAGTGACAGCAGCTATATCCTCCCGTACAGCTCTCAGATGCATATATCTGCACCTTCGAGATCACAAAACAAATGTGTCCAAGCTCTTAAGCTGATGTGCTTTTCATTGACTAAAATAAGGATATTTAATTGCAGGTTAGAACCCTGGACCCTCGATGCAACAAGATTAATTCCAGACCAACAGTATTCTGATATTCTGAATGATACCAATCCACAATCTGGCATGTGATGCAGCCTGAATCATAATCACACCATGTTGCTTAATTTTTCACCATTTCTGTCAGCTGATCAGTTTGGGTTCTTTGCCACTGTGAACAAGTGTGAGGACACTTAGTATTCAACAGTATTATTGATTTGACTGCACTGACACTATTGGATGAGAACTGAACAGAGCTGCTTTACAGATTAATTGAGCTAATTCCATAATTAATTAACTTTACACAGTTATTGAACTGAACTGACTTCAGCTGAATAATGGCGGTTTATTGTCTTTTTCGATTTGCTTTACAGCAGAATTAAACTCTGTTTTATCATTGATCATTATTTTCCTGTTATCTCTGTAGAGCTGCTTTTGAATAAAGTGCAATATAAATAAAGATTAATTGACTTGACCATGCATGCTTCAAATTCTGATCCATGCATTTATTCACTGACCTATTAAATAATATATAATGACCAATAAAGTACTGGGATGGACAGTGGCAGAAATGTAGATCAAATGAAATATTTCACAAGTTTATATGTGAGCACTTAAATTGATCTCTACTTGTGATATATAGTGATGAAATTAATAAGATGCAATATGACATTAACTATTCATCAGAACAGTATATGTTAAATTATTTGTGCAAAAGTATTAAATATTAAACCTTTGTCATTCTTGACTTTACAGTAAATGGTTCATCTCTTGGCTGCTAGGTATTCATTATAAGGGCATTACTGTACATGTATTTTTGGTCATCTGTACAATCTTTTTCTTTTGTAAAAATGTATATAATAATAAACAATATAATTTATATTGAATAAATAAATATATTTAGTAATTTATCATAATAAGTGATAATTATAATGAGAAAATAAAAAGTATCAGATTTAATTTGGATAAAAACTTATTTGACAAAAGTTAATTTCTCCCATAACTGTATTGGACCGTCTGACAGCAATGTCACTCCGTGTCCTCTTTCTTTTCACATTTGGTGCCACCTTGCGACACAAGACAGTAAGACATTAACTCAAATAAATATTACTGCTACAGTTTTAATATTACATATTAATAAGTGGGATGATGCACAACCAGCCGGTCATAATCACTAAATAAGTCCCTTTGCTTTGTGTCAGAGTCCTGATCACCCTGTTGTGGTTTATTTTTGACTGGCTAAATATAAATTATCCCTGTATTATAAATTACTGTATATTACTATTTACTTTCTGGGGTCCTTTTGTAACATTAGTAAAGGTTTTTTGTTTATTAAATTTTCTCTTTTAGAATTCACCTTTTACTTAGCCCAATTGCGCTGCTGTTCCTTTAAGAAACTCTTTCCATGTGAAATGAACAGCAGTACTTTGATGAACTTTGACGGGTCTTTTGTCTTTTGTTATACACCAGAAGGAACACAATCACCTATCCTGCTGATGTTAGTCACTGTGACTGCGAGGGACACGTTTCTGAACACTGAATTGTACGAGTTAATCCCCCCTTTTCACAGACGAGGCTTAACATAGTCCCAGACTGAAATATATGGTTGAGAAGTTTTAACTGAAAGCAACTTGCAATATTACTACACCAGTAATGTTTTACTCCAAGGCACGTTCATAAAAGCTACTTAAATGTCCTAAATGAACTAAGGCATAATCCTGGCTTAATCTAACCCTGTTTGAGAAACCAGGCATACTTAGTATTTAAGATATAAAAGTTATCTTTTCATAGTACAATGAACTCCTTTATCATAAAAGATAAAGAAAAAAATATTACTCATGACTCAATTAAATATCAACGATATATTTTAAACATGCTTATAAACAAATGCAACAAACACAGCAAGTCAATTTAAGCCAATATGATTTAAGATAAATTATATCTTAATGTCATACCCAGGTAAACCAGGCACACAAATATCTTTAGTCCTGGACACTTGTGTTGTTTTTTACTGAAGCAAATGGTATCCTACAGCGCCACCAAGTGGCAGAGAAGACAAAAGAAACGCATGTATTACCTGTGTGGGAACATCCAGGTCCAAAATCCTCAGTTTCAGAACACTAGTCTTCCTGTGAATGACAGCAATCACACGGTTAACAACTTATTGATCCTAGATGTGCCATAAATGCTTTCTTTATAATGTGTTTGGTCATAATTCTATTCTATTTTTCATAATTAATCATTATTATTCGGTTTTATTAATCATTTTGTACAGCCTGGCTCTTAGAGGTAAACATAACAATTTTGTGCAGATTTGTATCATCTATGTAAATGAAGTATTAATCAACCTGAAAATTGTAGCCTACAGATTACTCGTTAGTTTATCAATTTAGATATCTGTAAGTAGCATCAGCATATTGGAAAAGTCAAATGCTATTCCAATCTATGAAGAAACGATTTCCTTAAGACAAGTTTTGCTGTTTTTGTTGAATACCAGAAAAAATAATTTTAATGTGTCCCTGTTTGTAAAAAACTCTATTGTATTCTATTACAATAGAAATCGAAGAGGCAAGGCATTCCAGAGTTTAAACGCAGAAGGGTTCTTGGATGTTGGTGACTGAGCATCAGTTGTTCTAAACTTGAAATATTCCTCTCAGACTGGCATTGTGTCCTGCCACGCTGTCATTCTACTTCACAGCCTTTCCAACATTCTCTCTCACTCAGGAGTTATGACCTTGTAAATACACTCAGACCCAATGCTGAGATAACAGAACATTTTTCACAGCATTTTCTTTTACTCCACACCAAAACACCATTCACTGCATTTTGTTCCCATCTGATTGTCATTGTCAACCATGCCATATTGAAGGACCAGAGTCAATTTTCAAACCAGCGTGTATTGCATGCTGATGGTCTTGTTAAAAGTCCATCAGCATATATGAATAGCCTGAAAATATTGGTGGTATTTCTGCATTGAAACACTTCCTTCTGGACGTTCGGGGTTGACACATGTTGATAAGAACAGACAACACATCAGTGATCTCTTATCCGTATCGTCAAAGGGGAATACGTTCTCACTCCCTGTAGAGATTATACTACTCTCGACGCATGGGTTGAGGGTGGAGGTTACACCCTGAAGTGGTGAGTGTGATCTGGCAAAAGGTTCGGCGGGTCGAAGGTAAATCTGTTTCTGTCCAGTGAAACAGCCCAGTGTCCCCTTCTGTTCCCCAGTAATGCAAAGGTATCCCAAAACCAGCAAGTATGCTTTTTGTGCGATTTGACTGCTCTTAGCAAACCTTTTGAGGGTGAAGGAAAACAGAAATGTCTGTTGTTGAGTCACCAACCTAGGTTTGGTTTTTGGATCTGATATCTCTTTTAGAGGGTTCTCCTTGGAAGATTCCAGTCCAATTGGACCTACTTTCTCAGGATCAATTTGGCAGCCTCGTCCAGAGATGCCTTGGAAAGTTGGACCCAGTCCACTGCCCTATTGGATCAGTGCTGGCATTCCTTCAAACGTGTTTCTTTGCAGGTGCAGCTCCGTCTACACTAGGGTATATGTAGCTGCGATTGCTGCTGAACATGTTCCATGTTGGGTGTTTCTGTCAGAGACATTCTTTGATTTCCTGCTTTATCCTTGGACGAGATGGCCAAGGCCCCGTTTACACGGAGGGAAAACGCAGATATTTCCCTGCGGTTTGGCCTCTCGTTTACACGAAACCCCTGTTTTTTATCACAGAAAACGATTATTTTTAAAAACTCCGGCCAAAGTGGAGATTTCTGAAAACGCCGGTTATGTGTTGCCGTGTCAACTGGGAGAAACTGGGTTTTAGGTTCTCTCGTGTCGATTCTGAGGATTCTGATTGGCTTTATCCCACCCTACACTGCCGCCCATAGGTTTGGCATAGTTATGATGGCGCTCGCAGCGTATTTATGCGGGTCGTGTGCACAATGTTATTATTGAAAACGGAGGGGGAGGGGGGGGGATATCCGTTTCTCTAAATACCCGGCTATGTGTAAACGTAGCCTAAGGCCTTTCTGCTTCATGGGATTTTCCGTTGTCTTAAAGGGGTGCCGAATCCTGCTCCTGCCGATCGACTGTCCTACCTTAATCAAACACACCTGAAGCAACCAATTAAGGTCTTCAGGATCACTTGAGAATTAAAGGCAGGTGTGTTTGATTAGGGTTGGAGATGAACTGTGCAGTCGATCGGCAGGTGCAGGATTGGGCACCCCTGTCTTACAGAGATGGAAGAACTTACAGAATAAACCTATGAAGGGGAACATCTCAGTTACATATATAAACGTGGTTCCTTGAGAAGGGAACAAGATTCTGAGAGTACTTCTTAGGCCCTGTTTACATGAGAACGATTCCGGGTGAAAACGTAAAAATATTTTATCAGATGTGCCTTTCGTTTACACGGCGACGCCGTTTTTATGGCTTAAAAACGCAAAAAAGTGAAACCACCAATTTTTGCCAAACACTTTTGCGTCACCATATGCACGCAGATTTCCCCCTCATAACGCTCATCTAAACGCAGAATAAAAGGTGATAACGCAACGCCCCTTTTGCGTTTTCTCTTCTGATCGTCTCCGTGTAAACAGAGCCTTAGTCCTGCTTTTGCTTCCATCATTGCAAACACAGGCACAGGTGATGGATGATGCAAGTGCCATCAGCAAAACAATTGGCATGATTCTTAAAGGCTTTAGACAATTGTCACACCTGGATGGTGTTCCCATAGCATTAAAAAAAACAACTAAATAAATTACAAAGATCTGATGAGAAAAACCACTAAGATCTGATAACTACAGAAATTTTAAATAATGTTACAATACTGTGACAAAATAAGGTTTATAAATATGTTAGTATGTCTAATAAAAAAGTCTGATTAAACAAAACACCTAGAATAAATACTTTTTGTCTTTATTGAACACACTGATCCAACAATTGCAAACATGTTAAACTGTTAAAGTGTTCAATAAAAATATAAAATGTATCTTATTTTGTGTTTTTTGTTTGATCAAGATAAAGCAGGTGTAAGCGATGTTGGCCAAGTTGTTTTTAGTTTCACCTAAGGAATTTAAGATAAATTTCTAAGCCACGTTTAATATTTGAAAGAAATGTGAAAGCACTTCTGAGCTATAAAAGAGTGGCATATGAGCAGAACAAACAACAATCAAACTATTTAGGGCCCTGTGGAGTGAAGCAGCGGGGCTGAGAGCTGTGGGATCTGTCACTGGCCCTGCTCCGCTCCCACGGCTCTCTGCCCCGCCCTGCCTCACACCACTGGTACCTATGCCACTGACTCCTGTCAAATAACAGGGACATTTTATGTGTGATACTCCAAAAGTGAATCGCTTGCAGCAGCTTTAATTTCTGCAACAGTAAGAAAACAATCAAGCAGTTCAATGACACAAACGTAAAGGCAAAAATTCAGATGCAAGTGTCTAGACCATTAGTTCTCACCCTTTCTGACTCAAAGACAATATTTGAAGACCACTGTCCATGGCGTCACACACGGACCGCCAGTGATCATAAAAGAAAACCTGAATTACACATCATCAACTTTTGGGTAGGGGGGCTGCTGGATGGCAGAGGCAGGCTAAATACACATTATTTGTGCAGATATTAACATAAATAAATACAAACTATTCAATAAAATATATATAACGAAACGCCAGCCAAAGGATGACAGAAAAAACAGATGCTGCGTTAATTGTGTTAAATTTTTACCACTGAGTCTTCTCCTCCCATTTCTAACAGTGACGCTTATTCATCTTCCTGCTTCTACTACCAGCGCAGATATCGACAGCGTAACTGGGTTGTAGGTTGCCAGGTTTAGCTCACATATGGGTTGAAATTTGTATGATGTGTTGATTGCACGAGTAGGATGGGTTTCATACAAGATCTGGCAACTGGACAACTTTGGAATAATATATTGATGTGATTATTCATATACTGACGTTTGGGCCATACAAATTACATGAGTTTCACGAGAAAAATAACAAAACGGGAGGCGGGCAGGAGATGTTGTGAAATACGGGAGACTCCCGGGGAAACCGGGAGTGCTGACAGGTATGATCTGCACCCTGTGCTATGGGTTTTGCTGCTGCCGTCGGTGAAATGGAGACTGGATCAGGAAGCCCATTCTGTGGCTTCTTCCGTCAACCCCACAAACAAGGAACTGTTGGATGTAATGGCCCGCACCATGACCAGGTTGAACCTTGGTCGCGCAAGAGACAGGACGTTAATCACAGTAGACTCGATGAGCGATTTCTGGTGAGTTTTGTTCGTCCCTCCTCCATGAGCCTGCCGTTTCTTCCGGATCTTCACACTGAAGTGGGGAGGTCATGGAAGAAGCTGAATTCAACACACATCATTCCTTTTCCACATTCAAATTACACAAATGTGGCGGGATTGAGTGACCAGGGTTACATGAAGAATCCCCCTCTAGAAGAGACGCTGGCTAGCAGAGTAAGGCATCTTGGTTGAAGGCTGCAGTCTTGCCGTCTAAACCATTACAGACCACTTTGCATTCATTGGCAAGGCGTTGTTTCTCTCCTGCTGAGAGACCAAGGGCAGGGATTGTCTCCTGAAGACAGGCTTGGTCCTCTGTGCCACTAAACAAATAGCCGCTGCCATCAAACTGTGGTTATGGAGAGGCATCTGTAGTTAAATATGTCAGACATTAAGGAGAAGGAAAAAAACGTCCTTCTTGATGCTCCGGTTTCACCCTCTGAACTATTAGGCACAGGATAGGTCTAGTGCAATGCTTGATGTGCTGAGGGTAACGGTTTACAAAGGATGGATGAAGCAACCTCCTCTTGTTCCAGTTGCCTCTTTTAACTGGAGTTTTTTTGTAAGAGTGAAAAATATATATATTAATCTTTGAATTCCCTTCAGTGCTTCTAGAGTGTGCAAGCTTTAGAGATTGGTGAGACAATGTGGAAAGAAAGACATTACCATTTCTCATCAGTTTTCCTCCAGCGTATTGCTGTGAGGTTATGACGCGAGTGGGCACTTTGATGAAATGGGGAATTCCACATTATACGGAACTAACATCATCATTCATGGCTCCTCTCGTGAGATCATTACACCCTCTCTTTAGCTTGTGGTGGTTAAAGCAACCTTGCCGAATTTATACAGGGATTGAGTAGGTTTTTGTTGTTTAAAGAAAACGAAATCCGAACCTGCTCTCTCTGTCATGCTAAGAGCAGTGTTTGATTATATTATGCATGTTGGCCCGTTCATACATTTGATGAGGTGTTGGAGAGTGATCGTATGTCTGAGGGGGTTGGTGCAGGGTAAACAAAACTATGTTGGCAGTCGGCAAGCTTCCATCTACACCGTTTGCCTCCCTGCCCAACTATTGTTGGATCTCGAAGTAGGAATATATGCTCCCCTTTGAATGGGTGCTTCTAAAGGTCTCTTGTATGATCCGTGCTCAAGAATGCTGAGGTAGATTGCCCTTATTTATCTGTCGAATACTATGGTGTAGCACTGGGGTAAAACGACAGCTATATTGTGTCTTTAGAGAGTGCCTTTAATCAAGTCAGGGTATGAGTTATGGGCAGGCTGTATCACCATTGTTTTATCCATCCCATTCTTTTATCTGCTTCTCTCCCCCAATTAAATTGGGGTCTTTAAGTAGAGCCTAAGCTCTGATGTTGTGACTTCTTTGTGTTAAAAAGCCTGATTAATGAGAGTTATCATGCAAATTACAATATATTCTTTTTTTTGTTTACCTCCCTTTCCTGTTATAGTGGTAGGGGCATATACTGCCCCTTGGATGGATGGCAATACATAAGGTTGTAGCTTGGGCAGTATAGAGATAGATTACATCTTAGAAAAACAAGTAGTTGCCACTCTGGTCTATACTAAAGGTGATGATATACACAGGGCAACTTTTTGAGCAATGTTGCTGGGCAATGTTGCCGTCAATGGACAACCAGATGAGACACAGGGCCCACGACAGATCTAAATTATCCAGAAAGAAATGTATTGCCCATTTTCAATGAGAAAGTGGCCAAGCAACAATTGCTCGGCAAGATTGCCCAGCAACATTGCTCAAAAAGTTGCCGTGTATCATCACCTTAAGATTCGAATTACTGAGGTTTTAGCAACTCGCTGCTTTTGTAGGCTGCTCCCTAAGAGCCTTCTCCGGCAATATTGCTGAGGTGCTAGTAAGGCATACCTGGACTAGCCTGAACTTCCTTTGTAAATATTTTATGGAGCTTAGGAGTTTTACCCTAGTGCCTCTGGATATTGGCTTTAAGGAGTAGCGCAACTATATAGCATTTTGCAAGTCACATTGACGCACTCTTGACTCAGACTGAGTTTCAGAGTCGTTTAGTGCTATGCTCACTTTGTTTGTGAATATACACAGCTTAGTGAAGCAGGGATTCTTCAGCATGATATAGTGGGTATTATACCATAGCATCATCAACGCATTACATGTAATATGAGTTACGTAATCTGTTTACTTTTTTCAAGTAACAAGTAATGTATTACTTGGAGTGAGGTGCAGCTCAACTGCTTATGGCCCTAGCGAACGGTTCACTCATGTACTGCTCGCGTGAAACAACATTTACTCAAATCCCGCTCCGACATGAAATTACTTTGTAACATACATCTTTCTGTTTATAATGAATTTCTTAAAGCAACACCAAGTAACTTTTCCTCTGCGGTCGCCCCAAAAGGTTGGAAGCGCAATTGTCCCTTTGTATGTCTCATTAGAACTAGAAACGCGACCCGATCTGGCAATCTTACATAGCGTGGATTTACCAGATAAAGGACCGCAAAACGGTGGCATAAGTGCATTTCACCATATCACGACTTGATGAACCACTGAAACGATTTTGGAAACATTATTTGAAGGTAAAAAATCCTACTTAGTGTTGCTTTAAAGAACTCAATTACAGTAGGCCTATAGATAACAGTTATGATATTTGTGGCTTTTAAGCAATATTGTATAAAGTGGTATAAATAAATGTGACGAGACTTAAGTGTTTGCAGATCTCGTGCAAACAATCTACGTCGACATCTACACGATCAGATGTTCTGCTGTTTTCTAACCGCTGTCATTTTTGATGATATTCATCTAAACGCCGCTCTCAGATCTCTTTCTTTTTACCACTAAGCAAAGAACAAAAAATTACTTTTAATTCTTTAATTTTAAAATAAATTTTTGCTGACGGAATAATGAATGTTGCACCAATGAATATTACTGTGTGATAAAACTTGCTTCAGATTACGGCCATGCTGATGACGTCCCCATAGCGTCAACTCCAAGACGCAGCGCCTCGTTCCCCTTCTCAGGGAACCGGGTTGCATATGCAACCTGAGATGATTTACATGTTTGCTTGTTTTTGTTTTTTACTCACTTGCGACCCCTTTGGAAAAGTGCTGAGGACCCCTAGTGGGCCCAGGGCCCCTGGATGAGAACCACTGATCTAGTCAATCTGAAAGATTTCAAACAAAACTGGTGACATGCCCCTGGCCTTCCCCGACCACAACATGCTTAAAACAAACTCAAATATACCTCTGAGGCATGTTCCTCTTCTTCCTGCGGTAAAGGAATTTGGTATTAAAACAGAAGAATGCATCAATGTATTTGAGTGAAAGAATCAACTACTGAGGGAGCTGAAGGTTATGCTACACCCAGATAGTTCTCTGTGCTAAGAGGATGAGCAGTGGAAGTGAGTTTGAGTGTATATATATATATAAATATATGTGTGTGTGTTTCCACAATAAAGAGAGATCCTAGAAGTGACAGCCAGTGGGGAAAAATTCTCCTGTAACATAAGTGAGGGATGGAATGACTGGAAAAGAAAAGAGAAGAAAAGACAACTGAGAGAGATGAGGAGAGCTTGAAGCAGCATGTCTGGAGAAAAGGGAGAGCAGGTGAGGATCATGGAGAGGAGTTTACTGCAACTGAATGTGCAAAATAAAATTGGTGTGTGTACGCTTATGTCACAAAAATATGAATATCACTAGTGTCGTGGCCGTGTGGTTTCAGCACACTGAGTAGTAGTGCTTATGTGGAGGATGTGGGTTTCAATTTGACCCTCAACACTGATCATGGCATATCATGTCCTTGCATCGTTTACAACATAATAATATTAGTATTCAAATGTGCAGTCTGGGGTATTTGTCTTAGTAGCATTTACTTTTTATGTTAATTTATTGATAATGTAAATGTTTCATTGTCTAAACAAATGTAGTAAAAAAATGTGTATGCAAAAACATGGATATTATTTAGCTTTAACAAAAAATAACAGAAGTAAAATGTTTAGTGACCTTCTAATGTAATTAGTTGTATTGTTGCAATAATTTTTTTATTTATTTCAACAGTAACATTTCCTTTAATTTGAGGTAGTGCTTCAATTTGGGTCCGTATTTCTCTTTATGGAAATAAAACAAACAAAAATACAGAAAAATGAAAAAGTTGAACATTTTAAATGTTGTCAAACTCAGGTTATGACTTGATGAATAATTACAATAAATCCTAACTTATGGAAACCAAGGCTGTATTTTTTTTTATATAAAAAAATACAATGAAAACAGTTATTAAGAATTAATTAAAAGAAATTAATATAAATTAACTTTATTTTAAAAAATTGCTCAACCATTGGATAAGAAATTAATTAATTCTTACATTTCATTATTAATACATTAAATTGTCATTCCCAGGTTGATGGATTGCGATGCGTCTTTTAGACACTAACTTCCAAACTAAATACGCTAAATTCATGTCATGTTGTATATATTAATCACTAAGGGACTTCAGTGAATCACTAATGTATCTGGTGTGAAAGTATTGTATGTTCAATTTGGTCCAAGTGCTAGAGAACATATATCAAGCACAGTTAGAAGAAAGAAAAGAGAGGAGAGAAAAAGAGAAAGAGAAGGAAAACAGAGACAAAAAGTGGGAAAAAACATGTATGGATCTACCTCAAGCTCTCGCAGTTCTTCTTCCTCCTAGAGGGGAGAACAGACTGAATCAGATGAGAGGAATGTGAGAGCTGAAGTTGCAGAGACGCATGCAGAAACAGATGGAGAGAGGAGAAAGAGACTGACAGGAGGCAGCTAGAAGAGGGAAGTGAAACAGGAGGTTAAAAGGAAGAATGAAGGAGGAAAATCAGTCGCCAAATGAGGGGAAAAAACGCAAATCACAAGTACAGAGATACACTGCTCGTCAAACCCAAGTTACCTCAGACACCAAATCATCTTCTGCCTGTAAAAAAAAAAAAAAAAAAAACACAGGAGGGAGAGAGAAGAAGGGATGTGTGTGATCAAAAAAAAAATGCTTTAGACAGTCGGTGAACAACAGATCTGCCATCTGATTTCATTCAATATATTGATTAAAAAAATGTGTGTGTTCACTGTATTTAATGCTTATTAAAGCAGGAATTGTTTCATCAAATATTTAATTTCAGAAATTACGATAAACGAGAACAAAGTGTGCATAACTGCAGTTGTTATTTCAATGACATATTTGTACTTGATCGAACCCATTAAAAATGAATTGATTTTCTGTAATTTGTCAGGTATAGTCAGATTAAGAGACCTCTAAGCATTACATTGTTCAATGAAATATGTATTTTAAATTCAAACCATATTTGACGCTTCAGATGCTTTATTCCTCATGTGGTGAAAAGTACAAATAATTAAATATAAGTTATGATGGTTAGGATAATGTAGTCGTTATGAGCAAAACCATATGGAAAATATAATTTTTAATTCAGTTAATCTTATTTAAAAATAAATCTTATTATATATGGATTTTTTTCATTTTTGGGAAGGAATATGTTATATTGGTGGAGAACTTGAAGCCTTTTAAAAACAAAAAAATGCATCCATGACACCTGTAAGAAAAAGGGGGAAGAAAAATGACACAGGAAAAAAAAAACACAGGCAAAACCCAATGCAGACGAGTCGCCTTCCAAGTGAGTAAACGACTGAGGATGAGATGAGAGTCACACAAAAACACATGCATGCAAACATGAACTGAAAGTAATAATGGAAATGTTGTCAGCGAGATAAGAAGAAATGAATGGGAGAGAATATAGAGTTGCAGATCTAGAATCTGTTGGACCAGATGGTTGTCCTCTCCCTGCACAGCGAATAGCGAACGGTAGCTTTCTTAAATTATCTTTTTGACAAGCGTTTTTATAATTTTTGTATTTTTATGAATAAATAAACAAGCAGGTATTA